>VZRU01021055.1:32346-57954 GCA_013398155.1 Pedionomus torquatus | reverse complement strand
TCAACTTCTTCCCTGGAAACTAATAGCTGCTGCAGTGCTTAGGAAGACACATTAGCCTGGGCACAGAACAATATTACTATATCAGTGTGGCTTCTGAAAAGGAGTTTGCCCACATGTGGCTGTGTCAAGGCTTGGGCTTTGCAGGTTGGAAGTGTATTTTCCCGTAGACTTAGATCATGGTAAAGGGATAAGATCTCTTTATTTGACAAATATGAACTCATCTAACCATAAAGGAACATTTTCAGTAGTCCTTGAAATTACTGATGTTAAATCTCACTATGATTCTTCTTCAGATCTTGGGTTCTGAAGTTCTTTATTCTACTCCCATATATACTATTCATATTTCCAAATCATTTGTGAAGTCGTCATACATAAAAAACACCCCCTTGGAGTCCCAGTATGACCTTTAACTTGTACAGGACTGTATTTATCCCAGCTTTGGTTTTCTCTTTCTTAGCCCGTTTTATCCTTTCAAGAGATCAACTCATGGAACTCTCATGAAGACCTCCATTAGTTTCTATGGAAAATTAATTAATTAATTGATTGATTCTGTTAAGTAGATTTTGAGCACCAAGGCAGTCACGGTCCTCTGGTCAGAGATCCTTCTACTGTGTTTTCAGATTTTTACAGGCAGAGTGGCCCTGGAAGAAACAAATCTCCAGAAATTACCTCTCCTGGAAAACAGGTTGCACAGGTATGACTACAGGAAAACCTAGTAATTGGATAAAGAGTTTTGTGGGTTTTTTTAAATAATTCAATTTTCAATTCCAGGATGATGATTAATCAGGAGAAGTTGGTGCTGGGAAAGTTGAAGGGAGGCATGATTTTTGAGGCCTGACAAATGTATGAAAGGACTAAAATCTCTAACATCTTAAGAAGCCACTAAATATTGCCTAGAGTATTTCTGATCTGTAAAACATATGCTTTAGGACTGTTACAAGTCATGTATCCTTTCTTTAAAGTTCTGTAAGAAACCCAAACCCTTTAAGACAGGGAATCATTTGACCTCCAGTTAATTTGAATATCAAGGTTTCCCATTTCCACTCTGTGTAACTTTGGATAAATGGTGATTTTATCTTGAAGTCATTTGATTATACTACAGATAAGTAAAGGATTAGAATTTATATATAATGGTTTTCATATATACGATGAATAAAGGATTGCAAGTACAATTGCAATAAAAATTACTATCAGGGAAAAAAAAAATTAATTGCTATTTTAGCAAAAATTCAAATGTCCTAGGATTTTCTTGCACTTACAAGATCAGGTTAGCCGTCACAATCCACACAACTTCACATTTTCACATATATTCCTTTTAAATAGACTAGATTCTGTACTAGGATTAAAATGATGAAGCAAGACACCCAGACAGACCAAAGGCTTCATCAGTCATTGCAGGTCATCTCAACCAGAAGCAGCGCTATCAGAAGCCACACTGAAAGGACAGATCACAGGAACAGTGAAGAAATCTTGGCCCCCATAAGTAAACTTTTTTGGAGATCCCTTGGCTGCTTGAATACAGTCAGGTGCTTCTTAAAATTTCAGACATGACTGCACACCAAGTTCAAAGCCACTTATACAATAGTGAGGCCTGTGACTGATGTTGGATGTTAGCAGATATGATAGAGTGATATGATTAATAACAGCCTTAATGCTAACTACTCTTTTTTTTTTCTTCTTTTTTTTTTTCCGAATTAATGAAAATATTTCCTCGATTGCTGGTGACCGCAAGCAACACTGTGGTTTGTGTAACTTTGTCCTTGCTGTTGCTAGATTCAGGGACAAAGAAATACATTTTTTACCCAGGGCTTATTATCATACATAGAAAAAACATAAATATGCTTTGTTCTTGCTACTGCCACGTAGACAAAGATGAATGCTTTTTTCTTTTCTTTTTTGGCTAGCTTTGCTGCTGTTGCCAAGCTGAGATGAATATTATCTTATCTTTTTTGTTTTCCTTAACAAAATCCTGCCCCAAGATGAAGCCAAGGCCAAGGGCAGACAAATATTTCATATGGAAAAGGAAGATAAGTAAATATTCACCATAAGGATATTTGCTCCCGCATGTAAAAGCTAGTGAGAATCCTGTGAATAAAACAAGTGTCTTTACATCTTTTTGATTCTCTCTTAAACGTAGCATTCTCATTAGGAGCACTGGAGACATTTTTCCGCTCTCTGGAAACATGCTGGAAATCATTCCTGCTCTCAACTGGGTTCGTGCAACTGCCCTTTACTCACAAAGAGCACTGAAAAGACTGGGTACATTATGCCAGACACAAGAACTTCATTATAGTATAGAGAAAAAAGGAAAACACTCAATATTGTGTTCAAAGGAATATTATATCTTTCCCACTGAGCTTAGCAGCCCAAAAGTTCATATTTTAAGAGTATGCAGCCTTTATTCTTCCAAATTACTTAAATGGAGCTATTTTGGTGAGCAAAATAGCTTTCAACTGGATTTGAAGATAACATTCTTACCAAGTCCTTGATATGCGTTGATACAAAGCTAGATTTCAAACACCATTTGTTCCATGGGCAGGAAGTTTCAAATGCAGAATCGCATCTGAATTTTCTAGTTTCACAACATTTTGAACCATGTTTTTTGTTTTAGTTCACGCGTGCAGACAGCATTTACAAGGACTTAAAACACAATCAGGTTTTGTTTCAGGATTTTATTAGGTCGCTGTTAGTCCAGATGCTGCTGTACCCCCTGGGGAGCTTTCAGTGCAAATCACTCGGTACATAGGTTCCTCTATTTATTCGTGGGAGTGTGTGCATTTGGGCATTTGTGTTGTGTTCCCCTGTCACTAAGGCCCCTGGTGTTTAACTGAAGAGGTCCCAAAACTACTTAAATGTGACTTGAGCTCTTTCTGTACTGATTTCACTTTGAGGGAATTGCATATCCCTTCTCTGATTGTGCCTTTTATCTAACCCACCTCCACTAGACCAGCAGTACTCGATTGATTTGGTTTATTTTAGGTCCTTTTTGTTTTAGAAACATAGGCAGATCTTTCCAAATGCACCTGAGGGTTTGCTAATGTGGTTTTAAGTCACAATTTCTAAGTATCCAAAAGAGTCCGGACAGTGTGTTAAAACTTGGAATTCCTACTTAATAATTTATTAAAGGCTAAGTCCTTAAGAGGAACATTACTTGAAATTATATTTAGTGTAACCACAAAACTAGCCAACTGCAAACAGTTTATAGAGCTTCTATACAGCTTCAATAAGAGTAGTGTTAAAATAACACCTTGACAACAAATAACATTTATAATTTCCTTAATAACTTGCAAGTAGGAAGCAAGGCAAATCAAGCTGTTACAAGCCTTTATTGTCAAACATATTTCCAAAATACACTTTGCTCACCCAGTTACTTGAGTTCACTACCCCTAAATGTTTATGAGCTCTGCGCTGAAAACAGTGACTGTTGCTTATTGAATAAATAAATAAACAAAGAATGCATCTGATGGTAGTTATAGCTACATTATGACAATCACTGCTGGCAGCTTAACTTTCATTTATTCAAAGTTTATGCACATAAGACTTTAATAGTTCGAGAAGAAAGGAACTAAAAATAAATAAAACTTCAGCAGTAATCAACCCATGACTCTATTTTGGTGGCACTATTTCAAGTATTATTAATGCCACATTTCCAAAAGGTCATAAAATGCATGTAGCTTTTGTCAAGAAAGAAAACACAACAAAAAAAAATGATGACAATCAAAGGGATAAACTAAGTAACAGTAGAGAAATGCTCAGCTCATTAAAATCCAGATAGAACAGTTGTCCTCCTGTCCTCCAAATGAGTGAATCTTCTGTGACTGAACTCTATTTCATCTCACTAAAGCTCTGTAAAAACCCTGAAGTCTGCTCATATGCTACTGAAAGATAGGTGGATACTGTGCAAGCCCTCAACAGATGAAAACTGACATCCTAACAGCACCAACAGGATGGAAATTTACTCCAGCAGAAGACAGTGAGCATGTTCTGCAGCAGTTTCAAGTAGTCTTAACTAACTGTGTGTGAAAAACCTAGTGTGAAGTACAGTTTTTCACAGTGGCTTGAAAATTAGTGGAAGAGAAAAATTTAAAAATTTGGTCTTAGCAAGCAAAAGAAAAGATTCCTTAGTCCCCATTAAGTTTTAGTGGAATTAGGTGTCTCGTTTCTTGTATAGCTGCTTATCACTTATGGAATCAAACGACCAAAGCTATTAATTTCCTTTTGCAAATGACAAGTTATTCTGAGAAGTTATTAGGCTATCTATTTGCTTAATATTACCTTAAATGCTTAACATTTTAAAAAAATTTAATTTGCAATGCTTTTACCTGGCGAAAGAAAGCACTAAATTATGCAGAAAAGCCTCAGGCAAGGTAATATCAGATGGTGGAGAGTTGTAGTTTTCTCATCCTCTGAACAGGGGTATAACCTCCAAGTACATCCATTGATATCATTACAATGGAGTAAAAAAGAACATAAGGAAAAATATTTATATTCAAAATTGGATGAGGATTTTATTCAAGTCAAGGCCGCGGATTCGAATTCCAAACATATTCAGGATAGTTTTTCTGTGTAGTCTGGTAGATTCTTTAAAAAAACCCAAAATAATTTCTATGCTTACCTGAGTGGGATGCATAGTTTCTGGCCACGCAGTCTGCATCAACCACTGCGGATTTTATTTGGGTGCTGATCCCCAGCATCTGGTGATATCTAAGATGCCGTAGACTACCAGGCCAGTCTCATGGGGCTGAACTGTATGTGTCATCTGTGGAAAAATCTAATGTTCTGAACCAAAAGCTGTATAGGATACGGGACTTTTGGGGGCATCTCACATGGGAAGAGATGTCTATGGGTGGCCAACTGAATCAAGCACCAATGTCCGAGAGACTTTTCAAATTGAAGAGAAATCCTGAAAATTTAACTCAATTTTTTTATGTCACTGTTATTAAAAGGAATGTGTACAATATTTCCTGACATTCATTTTCAAATAATAGAGATAGGGGAAAAGTGATGTTGCTCATTATTCTGTCAGATTTACAAAGGCATTATAATGAGTACTCCTGATAAATTATGTAGATCTTCCAGTTTAGATTCTAGTCTTAAGAAAAGCCTATTTCAAGTAAAACTATCTTTTTTTTTTTTTCTATTTATGAATAATACCCAGTCTAAATCAAATGAAAACCTGTTCCAAATGGATAAAACCCAAAAAAAGATTTCAAAGTAATTACTGTGAGCTAATCAGATTTGATCTGTAATCTGGGATACTGGCTACTTGCTGCAGATCTTTTTCTCTCATTGAACTAACTCCAGCTCATTGAAAAAAATGATGAAATCTATGTTAACGCTAATGAAGAAATGGCTTTCATTCCTGAATAGCAGCTAAACTATTTCTGGTACATATTTCTTTCAGCGGCCTATCAGATTGGATACTACCAACAAGAAATTATTTCTTTCAAAGAATGTATGTACCTTTTAACTACAACTCAGAAAACTGAGTTTCACACTGACTGAAACAGAGGTAGCAAAATAAGCTGCCTTGTCGCGGGTAAAGAGTCCATTCTATCACTGACACAATGTTTTTCAATAACTTTTAGGATTGAACCTTCACCCTATACACCTCCAATCTAGTTGCATACATACTGTTAACATCAGTACCACAGGTAGCAGCGTAGAGAAACACATAAATATACAGAAATGTGGACAGCTGAGAAAATGCAGAGCCTTTCTGCAAAACTCAAGGCTTTAAATTCTTTCTCATCCTAAAAGCTACAGAAATGCATGAATCAGAATAACGTATAAATACACATAGCAGATTAAAATTAACATGCATTAACTCTGCAAAGGTGAAGGACCATCCAAAAAGATGTATTGTGTGTCCTTAAACAGTCTTTGAGACAGGAGTACCAATGCAACTTAAGCAAGTTTTCCATTTACTGTGCTTTGATCTGCATTGGGAACCCTTCTCAGAAAGCAGAAACTGGATTTTTAAATGAAACTGAAGTAGAAGATGAACTCCAGAAATCACTGGGTGCACTCTAGTTGTAAACAGACATTTGGTCTTTGGATCCAGACTACAGGTTGTGGGGAGTTTAAAAAAAAAGAAAAAAAAAAAAGAAAAGAAAAAGAAAAAAAAAAAGAAATGCGTGTAGTGTGGATACAAAAACTGTAAATAACTCTAAATATGAATTTTAGGAACATCTCAAGAGTCTCTAAAAGAGTTAGCAATACTGCGATATTAAAATCTGATATTTGAAACAGCCAAAATAACTGCTGCATTCCCAGTATCATCAAACCATTATTTAATGTTGATAGTTGACAAAATGTCAGAGCTTGAGCTCTCTATTAACCTATGACTGAATGGTCTCCTTGAAGCCAAGTCCAACATAAACAAGAGCAGGGGATTCCAGTTAGGGAAGAAATATTTTGAGATGATACCTTAAATAAATTATAATGGTTTCAAAACTGCTCAAAAGCTTGGAATTGTTGAAACATTTGTATTGGATTACACAACACAAGTCATGTAAGACTATTAAAAATGCATGAAAAATACTTCTTAATTAACTACAAGGACAAATTCATCTAATCTGTGTAGCAAATATGTTATATAGTGTAAATATCTTTACATTTAAAGATATCAGACTGACTAAATTTAAAATGTTAAAAATATTTTAATCTGCCTAGGTTCTCAACCTATGTAGTTGTTTTTTTTTCTTAATGACTATGAAAGAAAATAGTGGCATTAAGTTCATATATGATAAACGAGATGCTAAACAAATAAGAACTAGGTTTAAAATTCTATCTGATTTTCTGAATCCTTGAGGAACTTGAAACATTTTTCATGTATCATTGATTCCATAAAGAAGTGCATTCAAAATCTATAGACCTGCATATAGACAGCTGGTGTCTTCAAAGGGATAAGGGGTGAATATAAGCAGTCAGGAGAGCTGTTTCTAACCCTTGGGCTTATGCTACAAACACACGTCCAGAAATTAGGCCAATCTGCTGGAGTGTGCAAATATTGTTGTGCAAACGTGCAGGAGTGACCAGCTGTATGAAGGTGCCCAGAGCGAGCATTCAAAGAAAGATGGATTTACAGAGTTTGGGATTCTTCTGAAATGCTTACATTCACTTCCAAACTTCCTTGCCTTTGCTCATGTTGGGGAAATGTGTAGTTGACAGCTAACCGAGGGTCTTGTTGCAGGCATGCCTTTCATGCCTGAGAATGAGACCAGCAGAGAGACTGGAAAATATGTAATCTCTCTAGATAACAAAAAAGCAGCAAGAAAAAAAAACCACACCCTTGGCTTCAAAAGCTGCGGTACATGTTCAGTCACAAAACAAATATACATGTCTACAAGATATCTCAAAGAAAACTGGTTATTGGTAAGTAACTTTCCCCTCCTTTGCTATCAACACACTTTTCAACTGGAAAGAAACCCAAGATGAGATGCTGACTTTAGCCGTGTTGCTTCAGCATTCTTTCTGCATTGATATAGTGTCACTTTTGCAAACATACCAGGCTAAAATAAGCACCCCATTTCTCTGGCTTGGCAAAGCTTGCTCCCCCATCTTCATCACTCTACCTGAGCTGGGATTTATGTAGCTTTTGGCAAGCAAGTAAATAAATACTATTTTACTCACAGAGTTCGCTGTGGTTCAGCTAAAACATCTAATCTATACACTTAATGACTTCACTATTAGTAATTCCTACACGACCATCACCTTCAGTTTTCACATTTTCTAATGATATTTTTTAAAAAGTCTGTTTTGTAGGTGCTGGGAGATTTTGGGAAGTAGTGATCAAAAAAGTGTAAATCAATGCAAAAGGCTCATCTATTAAAGCTATTCCAAACTGTATCTATTCCCAGGTCCACACTGTCCCTACAACAGGTGCCAAACTTTGAAACCGAGTAAAAAAGGTATAAACTCAACATATAATAATCATATTTTAAAATATTAAAAAAATGTAGAGTTCTTTAAAATTTGGATTTGAACATAACTGATATCTGAAACGTATTACATACATATTTGTGAGTTCTAAATTATATGTTAGCAAGCCTGGAAGGAAGGTCATATATATGCATCTATGTATATGTGTAAAAAGTTCTGAACAAACACAGAGATCTACATTACTGAATATACAACAGAATTCAGAAATTCAAATTTCTGAATCAATTTTCTAATGATTCAGAAAATCATTAGCACCATATAAAGAACTGTTAAATCCTTTTGAAATCCTGGACAACTGCCTTTTCTCCATTTTCAATTAGGGACATTGTTTATATCCTTCACTAGAAAACAGTTAAAATCCTATGTACCATTAGTTTTTAAAATTGGTTTTGTGGAGGAAAGCTGAGCTAGCTTTCCAAGGAAAGGCAGGAGTAGCCAAGGAAGGAAGGAATGGAGAAACAAATGAAATAAGAATGAAGGAAGGAACAAAGGGAGGGACAAAAGAGAGGCAACACTGGGAGAACACAAAGGACCAGAATTTCCCCATATGGAAATAATAAGCATCTACAAAAACAGGATGAAACTTGAATAGAATAAAGGTAAAGACGAATGAATGAAGCTTAGGTGGTGTCTGTGTGGACATTTAGGGTGAGTGACTGGCTCCTGAGACTGAACACTTCCTTTAGTATCTGGAAGCATTCTACAAAAATTATTCTGCATTTCATCTCCTCCTCCTTTTTGCATTCAGATGCCTGAGTCTGAAAGCAGACACTCTAACAACCATCCCTAGAACTACAAGAAAATGCATCTCATCTTCAGCTGTGGGAGAAATTGAGGATTACCCTTCCAGATTCAGTCCATGTCCACACACGGCCACCAGTGTTTTACACAGCCCCAGCCAGGGAAGGTGTTGGTGCCTCTGGAGATGGACAGGCTAACGCACAGCTTAGAGCATCAATTTGTCTTGTGTGAAAAGACCAGGAGAGTGAGACACAATGAATAGCTGTATTGAGCTTAGAAGCGTAGGAGAAGGTGAATAAAAAATAGAAAAATAAGGACTGAAGTGAGAAAAAAGAAAGGGCAGAAAAATGAAAGGGCTGTATTCATATGTCTTAAACTTGTGCAAAGTCACTTGCCATTAAACACAGCAAAAACGAGAAGGGACGTCATTGTCCATCTGACTCCATTTATCTGCTAATCAACACTTTTTATATTTGTAATCCTGAGCTCTCATTTTAAACCCACATTAATGAGACGATCAGGCTGTTTTACTACTGGCTTATGAACCTTGCCAAAGAGAACTCATTTTCTCAGATCATTTGCTGCAGTATCAGTTCATTGTTTCATCCTGGCCAGACTGTTATGACATTGCTTCCATCTCACCTGTTAGTCCAAAATTATACAGATGGGTAAATTAAAGTGCTTTGACATTCTAGGACTCGGGTGTTTCGGCTGAGGTATCTGCTTCGGATTGTCAGGGGTTTCAAAATATTGTCGTTTGTCTATTTTAGCACAACAGACTTTTCTTTTACCGATCACTTATTTCCTAAGTACTGGAGTGGTTTGTTATGCTCTTCCATATCTTTTATTCTTCTTACCCTGAGGAATCTTGTTTGTATCTGCAAACCAATACACTTTTTGTTACTGTCTTCATTTTAAATAAACACAAGGAGATTCATTTGGAATTTTGATATCAATGTTATGCCAGGAGCAGCAGTCTTGTATGACATTTTTTGGGAGGCTTGTGTTTCCTATGCACAGGGTTTGCTACTGTTAAGCCTCAGACTTCTGGTCTCCATCTCAGGTTTTAAAAGCACATTACAGTATGTTGCGTGTGCCGACCCTAGCTAAAAGTATGCCAGAATTTCCACAATAAAAAGTCTTATTTCCAGAGGTTCCAGCTGTACATTCAGCTGTAAAAATGTGCACTAAGCTAAAATTGGATGGACAGCTTTTCAATGTGAAATTAATACAAATTAAGAAAACATTTCACTTGATCATTTCTGAGCTATAATTTCTGAAAAAAAATAGTAGTTTATGAGATTCCCTTTTGCCCTCTCATCTCGTTAATCTAAAAGCAATTCAGGTTTTTCAAAGTAATTATGCAATTGTGCGATGAGCCTGTTTCTGCTTCTGCAGAAGCCTTGCTCTATACTTTAGTCATGGGAATTGGTGTTCATGTGTACAGCAGAGGTGAGCATATGTACTTGTTTACTAAGAAGAATTCAAAAATGACACCCTGTCATCCTGCCTACACAGTTCACTGCTACTGATGTTTTTTGCTCATCAGAATCCTACTCCTGCAAAAGCAGGGATGTGTACATCAATATATAATTTTGGTTTCTTAGCAGGGGGCAGAACCCATAATGCTCTCTGTCTTAAACTAGCTGTGGAAACCTTGTTGGGTTTACTTTTTTTTTTTTCTCTGTGCAGTAATTTTATTTCACTTAGAATAAAGGTAGAAATAATCCTAAAGCATAGAATCATAGAATAGTTTGCCTTGGAAGGGACCTCAAAGATCATCGAGCTCCAAACTCCCTGCCCTCGGCAGGGACACCTCCCACCAGACCAGGTTGCTCAAAGCCCCATCCAGCCTGGCCTTGAACCCCTCCAGGGATGGGGCAGCCACAGCCTCTCCAGGCAACCTGGGCCAGGGTCTCACCATGCCTATAGTGAAAAGTTTATTCCTAATAGCTAATCTAAATATCTCCTCTTCCAGTTTGAAGCCATTACCCCTCATCCTATCACTTTATGCCCTTGTAAAATGCCCCTCTCCAGCTTTTTTGTAATTTGCCTACAATAATAAATTCTGCCAGGTCTTCTTATTTCTCCCTTCTTCAACCTGCACAGTTCCATGTAGCTTTCTTAGGCCCATTCTCAGTGATCCCACATCATACACCTGGCCTGCCTAAATGTTTAAATGCATCACCCAGGTGATTTGTTTTCATCTTTTCATTTATGTGGAATTTTCTCTCTTCTATGATCTGGTGAGTATCCCAATGCTAAGGGTGCAGTAATTGTGCAGTGAGTCTGTTACACAGATTTCCCTTCTTCTTACATCTTAACACCTCTTGCATAAATATTTATTGTCAGGAGAAGATGTAGACTTATGTACATGAAAAAAACAAAATTAAAGTAATCTAGGCTAGCCCAACTAAACAATTGAAAAGTACCTGTTTATTGGTAAGGCAAATGAGCAGCAAAAAATATATTTTTATTTATCAAATTATTTCTTGCAATAGTGTATGTTGAGATGCTCAGGGAAACAGAAGTTGCAGTATAGTGCTACAGCAGAAGAGAGATAGGAGTTTCTTTAAAGGCTTGGGGAGGGTCCCTTCTGCCTTCTAATAAAGTTAAAATGAACCAAACCAAACAAATAAACAAAAAATAAAACCAGACAAAACATCTGGTTTACACAACCTTATCTTATAGGTATGCAATAGTTTCAGATACAATAGCAAACTGCATAAAACAATGAAGATTGGACGATGACATTCCCAAATAAAATTACTGTGTCTTCTCATTTTGTATAGAATAAAAAATTGATTGGAAAATCCAAGTAAGGATGTTACTGTCAAAAGAAATAGGTAAAAATTCTGAATATTTATAAGACAGCTGCTGATTTATTTTCCATGAACTGAAGCATTTTGCTTCCTAGCACACAAAATTGTGCAGTACACTACACAGCCTAAAGTATAGAATACATAAACGGAAAAAGCTAACAATTCCACACCGGTGAAAGGAAACAGAGTCCACAGGTTAAGTGAGGGGAAATAGGACTATTTAACAGTTGTATAATATTAATAACATGTAGAAGTACTTTTAAGAGATGAAGAGTGCTCCTAGCTTTAGATTTAAAGTGTTTAGTAAAACAGTGATTAATCCCATTATGTTCTGATTTTTTCAGGAGTGAGTAAAGATACAGAATCCTTATGATTGTGTGCCTTATTTTCATGTTCTTGGATGCTCAGCCTGTAGGCCAGACTCTTGCTTGGTTTTCTTTCTTTTAAGGATAAGTCAGGGAAAGGAGCAAAAAAAAGAAAAGCAAACCAGACCTCCTTCAGGAACTGTAATATGGCTACTAACAAAATGAAGATCAGGGCTAATGTACCAGGTGAGACAATAGTTCCTTCTCAAAACCACCACCCTTTTCTTGTCCCTTTGTATACAGGAAAATTTTGGAGAAACAGTCAATAATAGGTGGAAAAAACCTCATAAACTCATAAACTAGGACCACCAAAAGATAATATATATTCTTTGTGGAACCATTGCAAATTGTTATGCTCTCTGTCACCCATGGGTAAAGTAGACGTGAATATCTCACTCGCTATTTTAACAAGCCAAGAAGGAATTTCATAGGAAGCTAGAGCTGGCCTAAATTCACCTTATAGCATCCTTGAGTAGAGTGCGGTTCTAGACAGAGAGGAGGCATACATATTTTTATAACATAAAATGTAACAGCATTTTATGTATCGATAGCTATATGAGGGTTAATGTCCAGCTTTTGGGGAAAAAAAATCTCATTAAAAAGGTCTGCAGGCCACTCATCCATCATTATGGGCTAATGGGCATCCATGAACATTTTCAGCGAGTGCTGGTGAGGCAGGAATTAATGCTGCAAAAAGAGGGTTCAGCATCTTCAAATCCCCTTCGGCTATGCCGGTGTTATGCATAGACACTGGATACTGCCACATGGATAATTCTTTATGCAATATAATCATATAAAGACAATTTCTGCTTGGCGTTTGAATCCCTTAGCTGGTGTCGTCAACACCTTTTCCTGGTGGTAGCTAAAGCCAAACAACCATCTGTTATCAACAGGACTTGCAGGAATAAAAGAGTTAACTAGAAAGGAAACAAGAATATTTTGTTTTCTGACGTTTTCCTCTGTATGGAAGGATGTAAAGTATCTTATAAAACATGAATACTACCCATTTAACTTGAGTACATGGGTGGGCAGGGGAAGAGGAAGTTTGTTTTTGTAACAGCAGTGACAGAACAAAACCCTGATCCTGTTAAAGTTAATTGATGTCAACCTCATCAATTTTAAAGGACTCAAGATTTCACTGTCTTGCTAGACAAGCCATATTTTCTGTGACCTCTGCAGCATTTTTTTTTTGTTGTGATATACCTTTTATATAAATCCCCTCCACAAATATTACACAGTCTATTACTCATTTTTGTTGCTACAGATGACTTCTATTATTATGCAGCATTGATACCTGGATTCTCTCCTATTTCTGACTCTTGCAGAAAAGTCAGAAATAACAAGAAGCAATGGATAAGAGTGTCCAGCTTTCTAAACATCACCAGTGAGCCATGGTGAGGTGACTGTCAGGGATGGACAGACACCTTTGCGTTACAAAACAGAATTTTAGACCATGCATAGATTTAGAACATTCTATTTTTTTCTATATAAGAGTTGTTTTATTCAGCAAAATAAAACTACTACCCAAATAATCTCTGGAAAAGCAGAAGGATCTTCAAGACCAATATTTGATCATGCAGTGTAAATTCATTCCATAAGGAGGTGTCTACAAGAAACCGGAATTAACTTATTTTCACTTGAAGTTGTTTCTTAAAATAAATAACTTCAATATATGCTTGCAGGATAATCCAATAGCCATTTTTCATTTTTAACCTTCTGCCCCTTTAATTCCCTTCTCTGTCCCTTCTGTTTAATTGAAGAAAAAAAAACAATGGGGGTAATGAGTCGCAATGTAAGGCAGAAGGAAGTTAAATGTAAAAGTCTTTAATAATAATAATAATAATTTGGTATTTTTAACCCATAACTTTAAAAGAATAACCTGGGGGAAAAAAGTCTAGGAAATATCTAAAAACTAAAAAAAAAAATATTGTGTTGAAGAAACTGTGGTATGTTTTGAGCAGCAATCCTCATACTTATCAAGTCATATTTACTTGTGATAAGTCAAAGATCTTAGCATGCCTGCAGTTTTCCCTCAGTGTCTTCATACAACGAAGCTCTGTTCATCTCTCACTAATTAGGCAGATTTGTCAGAATTCCTCAGAGACCACTTTTAATGTGGTTCTAAGGGTAAAGCTAAGAGATGTATAATCCATGTTTACAATAAACAGCATGAAAAAGCTGGTGAGGAAAACCTTTTATTTACTTCTGGAGTGGAGAGTCAGTGAAAAATATTGCATTAAATCACTCAAAAGGGAAAGAAACCGAGCGCTCCAAAATACGGCATGGCAAACAGCTTAGAATGAAAAATACCATTAACTCTGGAGTTGGAGAGGTAAATTTCCTGGAACCAGACTCCCCAGCTCAGCAGTGTATTTTTTTGCGGCGTGCTGCTACGATAGAAGCAAACAGCAACTGCAGGTACTCGGGTTGGTTTGTGTATTTTAATCTGGCGTGTTGACTCTCTCGTATCTTTATGCTTCCCTCACCTTGTCTGGCTTTGTCTCCTTCTTGGAAAACACGTCTTGAGTTTTCCCTTTCTCCCTCTTTACCTACAGACTGTATTTGAAGAGCCTTTGATGTCTGCGTGCAAAAGATAATGTTGATCTCCTGCAACCTTGGGAGCAGCAGGCTGGAGTCAGGGAGACACCCTGCAGTGATCTTCTCAGCATGGGGGGAGGACAACTTCTCCCAATATTAAACCGAAATTTCTTTTAAAAGGGAAAAAATGAAACCCACCCCAAAAACCCCAAAGCAAAGCACTATTGAAATCCTTTCCCCTCTAACCCTTCCCTTGTAAGTCTACAAGTCCATTTGGTAGTTGCTCGTTCTCTGCTACTCATTTTTTCTTTCCTACTGCATGCAACATCAAGCACTCAGAATATTTAGTATCACTATTGTGATTCCTCTCAATACGTACGCATCCAATAGCTTATGTTCCATAATTAATGGATCTGAAAAGAATTCAATTTTATTATGGGTGAAAGTCCTGAGGAAGAATTCTGAAATAGAAGATTTCACTGCAAAGCGAAAGAAAATGAAACAGGCTTACTGTTTCATTAGCTGGGAGGAATCTTCTCTGCAGAACCCTGTAACAGTTAATCCTATTCACAGGCCCTATCTGTAGTTACTTTGGAATTTCTGCATTAATAGGTGAAAGGGACATTTTCCTTTCTCCTCTGGCAAAGGGGTTTGTGTTATACAAAAAAAAAAAAAAAAAAAAAAAAAAAAAAAAAAAAAAAAAAAAAAAAAAAAAAAAAAGAAAAGCAGAAAAAAAAACCTAACCATGTTCAACTGTAAGTCCACTACTCCTCATCACTCTGTTTATTTCAGCATTTTACTGCATAAATTAATGCAATGCAAAACCTTTTCCAGTGCTAGAGGGAAAATCTGCACAAGCACAGCCTCTTTTACAAATCATTCCAGTTCATCAGGAAAAAAAACCCCAAACATTCCTTTCTATCTATTAATATAAATATTATTAACACAAATATTCTATACATATGGGTTTAAAGAAACATTATAAAATCATAGAATGCCAGGTTGGAAGGGACCTCAAGGATCATCCGGTCCAACATTTCTTGGCAGAAGCAGTCTAGACACGATGGCTCAGCATCCTGTCCAGCTGAATCTTAAAACCGTTCAATGCTGGGGAATCCACTTCTTCCCTGGGGAGACTAATCCAATGGCTGGTTGTTCTTGGATCCACCAGGAATCTCCCCTGTAGTAACTTGTACTCATTACCCCACATCTTTTCCACGTGACTCCTCAGAAAAAGGGAGTCTCCATCTTCCCTCTAGTCATCTTTTAAATACTGGAACATGGTGATAAGGTATCCCCTAAGCCTTCTTTTCTCAAGGCTGAACAAATCCAGTTGTCTCAGCCTTATGATAGGCTTCCCAATCCTTTGATCCTCTGGTGGCCCATCTCTGGACCCTCTCCAGATCATTCCTGTATAGCAGGGACAAATACAATACAATACTGAATACAATATTCCAGGTGTGGCCTGACCAGCGCTGAGCATAATGACTTCTTTATCTCTAAAATGAAAGACATTATGCTTGTCCTTGTTGAACTTCATGAGATACTTGTTAGCCCACTCTTCCAGCCTCTCCAGGTCTTCCTGCAGGGTGGGTCTCCCTTCCAAAGTGTCTACTTCCCTACCCAGTTTGGTGTCATCAGCAAACTTCATCAGGGTTCAGTTGATCCCACCATCAATTAATTATCAATTAATTTATCATCAATTAATGATTCTGTCTACCTCTGCACTGCGTTTGCACAGGTGAGAGCAGCTTATAAAGTGTGTTTATATACATATATACATGTACATACACACTCTAAATATTGATGGAAAATGATTCATAGGAACAAGGAGAAAAATAACCAGAAAGTCTGGATTTAGTCATTAAAACTTTAGTTCTGAAAGTAAATGTACCAATACTAAAAATATTTCTAACGTGTGATAAGGGAATACTTGTAGCATGCTAAATATATACACAGGCTATGCTTGCTTTCTATACTATATAGGTGCATACACATATACAAGCACATGGTCATTCGCAAAGAATGTATGCATGATATTAAGAATAAAGATATTGACAATAATTGGTCAAATCCATTGTCATCCTGAAGCACTTAACGTCCAGTTCTAACACTGAGCTGTGTTTATTTGCTTATTCAGAAAAGGTATCTATCAAATACATTTATGAGTGTTCACACTGATGTAAAATACTAGTTTTGCTTGAAAAGAGATTGTGTAACAGAAATCTGAGTGACAAGGACTCAGGCTGCTCTCCCAACTGTGCTGATCTAACATCTACCTGCTGTCAAATGGGCTGGTCCCACTCATCCCGTTTCCCTTGCTTGCTCTCGTACATATGCTCCATCACTTCACTTTTAGTACTACCAGCATTCATCTAACCTCATGGCCAGCTGAGCATGGTTAATATGGTCAAACTGCCTCTTAGACAAGAAGAAAATAAGCTGCAGGAAGAAAGACTAAATGTCTGGACCACCTGGAAGACTTCAGAGGGGATGAAGGTTATTAAAGATGGCATAAGTGTTCATGAAGAGGTTCTTTCCAATGAAAGTAACTTAAGATGTAAGTTATGCCAAAAAGGCAGTCTCTGACAGAGAACTTGTCATACAAATTTCCAGCAGGCCATCGGGGAAAGGCAGAAAAAGACCTTACTAATTAAATTTTAAGGGAAATACGTAAACCACAAGATTTTATTAATTTTTGTCAGCATCTTTTATATCAGTGTAAATGTCTACTTTTCTCTTTTTTTTTTTTTTTTTTTTTCAAAATAACAGCTCAGGGGGTGCATTTGTGCCCTGCCACATTCCTTGGTGTGTTCAGAAGGGATGTTCCACCCACTGGCTAGGACAGGGGTGTAGAAAGGAAGAGGCATCACCCCACAACACGGCAAAGCTCTTCATTGCACAGCAAGACACCACTTGAGGTGTCTCACCTCTGTTGTGAGTTTGTCACAGTGACAAAACTCAGTAATTTCTAACATTTGGGGTAAAATTAGCTGTAATCCTCATACCTACCAGTGTTTTGATTCAGGTTTAAACCAATCAGTATCTGATCATCCACTGATACGGTCCGTGGCTGAATGTTTCATCACAGGCATCAAATGGATGAATATTTTTGAAAACAGCATGGAATGAATACAGACCCTATACATGATAGCATATTATCTATGCTTATAGAAACACGTATATGTATTACAGATATAATATAAATCCATACATGCACCCACATGTATATTTAACTTAAAAACCCCGCACCATTATGTTCATCCTATTTAGATAAGGCCATATCTGTGATGTACCCTTATCACCCTCATAAAATATGTCTTAGTTGAGTCTTACTTTTCCCAGCACTAAGCCTAAGCCCAGCTTCAGCGGGACTGCGAGTTCGTGAGGATGGAGATAGGGAAGAAAGGCTGAGAACACGCACTTCAGGTAAGGCAACACTGTGAATTTTCTCAGCTGAGTCACGGCTATAAGAAGGGCTGGGAACCTTTTCCTCACAGTCCCCCAAGGGTTTGGTAGCATCCAGAATTAAGCAGTTTTCCAAAAACGCCTGAAAACTTTGGTCAGCAGCTGCAAAGATATTTTTGAATGTAATTAAAGACGGATCTAAGTGCCAAAAAGAGTGGATTCAACCATAATTTATATTTTAAAAACACCAGAGTTTCTCGGGCACTAAAGATTAGCTGAAATGCTAATCACGCAAATGCTTTCTCTTCTAGATTATCAACTGCATTTTTTAAGAAGGACTACTGAATAACATGCCTAAAATAGCAAAAATTATGCTACATGTTTGGTCTCAATCTTGCTTTAACTCCAGCTGCAAGAGAGAACCTCTTATATTTTACAGTGTTCAAAAATACCAGGAAATTTGGGGGCAAATCCAATCTTTAGGGTCATATAGTTTTATCTTCTGTATTTCTCTAGCTATAGAATTTTATTTTTATTCTTCCTGTGCAGAGCCCACTAACTAAATTAACTCTTCCAGAATGGCTTTTTGTCTTGATGTGAAAATGTCATACAATGGACAATCCAATACTTCCCTTGATAGAATGTTCCAACTTCAAATTGCTTTTTACAAGCATCTCTCAAGAGGCAGCAAGAGATCCTTCGATTTTAATAAATGATACACTCAAACATAAAAATGAGGTAGTAAAAGTAATTCCAGTTGGTTTCTATATGAAGTGTTGCTAAAGTCAATTGAAGGACCAGTGCCTTTTTGTTTATCTATGTCAAGAAATCTGTATTAATGGCAATTGTAGGCCCAGGTTTATGTAATGGAGAGTCTACTTTTACATAAATTCCAGTAAATACAAAGGATCACCATAAATATCAACTGAGTTTTTTCACATTTCTATGTCTTTAGCTGAAAAAAATCTGTATAAAGTTCTAAACAGCTGACTTGAAACCTTAAGAAGTACTTAAGAAGTACAGACATGTTGAAATGGCTCCAAATATCAGAGAAACATGGACCAAGCATCATAGGAAAGGAAGGAAGGAAACAATTAAATCCAACCTGAAAATCTAACATATTTATTAATTCTGGATGTTTTCTTACACTGAACAGAAGTCAATATTTTTGAAAGAGGTACAACTATAAAACTTAGGGGCAATATTGGCAAGAAAAAGAAATATGAACTTGGAAGGTCATACAATATATACAAACCCAAGATATTTTGACATGTCATATAGAAATACTGATAGTGAAATACACAGCTGCTTTACATCAAAAGAAAGAAAGATAAGTGTCCCTTTCTGTGTAGCACTTGATTACCCATTTGCAATATGATGCACAGTTTTGGGCACCTGAACACAAGCAACTTTTCAAGAAATTGGAAGAAATGATTGAATGACTAGAGGGCTTGATTTGTGAGCCGCAGCATATCTAAGCAGACACACAGTAAATATAGCGGTATGAATACCTTATAACTACTACAAAGCATTCATAAATCTTACAAGGCTGCTTCAGAAGAATAAAGATTGATAGCTGCTTGAAAGGGATAAACTTTTTACTCAATACCACTCAGATCGATGTTCTCAGGGCAAGACACTCCATCTACAATGAGCAACGGAGGCAGAATTAATCTGTAAAGACTTATTTTTAATTGTACCTGCATATAGATTAGGAAAAAAAAAAAGAAAAAAGAAAAAAGAAAACTAAACATCAGAACAGAAAAAAGTCTGCTTATGATCTAAGACCATTTGAAAAAAAAAACCACCCAGATATCAAAACTAAAACCAACTCTACAAATCGACCAAGCGGCTTTCCCAGAATGAAGAGCAGAACATTTCACTGTTCTGGTTCTGAAGTTTGAGGCGTGTACTCTGCTCTCAGGGTCTCCTTCCCCCAGCTTTCTCTTATTACAACACCCATTAATAGTGCTTTTCGCAAAGAGCAGGTTCCCAGACTACTGCTCCTTTTTGTACACTTAGCCTACACTTTATCTCATTCTTTGGAAATATACAGGATACCTTTTTTTTTTTTGCTTTTTTAATTCTTTTAATAGCTACCCCTAGCTGTTGCAAGCAGCCTGATTTTATTCAGATAGACAGTGCTCATAGTCCAAGTGCTTCTATTTGTTGTCAGACTAGCCAACGTGTTTCAACTGAAGTACTAGGTGGAAATAAAAACATGTATAAAATATTAATGATCTCCCTGTTGTATACTCATTATTTCAATAAGAAAAAATGAGGCATAAAAAATCAAATATAATGAGGCCATTATAGAAGAAGAAACAGGCTAATCAATTTCTAATATATAACACCACTACGATGATATTAGCTATAATTTAAACAAAGTAATCTGCTTTTGTTAGATATGCAAAATGCAAATGAGACATTTTAGTAGTGCTCCCATCTCTTTCAGAAGTCACAGCAGTGATGCTAATGAGGAGATGATGAGGTTAATAAACATTTTCTTTAATTACAGTGTTAATTTTTTTAAGCTATAAAATTTTGGTTTGACAACTTCCTTTGCAAACTTGAAAATACCACTTCAGATAAAACTAAGCTTTTCCTTTCACAAACACAAAAGGATTTATACACACCTGTGACACTTGCATTTTTCCTGAAGCAGCCATGGAATATCATCATCATGTTGAGGCTCTGTGTGTGAGATAAATCAAATAACTGGAAAAATGATCAGGTTTTACAACCATTCCTGATGCACTTATCAATGCTTGAGAGGTAAATCACTGTAAAAAAAAATGAATGTTCAAATGAAATTCCTACAAGTGTATGTGTGTATCACTAACTTATCCTCTCATTTTTAGTTGGGGTCATATTATGCCCCCTGAGACTATAGAAAACTGAATGCTATTATCTATGATTGGGCTTAATGATAAAATTTATGGAACCAAAGCTTCAGTAAAACCTAGCTGATAGAAGAATACATAAAATACACTGAAATTAGTACAAGAAGGAAAACCCAGGTAAGGAAGCCTTTGCATTCAATCTTCTTTTTAGTGTTNAATAACACACAATAAATTAGATCCCATCTATAAATTTTAGTGTTAAATCTTTAGGATTCTTAAAACATTGGGGAGATTTTAAAAAGTGTTGCTCAGGCAAGAATGGATGAAAGTAATAGAAGTGTCATTTTGTCCTTGAGCACTTGTCAGTGAGAAAATACAGCAACTATACCCTGAAGAGCTGGCAGAGCATATTTAGTCTAAATAGGCTGCTACTGGGTTTTGTTGTTGGTTTGTTGGTTGTTTTTTTTTCAAAACGGAAGATGCAAAGGAAATTCTATAGGAAAGTTTGATACTTCCATTCCATTTTTAAACAAAAGATAGACTTTAATAGACTTGGAATGAATATTCAAGCACATGAGTGCACTTCTGAAGCAAAAATCTGAGGGCAAATTTTTCAAACGAATTAATTTGTTTCAGCAGCAGTTCCTTTATCACCTTCAGCAGTGGTAGTCACCGGGAACAGTTTCAAAAGCCTTAGCTCGAAACTTCTGAAGTTCAGCCTCCATTTATCAAGCTACATAATGCAATTTCAAATCCTCACAATTTCTACGGGAAATAATACATATATGAAACTTAGAAAGCGATGACATCTACGATTTTCTCCAAATCAAGCTTACTGAAGATAAAGTGGTAGCTTATAAATTTTGCTGTGTCACTTCAAAGCCACTTAGAGTGGTAGCTATTCTAAGGACCATTAAAGTAACAGGTGGTACAAAGTCTATCTGAAAACTTATTTTACTTGCAAATAAGCTCCTATCCCTTCATAGTTGGCAATAACCATCTGGAAGGATATCACCTGCGATACCAGCAAGTTTTAAAACAAAGTCTGCTTCCTGCTTTGATTTGGGTTTGGTAATCAAAGGAGTAATTAGATGTTTAGTTTTGGTGTTACAGCTTTCTTCTTGGATCCTAAAGAGTATTTAAGGTGCATTTTAAACAAGCTTAT
Organism: Pedionomus torquatus; assembly: GCA_013398155.1. Taxonomy (NCBI): domain Eukaryota; kingdom Metazoa; phylum Chordata; class Aves; order Charadriiformes; family Pedionomidae; genus Pedionomus; species Pedionomus torquatus. The sequence goes on along the minus strand of VZRU01021055.1, from coordinate 36,128 downwards.
GTCCTCTTCAATGTAAGAAGAGGATGTTTCAGCTATAAAACAATGTTTCAGCTGTATTTGATTTTTAAAAAGGCAGATTTAAGAATGATTTTATAGCCCATTCTGAGAAACGTATTTTTCTGGAAAATTAAGCCTTGGCTTTCTGATCTGAACAAAACAAAAAATATGGAAGAACCTTTTATTTAAATTTGTCCTTTGAAGTTTTTTTCTACCTTATTTCAAGGCCACTTAAGGTGCTGCTTTAGGTCCATTGCTGGAACTTCATACAGAACGTTACCAACCAACCACAATTCAGTCAGGCCTTTTGTGGACCGATGCTGATAACTTTATTCTACGTCTTTTTCACCTCTGTGTTAGACAACTGAAAAGCTTTATTTTATTACCTCTTCCACAAAAGGTGATTTGAGTTCTTACTAACACAAAAAGCTGTTAAAAGCATTTTAAGACACAATAAGTACCCTCGGTTGAATCTGAAAGTCTTTGGGGAGTTAGATCAATACTTATTGTCAAACATTTATTGAATTTTATAATTGTAATAGCTGATTTGCTGACCCCAGATTTGCCTATTCACAGGTAAAGATTTTTATATTTTATACTGCTAATTTATGCCACACTTCCATACTAGGTTGAAATTTATTTAGAGACAGCATTCAATGGTGGTTCAATAAACTTGAAAAAAAAAGGGAAAAGAAAATCTGAACACTATTTTATCCCTTTTTCTTTTTTTTTTTTTTTTCTGGCCGAGTGATTTTGTCCATGGCATTTCTTCACAAAATAGAGTATGAATTTGCATGAAAGGTATTACAGATGCTTGGTTGGTCTTTTGCTGTCAGAAGAGCATACTGGCCTCGGATTGCCAGTGTCATCAATCAGATGAATGAGTTCCTTGAGCTTAGTTTAGCACTGTGTCTGTAATAACCCCATTACTGAAGCATCACGTAACACAGCACCCATCCACTGGGGTGGTCACAAGAATAAATAAGCACAATGCAAATAAATGCTGCTTGTCTGGGCACTTCACATGAGACCTAAGATTCTCAGATACTGGTGACTGAGATAAATCCTAACTAAGCTCTTGTCTTTCCTTTCACTCTCTCTCTCTCTCTTTCAGCAGAAATCTTTAAGAAGTCTAAAAGAGCACAGCTCAACAAGAGAAGACTGAACAGCTAGACACTTGAGCTTTTATTTATCAGAAAGCAACAAAAAAAAAAGAGGAGGAAAAAAAGGAAAAAAAAACCAACTATGTCCTTTTAAAACATAGCCTGTTTTCTAAGACAGGCTATGAGGTCACTAGTAAGGCAACATAAAAACAATTACCATTGACTTCCACTGACTTAAACCTAAAGATCTTATGTAAAGAGCTTTACTGATATTATCTGTTGACTTCCATACTTCTTAAATTAGAAAAATATACAATGATGCATGTCAAACATTCAGCAAGACTTCACACTCTGGACCTGATTAAAAAGAAGCAATGTCTGTTAAGAAATGAAATATTCTTCCACTTTATTAAAACCAAACATTTCAACAAGCCCTGGCCTAGATATTACATGGGAATCTATAAAATTCCGGTAAGATGTAACTTTTGTGACTAATCCAATGATGAGGCAGCACAGTCAAGCAAGACCTTGGAAATAACCAAAAAAGGGAAAATATGTTCAAAGGCAGCAGATCTATATTTTTAAAATAACATCTACAAAGCTGGGCACATTCAAACAATAATCATTTATCATAAGAAAAGAGAGGAAGGGTTTTAGGAGTGGGATCTCAATCTAGAATTAGAATGTACCAGAACATAATCCAAGTATAAAAATTAGTTTCTTGTCCAAATAAAAATCACCAAGCATAACAATTAAGAAATTCAACTTAAGGAATAAGAATGAAAAGAGACGAACACTAAAGGAAGGACTACTTCATAATTATTAAAATAAAAATTATGTTTCCTTCCAAGAACGCATAAACCCAAAATGTCACAATCATGCAAAGCGATAAGGAGGAACAATTCAGAATATATTTTCAAGAATTTGAATATGACCTCACAGCTAACAAAATAGTTTATAAAAGAGAGTGTTTTCTAATGAAAAAATGGTTTTGGTGATCTACTATTTTGCTTGTCTGTTGTCCTTCTGCAGTTTGAGGGACTTAAATAAAGATTTTTTTCTTCCTATACATTCATTACTAAGCTTTAAGATTTCGTTGGGCTGTTCTGCTAAAAAGCTGGAATACTGTCAATACAATTGGCTCTACTTGGAAATTTCAAAGCATATATTTCAGTGAATGCGAAATTTCCTGAGCTAAATTGTGCTTAGCTATACTCAAGTGATCTTGTAAGCACACAGACTATACAGTTCTTTAAAACATGAGCTATAAATAAATAAGTGAAACCACTTTTAGATGTTTTTGTTGAAAAGATTTCTGCATGTATCACATACGGACCTATTGTTTCATTTTTCAAGTCCTGTCCTGTTTCTACAATTAAAATAAAAGCCAGTTTTCCTTTTTCATTTTTCTTTCCATCCTCTCTACTGTTCCAAATTCAACTATTTCTTGTTTCCTTGTTTATGTCATCTTTGTTGTCTTGTAATAGAAAGAAAAAGTGTATGTTTTAATTTTCTTTCAATATTTTTATTTTTTAAATCATTCTAATTACTTTTTTTAACTTTTTTTTTCCCACTTCAGACTAATATTCATAATATTCTAAATAGCACATACCCATCTGGAAGATCGCCAAAGTAAACCAGATGACATTCATTAATGTGAACTGAGGGAAGGTTTTTACACCACCCTAAGAAACTACACACCCACAAGATCCCTTAAAGAAAGTCACTGTGTCAATAACCTAATAAGCCAGGCTTACAAAAAGCTTTTCGCCCAAAGGCTCCCTGAGCAGTTTACAATCTGTGCAACTCACATAAAGCAGTATTTTCCTTAGGTATAATGTTGTTTACTGTAAGTAAGATCTATTTTCTAGGGTGGCCCGTTTTCATATTCCATAAGTTACCGTAAGTAAAATGAAGTCATCAGATTAAAAAAAAAAAAAAGTCAAACAGCAAATAAATAATGAGGAAGAAAAATTGTTACTCAATTTTAATGAACTAATAGATTAAGCCTATGTATGGGCTTCACTGGACCAGGGCCTGTTGTGCTCAGCCCTAAATAATTTGTCTTGAGAGTCGTTTGTGCTTACGCAGGTTCCCATCACAGCTGAGGCACATCACGGCTCTGAGCGGTGCCACCCAAAGTTCAGGCCGGTCCCAAATTTAAATTCCCGTGCAGTCGGGAAACCACAGGAGCGGCAAAGAGCACACACAGAGGAACCCAAAGCTCTGTTGGCTTGACAGGTGAGTCCTCCTGGTGGTCCTTACCCACCCCTCGACAGAGGCTTAGTAGTGGTCTCAACCCGGAGGAAGGTGATGTCCACAGCCTGAACCAGAAAGGAGGTGGGAACCCAGACAGAGCTCCCACAGAAACATGTGGCTCTCCTGGTTGTGGGCTAAAAGTGAGTGCCAGGACCTGTTACCAGTAACAGATGGAAGGTCTGGGACCTGCTGTATAAAGTGTGAGCAGGTCAATGATCTGCTTGGCATGGTCACAGAGCTGAAAAGGGAAGCTGAAAGGCTGAGGAGCAATAGGAAGGGAAGAGGAAACAGGGAGAAAAGCAGCAAGGGTCACGGGAGGTGAGTCTCCCACTCTGCTCTGTGCTTGTGAGGCCCCACCTGGAGTCCTGTGTCCTGCCCTGGAGTCCTCAACAGAGAAAGGACATAGAACTGTTGGAACAGGTC
>VZRU01021055.1:9674-32065 GCA_013398155.1 Pedionomus torquatus | reverse complement strand
GGCTGCCCCATCCCTGGAGGGGTTCAAGGCCAGGCTGGATGGGGCTTGGAGCATCCTGCCCTGGTGGGAGGTGTCCCTGCCCATGGCAGAGGGGTTTGAACTCAATGATCTTTGAGGTCCCTTCCCACTCTAAGCATTCTATGCTTCTATTCACTTTTCCTGCCTTAGGAGCCTCTTCTTCCAATATTGCAAATGCAACAAGGTAAAGACTGATTTAGTGCACAATCCTACTCTTAAAAATTGAATGTGAGATGCTTCAGGTGCATCTTATGCCGAAGGAAACCTCTGGGTCTTGCATGCTAGATGTTAACATCACCTACAGGTAGATTTACTTCAATCTGGATGAAAAACCCTGTCATTTCTTCTGAGATCATAGAATCATCCAGGCCAGAAGGGACCTCCAAAGGTCATCTAGTCTGACCTCCCTGCAGTCGCAGGGACACCCCCAACTAGACAGGTTGCCCAGGGCCTCATCGAGCCTCGCCTTGAATATCTCCAGGGAAGGGGCCTCAACCACCTCCCTGGGCAACCTGTTCCAGTGTTCCACCACCCTCAGAGGAAAGAATTTGTTTCTAATATCTAATCTAAATCTGCTCTTCTCCAACTTAAAGCCATTGCCCCTTGTCCTATCACTGCAGGCCTTTGTAAACAGGCTCCCCAGCCTTCCTGTAGGCCCCCTTCAGGCACTGGAAGGCTGTGATTAGGTCTCCTCAGAGCCTCCTATTCTCCAGGCTGAACAACCACAGCTCCCTCAGCCTGTCCCTGTAACAGAGGCACTCCAGAATCCTGATCGTTATCATTGCCCTCCTCTGGACCCACTCCATCAGGTCCATATACTTCTTATATTGAGGATATCCTTCCTGTATTGAGGGCTCCAGACCAGCACACAATACTCCACGTGGGGTACTCCAGATCAAAATAGGTATCAGAAATTAAAGTGTAAAACAAAACAAGGGCCAGGTGATAGGCTCAATTTTTTTTTTTTTTTTGAGGTTATAAAGAAACCCATTCTGATTCTGAACCTGGCCAGTTACTTTTGAAAAAATAGCATTTTTTAATCCTTTTGATCATCTGGTGCCATTCTTAGGGAATTTTTTTTTTGCTTTCCTTTTAAGCATAAATTTTAAAATTGCCATAACCAGCTGTATGGTTACAAGTCATGTATTAATGCTGGTTTTATTATTGTTTTCCCCTAATGTATATCAGATTGATTCACTTCAGCTGAACTTTGTAACCCTTGCATTTTCATTTTGTGTGCAATAAAGACAATGCACTGTTCCAGCAAGCGTCTTTTTAAACAAAGAAGCTTGGGAGCCACAGTGAAAACCAAAATGTGGAAAAATTGAAGGGGATACAGAATGATGTGTTTACCCTTGGTAAACAGCTTTTGAATTAGAAAAATCTGGATTAAGGGGGGCGGGGGGGAAGATTGCTTCCTGCATTTGTCATTGATGTTTACGGAGTCATAAAACGTTTTACTGTAAACCATGTGCCTAGAGGAATTTGAGAGATTTGCCAATTTTCTACACCAGATCTGCATCTATTGAGGAATAGCATGCTGCTTCAGCTTCCTTTGTGTAGCAAATTGCACAAACTTATCTCAAAGCATTTCACAAGCCAGTCCAACAAATAAGTAATTATGAAAGGAAAGCATGACAGTGAATAGATACTGATGAAGGTTAGAAGGAGAAGTTTTCAAAGGAAGTCTAAAGCTGACAGCCCTATTTTCATGGGTTTCTATGACATACATCTGATTTTACAGAGCGGAACTACCTTTTTATTTTGAAATTATATTTTGTATAAAGGAAAGTGTAGAAACATTTATGGACTGATTCTATTTGAAGGTATGGCTAAAGGTAATTCAATTTAATATGTATGTAGCTCCACCATTAACACAAATAATATCATTACTAACAAGAGTTGGCAATAGCAATCAGGTTTGTACAGATTTTGGTTTTGTTTGTAGCTTTTTATTTAATAAAGTATCAAGAAACAGCTTTGTGGTCTCAGTGTTTATTATTTTTGTGCATTCTATTTGAAGTGGGAGCTGCAAGTACTTGATAAATGGATTGATATATTGTCTATGAGTCTCAGGATAACTATATAGCTTTTGCTAAATGCTAAATTATAGTTCCTACCACTTCTAATCCTCTGAATACATATTCCCCAAAGTAAAAAACAAGTTAAAGTAAATAAATAAAATACCGAGCCTCACTATATCTCACTGGGTCAATTATGTGTATCCAATTTTTTTCTTCTGTTAATCTTTTTTTTGCATATGATCCAGAAGTTCTACAACACTTGACATTTCTACTAAAAACTGACTGATTCTCCTTTGCTGTATCTTTACACCTGCCCTCAGTTATATACAAAATACCATCAGCAGGGTGAAAAAATTTACATGTATAAGAGTCTTCCAGAGTTTACTATCTTGGCCACTTCTAAGGGACTGTAATAAAGGTGTCAAAGCACCACATCCCTGAAACAGGACACTTACTTGCCATATTTAATGTGATCCAAATGTTTACAGTTTTTTGCAAACGGAAGGTCTTCTTCAAATTTCTGAGGAAGACTTTTTTCATGTCAAATATTTGCTCTTTGTAATGTATGCTTTCTTTACCCATGCAATGATTTATCCTTTCCCAGTAGAAATAAGAGATTACTCTCCTTTTTTTGTATAGTAGAACATCATTATGTCTGTCTTCAGGACAGACAGTAATTCAGGTACACCTTGGTCTTTCAGCTGTGTATACAACAGAATGCTTTCTAAAACTCTTAGCTTTCTGATGTGTTTTCTTCTGAATCCCTTCCACTATTATTTTTTTTTGTTTGCTTCTCTTTGTTTTATTGTTTCTTAATATCTTCCAAACAAAACTGGACATAGTAGTCCAAGCCAAAGTCTCCCCACTGCCAAGTAAAGCAACTTCTAGGCAGTGATGTACAGTAGCCAATAATGTAGGGGAGAGGGAAGATGGCATAAAAGACCAGATTGCTTAGAAAAGGAGAAGATGTTTAAGAGATTAGTTCTGATTCTATAGCATTAGCCTGTGTTTCCAGAAATTATTAATTTTGTCAACTTTTTTTAAAAAAAAATTGTTTGAAATGCAGACAGATTTTTATATTGGAGATGATAGGGCTGGATTTCACCACAGCTGGGATAGAAATTTGAAGTCATTTTGAGAATCTGTTACAGAATCCTCAAGTTAGGTCTAGGAGGAGCAGAATCCTCAAGTTAGGTCTAGGAGGAGATGGACTTAATTTCCCTATTTAATATCAGAAGTAGTGGAAAAAATGTTTGAAGAAAAAAATACAAAAACCTCAAGTCAGCACAGCCCCCAAATTCCTAGCCAAACAAAAAGATAAACAATAAGAAGCTTTTCTAGAGTGGGAAATGTGCCTATAATTGTAGAAAAGAAAAATCACAGTTTAACCAAAAAAGCCAATTGGCAGTATGCAAATGGAACATTTGCGTAGATTATATCTTCGTTTGGATAGACTCCGATCTTCCCCCATGCAAAGAACAGGGAAAGAAAGAGGTAAGCAGTTATTCCATGCACCTGGACCACATTTGATATCTCAAGGAGCAATTACAAAATTAATATGCTCACGAACAGAAAGGGAGAGTTGGGAGTGTTTCAGTGCCACAGTGTTCCTTCAGCCCCCTAAAAACTGGCCAGTCTGTCCTCAGGAAGGAAATGTCACACTGTGCACGGGCTGGGGCGCAAACATTTGGGGGAGGAAAGACACAAAGAGCAGCTGCGACCAAAAATGTATATGATGCTAGGTATGAATGGATTCTTTTCAGATAGCATGTTGTGAAAATGTCATCTAAGTTTTGAGAAGCTCCAAACCTGTAACTGCCTCAGGCAGGCAAGAAGGCTTATAAAGGAAATAACCTGTCAAATGTTTTTTATTAAAGTACAGAGTAGTCTTCCAGTGGAAGTGGCAGTTGACCCCTCATTTGATATATCTTGAACAAGACTTCATAAAATTTTAGAGACTAGGTTACAAAACTAATCCTGTCTACAGATCACAGACTAAAATATACAGACCACAGACTAAAATACTTAACTTTTATTTTTTTCTTAGATCTAGACTCCAACATATAATGCTGCTGGTACAGTTTTAAAGGCCACATGCATTAATTTTCTGTGGCACATACAAGGAGAGATTTTGTGTCTAGGTAAGCTTATTTCAAAACATACAGAACCTAGTAATACTCATTTTATTGCAAAATCCATGGTTTTATATTGAATCATATGGATCAGACATGAATATTTGAAACTATTTTGCAGACATAAATATGCATGTGTAATGCTAGATGTTGGATAGCACATTAAATGTTAGTCTGATCTGCATGTTTTATTTAACCATGTTATTTATGGCATGCGTTACCTGCATCTTAGTATGTTACATATTTCTTTAATTTGTTTTAGACAGTATCTGCTTCCAGAAAGTTAAAAATTTTAAACTTTAAGATGCTGAAGTTGATGAAAGGAGAAGCCTCCATCTCTTTTCACATTGTTCAAACTTTTGTTTTGGATAAAACATCTAATGTTTTCATAGGATTAAAGTACTTTCATTGAGGTTATTTGAGAAGAAACCTGTCATCTGAGTCCAAGTCTAACCTCAGGGTTAGATCAGGGTTATCCTCAAAGTCAGAGCAGGTTGCACAAAGCCCTGTCCAGTCCAGTTTTGCAAATGTCCAGCTCAGGGAAATAGGACTTTTTAATGTGTTTAACAACTTTATGTGCAATTTCTCGATGAATACGTTCACTTTGTGACCATTATCTCTTTTCCTTTTGTGACATATCTGAAAGATTTTAGCTCTTCTCTCCAACTTTCTGATAAACTGTCTTATGTACTACAAGGCTGAAATAAGGTTCCACCTTCCCTCAGCCTTCTGCAGGCAAGAAGTTTTCTCCGTTTCTCCCCACATACTATGTGCTTTAGTTCACTAATGATCTTATTTTCTCTCCACTGTCCAATTTTTCAGTTTCTCCTACATACTGGTGGACCCAAGCTTGGTCACAGTACTCTGACTATGAACGGCTTATGAAGTAACCGCTTCCATCAGCGCATTAGCTATACTTCTGATAATGCAGTCTAGCAAACAACGTTTATTGCTATGAGAGTCAAAACAATTTTTTTTAAAAGGCTGCTGAAGTAAAACTGAAAAAATAATAGTTTGGAAATTTTTTTCCCAAGGTCTGATTTTGCAGGAAATTTGGGAGCCTTGTTTTTACTGTTCTCTTCCAGTATAGAATCATGTGAAAGTGGTGGAAGGTGTCTTTGAAATAATAATTAAAAAAAAAAAAAATAAAAAAGTAATAATAATAGTTAGTATTTTGTAATAAAAATACCTCTGAGTACTGTTTCATAATTCTTTTCATAACAGCAAGTTCCTCCTGCAGCAAATTTTCTCATCTAGAAGTGTATGTAGAAGTTTTATTTCCCACCGAGGGGACTGTAACCTCATGAAACAATGAAGTTTGTACCAGTGGCAAAAAAAAAACAGTTTTGGATGTTCATGGGTGCCCTAATTTGATATAGGACTTTCAGCTTCTGAGAACATTCTGAAAGATTGGTCTTTTCTCTCCTTCCCCTCATCAGTTACTATGGATAAATCGCAGATTACAAGTTAGGCAGCTTATTAAGGCTCTCACTAATCCTATGGGTTTTCAAAAAGCTTGGGGGTTGGCTATAATTGGGTTTGTGTTGAACTTGACCATAACATTATACCAGGGTAGCTGTACTGTTTCCTAGGCTGAAAAAGACATTTAGAATAGGTGCCTTTACTAATATATTAAAAAAAAAAAAAAAAAAAAGGCAACAAACACCAAGAACAAAAAGATCTATTTTTCTCTTTCTTCATTAAATAAATCTAAAAGCGTGTTTGGTGCTGTTCTGCTCATTGTGATAGCCTCACTAACGATGGATTTGAAAAAGTACCTCTGCCTCGGAGGAAAAAAAATAATTCCTGAACATTGTCTTTTGCGGGCATCATTTTTCTAGCATACACTCCTTGTGTGAAATAAACTTCTTGGGGAGGGGGAAAACAAAAAAGAGGAATAGATCAGAAAGCAGTGAGGAGAAAAAGGAAAAGAAAAAAGAAATTTTTCACAAAGTAGTATCATTCCTTCTTCTTGGGGGTAAATATTTGTTTGCAGTAAACACCTTTAAAAATTTAAAGCAAGATAGAGTTGGTGACATATGCCACCAGACCCCATGTCATCATGATAGTCATCAAACCCAGTAATGTCACACTTTGAGAGAGAAGCTGAGATCAGGTGGACAAATAGCATTCTCCAAACACCCAGAACTGCCATTATAGAATGGTAATCGAATAGTAAGATGCTATTTGATGTCTGAGGGGAACAAATACTAACGCTTTCAAAGAGGATTTGGCTGTTGAGCAGGAATTTATCTTCTACTTTTCTCTGTTCATCAAGATGAATGAGGTGGAATAAAATATGGATTTATTGACTCTGAGGACTGGAAATAGTAAGTCTTGTTCTTTTTTTTTCAGTAAATTAAACAGAAATTACTCAGAAGATAGAGTGTGTGTGCAGTCCATTTCTTTTGGTGACTTTTCAAACCATAAGTGAATGCTTTGGAATAAAATACTTCTGATTAGCCAGGAGAAATAGTTATTTAAATTAAAATGGGACACTGTTTTTCATTTAATACTTTTCTGGTTTCCACTTCCATATTTACACCAGTATGAACTAAATCAAATAGACATGTTCCAGAGAGAGAAAGAACCTTAAAGCAAAAGACCCTCTGAGCAAGCAGTAATAGCATACAATTCTCTAAGTGAACAGCACTAAGGGAAGAGAAGAAAAGAAAACAGAAAGAGGTCATTAATAGTTTTCACAAATATTCTTTTTTTTTAGGTTTGTTTTTTTTCCCGTTTTTATTTTTCTGACACTTTATTTCCTCATCTTTCTAGGAATAGGAATGTAAATGGAAAGATGTCAGAGGAAGGAACGTTTCTGAAGCCCGTGAACTTCTACTGCTTAGCAAGGAAAATGCTGTGATTCAGTACCATGCGGCAGTGCAAGAGGAGATGAGATGCTGGGAAATGGTGAGTGAGGGAAATAAATCTCCAGAGGTGACCCTTTGGAAAGATTACGGTAAAATGAGTCTATGTCCCTTTTATTGACATATTTCAAGAAAACTGCTGTATGGCAGGTCATACAATTCCAGTACAAATGTTTTCATGTTTATGAATATATGTGTCTACTACAAAATCAAAGAAACAATATATTCTGACTGAGAGGAAAGGAATTTCCTCTCTCTTTTGAGCTTGCCTTTCATGTTTTACATATATAAAAACTCAAACTGAAGAAAAGAGCTTTGAAACGTGTATATTGATAATCAAAACCTAAATAATAAAATTAATTATGCATTTGTTCATAATTACAGAGCACACTTCCCAGGGCATTTACTGATTAGTATGTGCAAGCATAATCCCAAAAAATTTCTTCAAGGTTAGTCATACAAGAGAGACCAGAGTAGACATAATTAGCTTTATTTTATTGATACAAACAAATAAAGAATGGTTTTGGGGAAGAAAAAAAAAAAAAAGGAGCATGTTATTCAGTACGTAGCCTGCCTTCTGCTTTAGTTTGGGGTATTTTTGTGCTATCGCAATAGCCTATGGTTCCTAATATCTTGAATAAATGTAACTTCAAATTGAAGAAATTTAAAGAAAGCAGCAAGTGAGCACTTGGTGGGTGCATTCTGTTACCTGTCAGGAATAGGTAGTGTATGTACGTGTTTTTCTTCAGTGTAATCAGTCTCAGAGGGACCATTCCAACCCTGCTGAACCAAGTGATCGCAAAGGACACGTATGATCTCGGAACATTTTGATGTTATGACATTTAAGTCTAATTTATTTCATTTGCATGATGGCGGAAGGAATACCAGGGAACCATGGTAACTTAAAAGTGATTTAAATTCCTTACAAGATTTCATTTTAGCTACAGCTAACTAAATTAAGAAGGATTTATTTAGCAAACTGCAGATATTATCTAGGGCTTCATATTTGCCACTGCAATAAATTATAGAGTTAAGCGAAAACCATAAAAGGCCACTTCTTGTTGTCATTTTGTTTTACAATGATAAATGTAAATGTTGGCACAGATTGTATGTGTTGGACATATTCAAATGGGCCATAATCACTAATAAATTCCTTAATGAATAAATAAATCTTTTAAATTGTTTGGTCTGTAAGGCTTAGATACATTCATGCAAACAGAGACCATCGGTGACAGATCAGACCTGGTCTGTGTGTGACTATGAATAGCTTGGTCTAATTTAATGCACTATCTTTTGTAATTCTTCCACTCTCTCCTTACTGTAGCAAACAGATTTAGCTGTCAGATTATAGTGTTTAAATGACTAAAGCTATCATGTAGCCATATATCTTTATAGGTCTTTATTTTTTTTCCTTTTTTTTCTGTGAGAATCACCAAACGACTTATTTACTAAGCTTCTTAACATTCCATTGACTTTATCACACTGAAGACTGAAATGCAGGCAAAATTAATTTTCTTCAACAGTTCTTTTTTCAGGGGAGAAGAAAATGCTTCCTTCTGTTCAACTGCTTGAGGCTTGCTTCTTGGATGCAGAAAAACGACATTGGCATAAACTGCTGGTTTAGGCTTATAACCTCATCCAGCTGGCATCCAGAGGCTATAAACGTCAAGGTGCCACTCAAAGTGATGAACTTAATAAGCACATACCAGGGATGATATTAGCTCTAATATTGCCAGTGAATGCAGGCTGGTAAGAAAGTTTTTGTGGACTTGCATTCCTTGTGAAAAAAAAAAAAAACAACCAANGTTTTACCAAACCCTGCCTAGGATCCTTACCTGCTTGTGTGCATCCACCTGTGCATGTGTGTGGGTGGGAGGGTACTTGTATTCTTTTTGCAGCACGATCCTATTAGTAGTATGACAATAAACCACCTCTGGAAAAAGTCCAGCTTGGTATCAATAGGGCCTCACCATGAATCTTCGCCAATGTCAATCAAATGTTCCACTGACATAAAAGTAACACCAATGCACATGACCAGATTCAATTCTCTGAACTCCAGCTTTTATTATGCACGTATTTTGAAAGCCTCCAAGCATTTACAGGAGGGCAAACGCCCCCGTTTTTTTTTAATCTTCTTTTTATTATTTATTCTGTTATTATTATTTATGTTTTCATTAAAGTAATTTAGTTTTTTTCCTAAACTCTTGAGTCTCTTTAATTTTTTCCTCTCCTCTTTTTTTCTTAAAGGGGGAAGAGTGGGACATTATCTGTCTTTTTCTAATTAGGTCAGAAACACGACAACCTCCTACTACAATATATAAACCAGTCTAAAAAATAGCCATTGGCCCTCAAAAATGTCTGTATATTAACCCTATTAAGTAGTTATACCTCTTATAATTGCATGATGAAATGGAGCTGACAGATTCCCTTATGTTATGTGTAGAGCTTAAAGTTTTTTTTTTTCTTCATTATTCTCCATTTGAGATCCAAAGAAAAAGTGTTATGTAAGCTGTTAGTGAAAGAAAACACACTTTTCAAAATATTTAAATTTTAATTAAACTTACATTCCAGTTAAACAAATTTATAATTACTTAACAAACCAATTAGATACAATTCAAAATAAAATGTGAAAAATGCACTTTTACCTTCAGTCCTTAAATGAATCATGATTTCTTGTCTGAAATTAAAGCACAGTTTTATAAGCATCAGTGACAAAAAAAGCATCTAAAAAAGTAATTTACATTGGATGGCAGGTGCACTTTTTGCCACTGGGTAATATTAGAGTTACTTCCAAAACTGATTATTTTAATACATTAACTTGTGTTAGTTGGGACACAATTACTGCATCTCAGTCTTTTCATATATATATATATTTAAAAATAACTTTTATAGGGAATATATGGTTTACTAAACTACAAATACATTATGGGATATACACACCTGCCTATAAATATAGCAGTTTATATTACTTAGATATTTTTTTTCATATTTAGTATTTTTAAGTCCTTTAAAAGACTAAAATTAATTATCTATGTGTAGTTTCCTTCACTCCCCCAGTCTTTCAATATAACAGATGATGTAACACTTTAATAAATGTTACACCAATGATGTTTATACAAATGATAGCTGCCATGAATTATAGATGGAACTTATTCCTGGAGGAATTTGAATTCAGCTTTCACTGAAGACTGTCACTGGATATTCTTAATATTTATGCATTGTCTAGAAGGTAGAGGTGTTTTAGCAGGTCAAAATTCTCTCGCCTGCAGAGCGCTATTATCTGTTGTGAGAACTAACATGTCCTTGAAGACTGGCCTCCAGAGAATTGAGTGTTGTTCTTTATGAAAACCTACAGTTTAAACCACATCTTTCCCATACTTTTAATTGCATTTAAATATTGTGCTAGTTGGTGACATGGTGCGTGGATCATGCTCTGGAATCTCCTGCTTAGACTTTTTCTTCCATTTCATTCTAGCCTCCTTTTGATTGTAAGTTTACGTTCTGCCGTGATAGACACCGATAAATTCATCGGGGCTGCACTTTGAGCAACCTGCTCTAGTGGGAGATGTCCCTGCCCATGGCAGGGGGGGTTAGAACTTGATGATCTTTAAGGTCCCTTCCAACTCTAACCGTTCTATGAAACAGGCAGCCCAGTTCCATCTACAGGGCACTGCAGCCCACCGGTGATTTTACGTCCATCTGGGCAGTTCAACTCAGTTCATCAGCCGGGAGCCGAGAATCCATTTGCAAATGCACATCCAGGCTTATGTGCCTCAGAGACTGCCCGGAGGGTATCGAGATGACTGACTCCGAGAAGCGAAGTGGAACACAAAGTTGCTTTTATATTCTGAATAAAAATATCATCTCTGCAGCTTGACAGCTGAACGTTATCCAGCCAACCAAAACTGTGCGCTCATTCACTTTCTTTGCTATTAGATTATCACCGCCACGACGCCTTTCAAAAGCACTACAAGCATCTTTCATTCTCCCTGCTCCTGAGGAAACAAACTCCTGATAGATGAAATCCCTGCTGATCTGCAAACATAAGGGGGTAGCTATGAAAGGCTGGGAAAAGGAAAGCTTCGGACTTGAATAAGAAGTGCCTCAGCTACGCCCTGACACGGTGACCAAAAGTCTTTTCAGTAGAATCTAACTATGTGATTTCTGAACTGGGTTTTGAGTATAATTAGCAAACATCCTATTGCCACATAAGAGCAAATCTCTCTTTTAAAAGACAGAAAGCTGGTAATATGTGTTTAATTATACAATAAGGCTGTTTTAAGTTGTGTCTGGATGAGATTTTTTTTTTTTTTAATTACATTTCTGCTTTGGGTTTCATATGCAAATATATGCATAAGTAGAGTAGACATTAGACAAATTTGTTACAGCAACTGAGAACCAAGAGAGCTATCTGATTAACACATACTGAATGAAAAGAAAGAAAATACTCAGTAGAGGGTAAGCCGAGGAAACAACTAGTAATGCAGTGACTTCAGAACAAATTCATTTATATTATAAACATTTATAATTTATGTTCAAGCTTCTTTTTGCCAGAATCTATGTGGAACTTTTGCTCTGTGGATAGATATGAAATGAACAGTGTCTGTTGTGTCCTATGTCCCTACAGATCAAACTACTTGGGTTACACCTGATTAATGCATATTAGCAGTATAACAAATGAGAAGACAATGTCCCCAGCAAAGTTTTCAAATTGTTTTATGCAATCATTAGGCAGTAGTTCTCAATATATACAGTCTCAGATCATCCAGAGGATAAGTAAGTATTCTTTCAGAAAAGAATATTATGATAATTGATGAAGAGGATGTAGATGATACTTCCTGATGTTCCAGTATGAACACGATTATCCTCCTCTATACACCTGAGCCTCTGGGTACTGTTAAAGATCCTCAGCCATTTCATACTCCATGATTCTAACCAATTCCCAATAAAGCCCTGGCAGTGCCCATTCCAATACCTTGTAAACAAAGCCCTGCCCACCTTAGATTAGCAAATGCAAGTTTACCCGTTGCTCATTTGAAAGTACCACTATATTTAACTGAACATAATATTGTATTGGATGCATCGTATAAATATTAATGTGCACTTTCCATAATACAACAAAAATGAAAGCACAATTTGTCCTATTACACTTGATTTATTTCTATACTATAAGGAGAAATTAAATACAAGGTAAGATATGCTTTTATTGTGCTTGTTTTGGAGTTTATGGTTTTATGTTCACTACATAAAAGGTAGAGTTTCTCAATTAAAAAACACCATCACTTCGGCTAAATGTCCATCCTAATTCAGAGATGAATTCAAGACAGGTATTTGGGGAAAAGAAAAACAGCTGCATGTAATAATGGGAAAAGTCATTGTAATTGGTTTAATTCTGTATCATGCACAGAACTGATTAAAGATGCTGATTCTATCAAGGAAAAATGTACTTTGGAAAAGTCTAAGGAAAACAAGTATTTTTCATGTGTCATTTAGGAGTTTTTATAGAAAAAAAATTAACAAGAACTATTGGCCTATGGAAGAAAAAACTGGTAAAAATGACAAGTGATGAAAACAGAAATCTCCAATAGTTATTCTGTGCTATATTTGTGAAGAAGTGGAATTGTCAGATTGACTCTATAGGTCTTTCTTTTTTTTTTTTTTTTCTGTACATTTAAAAAAGAAAGAAAAGAATGGTAATATTGTTAAAACAGCAAAATATTGCATCCATTTACCTGTAAAGCTCTAAGGAACACTTACATCTCAAAAGAGTTTATCCCAGAGGTTTATGACCTATAGACAATTTATTTCAAGCAAATCCTGGTAAATCCAGAAATGAGCTGACTATGACTTTGCTTAATGCAATTGATGCAGAGGCATTTCTATACAACATATTTGATTTGTATAAGGTTTTCATTTAACTCTGAATTAAAATGGCAGAGTTTATTATCAGAATCAGTAGCATAAAATGGGTGAGGTTGGCAGGGATCTCTGGAGGTTGTCTTGTCCATCCCCCCTGTTCAAGCAGGATCACCTAGAGATGGTTGCCCAGGACCCATGTCCAGATGGTTTTTGTGTGTCTCCAAGAATGGAGACTCCAAGGATGGATCAATCCTGGAAGAACTGAAAATATTGTCAGAACTCAAAAGTCACTACTCATGAGAAATCAACATAGAACTGAAATTCCTTGTGAAGTTCTGTAGAGACTGATATCAGTATAGTTCAGAATTTTCATTAACTGTATGGAAGTGAATATAAAACCAGTTTATAAAATTATTAAGGCTTGTTAAGAAATGGTGAATAAAACCCGCACAATAATATGACTCATTTGAAAAACTGGCCCATTCAAATAAAATTCATTTAATGTAAGGTAAATAGGTATAGAGAGATATACAAGCAATAATTAATTAATTATTTTAATGGAAAGTGAAAGTAGATAAATCAAAATTGGAGGTGGGAAAGGAAAGGTCCCTATTTTATAAAGAGTGTCTGGCTAATGAACAAGCCTTAGTAGGAAGTGGCTTTCATGATGAATATTTCCAAAATATACTGGTTTTCCTTATAATTTAGTCTAGACTTAACAATGTTTTTCAATTAGAATTATTTGTCTCCTCTGGTAAAATTGTGGATTATTCTTTTGACGTTCTTTATTTCAGTTCATACTTTTATTTGTTTTGTGTTAATGAAATGGAAAAGCAGTTTGCTTTCATCTTGGAAACATTAATATCTAGGGGGGCAGGTTCCCAAAAGGAAAGTGATTAATATAAACCCTTCATTGAAAATGACTGCAATACCAGCAGACTGAAGTTACTCAATTTAAAAAAAAAAAAAAATTAAAAATCACATCTACCTCTACATGTTGTTGATAAACATTAGTAACATAAATTCAGCAGATCCAGGTGTCTTGCAATCAAGTTTGGCTTTCTTGGAAGACAAGTTTCTGTTTGACAGAAGTTATCAGATCAAATATAAGGGCAACTTGGTGAAATGTAATGACCTGAGATATACAGACAGTCAGGCTATATGATATAATGGTCCCTCCTGGCTTCAGATTCTATATAAATCTATTAATCTTTTATACCCAAGGCTAGTGCAAGTGCAGCCATTAGACCAAGATTTATTTGCAACAGACCACCACAGGGGAAATCTAAAATTTATTTGAAATGACCTTCCAATTCTGAGGTTCAATTTGTCCACTATCGTATGTCTTTTAACCTCTAGACATGTCTTTCTTAGTCCAAAAGTGGGATCTCAAGAGGCAAAAGCAGGCAAAGATAACAAATACTAATTTTTATACTTAGAAATGCTTTCAGTCCCCTCTGGGCAAGCAATAAAACAGGCAACCAGGATCGATTCAGTGTCCGGCTCTTAATATCATAGCAAGACAAATCTTTCACACTCAGGTATCAGGCAGAAGGGGATTACCAGTAGATAAAACGAGTTTGATGTAAGCAATGCGTCATCCATAATGTTCCACACAGGTAAATTCTGTTCAAATATACTTGTTCCATGTGGGGAGAAAAAATAATCAGGGATTTTTTTGTTGTTGTTTAAATGAACCTGAATTACTTTAGTAAAAGTTTCTGCCAGCCAAATACATTTATGTCAGGAATCTTAGATTCTAATTAGTTGGATGTGCTGCCAGTAACTTACACGCATTGAAGAAAGACCGTAGCAAATCCGTAAGTCTTTTGCTATACATTGGGATGATGAGACACGATACGAAGGCTGAGCACATTATTTATAGAATTCTCTTTTGAGTAAAGGATCTGTATTAAATGTCACATTGTGAGCAGAGCTGACAAAATCTTAGTTGGAGTAGCTATCTGGGAGTTTGGGGGGTTATTTTTTTCTCTACTCTTCCCATGTGACTGTTTTATAAGCGATTTTGTGAAACATTATCATGGTAGTCAGTAATTTGGTAGCAATGAAAGAGTAATATTTCTAAATGAGAGCAGTACATTCTACATTACATGACATTCACACTACCTGATACATTGAATATTTACTTTCGAGCAGTTCTGCATTGACAAAGTAATAAAATAAAATTTTTCTTACAATGGAGAAAGCTCACATTGAAAAATATATGTCCTTCTGTCAGGTGTGGGATGGGACCACTGACCTTCTGTCAAAGGGATGGGACTGCTACTCTGCACTGGTTTTTAAAGCAAGGGACACAGTGCAGAGGGGTAGGATGCACCATATACAGCCCCAAAACATACTTTTTTTTTTGTGAGAAGCTCGCAGCAGAGCCCCCACAGATGCCCACAAGATGCCCACAAGTATGCCCACAAGTAAAAAAAAGAAAGCAAGTACATCTGGTTAACTGAAATAGCTGTTACAATAAAGTCCTGCCACTGTGCCGCTATCTATCTTGATGGTGAGGAAGGTGGGAAAAGGCATTTACTCCAGGGTTTCTTGGATTTATGTATCCAACTTCCTGCATTCTGTCTGAAAAAGTGAGACTCTAAAAGTCAGTGCTAGGGAGGGGATTAGTTCTTTTACTTCTCTAAATCACAGTCTCGCACTATCAAGCTGCTGTTGCTTCAAGCCAGGCACCACTCCATCTATTCAACAGCTGAGGTGATTCAGCTCCAGATGGCTATCTGGTAGGTAGCTTTAGGGGGAAAATCAGCAATAAACTCTCGGTCCTGGTGATGAGTTTGCCTCATCTCACATTCCCAAAGATAACTTTCCAGGTGGAAGGAGTGAACTTTGTAAAGTTTTTAAAGTGAAACCTAAGGAACTTCTCTTTGATCCTTTGTGCTCTAAAGGGAGGACCACGACTCTGTGTGTTCTGATGACACTGCAGGAGTACTAGTTTTGCTATCAGCCACTTGAGAAAGACCATCAAACAAGCCCCTTCCAGCGTGAAGGAGAATATCTTGTACCTTCTTATTTTTGTCTATCAGTGAAGTGAAACACAAAGTTAAGATCAGGCCAACACAACTACATTAAGTAACATCTGTTTTATTTATATGCATGTCCTTTATTACTTTTTCCTAATTTCTGATACAGCCTGTTATATGGCAAAATATACGCCACATAAAGGAAAGCGCTTATACCTAGAAAGAATGTTGTCCAGGCAGAATGTTTCACTGATTTCATATTCTGTGGGCAAAGCAACCTGTTCTTACAGGGTAAGGCAGCAGAGACTTTTTCCTTTCAAATTCCCTTTGTTCAAGTGAGAAATGTTGATAAGCAGCACACTTGTCTTAGGCTTGTATGACCATATTTGATTTAACAAAGGACAAAAGACTCAACAACAACAACAACAAAATGCTCCTAAAGCATGATTGCAAGAAGAATATAGCTTCGGATTTTTATATGACTTACCTGTGAAGTCCTTGTTTACCTTGCTAATCATCTGTTCAGGCTCTGATCTTTCTTCTTTGACTGCTGCATGTATCATTATTTTTTCCATAAGAAGTTCAGAAACGTCTTTCAGGTGCTTAAAATATTACCTCTGCTTACATCTCTCCTTTTATCTCTTCCTACTGCTTAGAGTCTTTCTGAATTTCCTTCATTTCCTCCCCTTCCCTTCTCATACAAGACTTGTTTCCATCATCCTGACCATTACAGCTGGAAGAACCATCCCGTGCAAAGAAACTCCTGGAAGAAACTGTGTGTTTCTTAACACAGACGCTGGACTGACTGTGAAATTGTTGTCAGAAAAGGAATTTATTACCATTTGTCACACACAAGGCATATACTGCTGTATGCCAGGTATATGAAAGGAAGGGTGGCTCATGTCATGGGCTGTGAAATAGGTCATGTCACTGCCCTGAAGCTGGTGTTCTTTAAAACAGTGCCGCCAAAGGCAGCACCCTGCTGATTCGCCTGTGAGGATGGGCACCCCTGCAGAGGCACTGATCATTCCTGCCTCAACTGCCACCTGTATATCCTCAAATGCATTATTTCATAATGTATTCTATTTGCCAGCCTCCTTCATTTTATGTTCTGTGGCAGAAAGTCCCTGGAGTCTTTGTTTATACGCAAGCTATCTAATGTAGAGCATCGTCTTCGTTCTCTGCCTAAAGGATCTGGATTTATGGACACCGAACAGGAAAATTTAGCATACCAATTTGATAGCAAAGTCTGACCTCACACATATGCAATAGCATCCCTTACAGAGAGGAATCAAGATATATACATCTTTCAGAAGAACTTTTCCTATAAAGTGTTTCCCACATTTGTTTTCGAAAGAGATAACTCTTAGTTAAACCAAGAGTCTGTCATAGCTTCTTTCAAATGTATGCATTTTACAAACTAATACAGAATATTAAAATATAATTAATCACATCAAGATGCATTCCATGAAGTTAAAATGAAACATATTTCAAGAAACAGACAACTATAACTAATGTCATTTAACAAAATGGTTCAACATTTCAGTTCTCTTTCTGGATATATCAATAGAAGTAAACAAAGAAGCTGCTTCATTTTACATGTACATATGCATTTACCAAGTACTTTGCCCGTGGTATTATTGGGATTGACATGAAGGAGCAAGATATCTTTAAATCATAGGCAAATAGAATTCCTCTATAACACTGAATATATATAAATGTTTCGAAAGCGAATAATTACAACAGATTTTTCCAATGAAGCACACAGCTTTTATCTTTGAGAAAGCCTTATTCCTACACCTGAGTAGGAAACACAGTCTGAGTTTCCAGCTCTGATGTGTGTGTTAGGCTGCCTACAAAGTACCGTGTCTGCTTTTGGGCCCCCCCAATCGAGAAAGATGTCACTAAAAGGGAGTGAGTCGAGGGGCTGAAGATGATCAGGGGCTGAAGTGCTCACCTTGCGAGCTGTGGCTGCAACACTGGGGTTTGTTTGTCCTAGAGAAGGGTTGGCTTCATGGGTGTTATCAGAGCAGCCCCCCATACCTACAGGGTGGCTACCAAGAACATCAAATCAGGTTTTTCACACTGGTGCACAGTGGCAGGACTATTGTTTTTCTCTCATTTCAGCAATGCTATTGTTTCTTTCTTTTCTCATATTGATGAAGTGACAGAAAAAGCTGAAAAAGTTTTGTTCAGAACAAACACAGAAATAGAGAATCAAGGAAGAAAGTTCTCTGTGTAGAGGTAGCAGCGGTGGATATAGAATAAAAAAAGAGAGATACAGCTTCTTGGCAGAAGGGAAAATATTCACAGAAACTCCTACATGACTATGAGGTTTCCCTCAAAGTTGAAAGCCTGGGTACTCCTGAGGCTTTCTAGTCCCAAGTCATTTGTTTGCTATCATTATGAGCAGTTGTTAGTACTTTTCTTTCCATACACCAATTTGCTACCCAATCCTCCATACATTTATTTTCTGGTTGTGCTTTGCATATTTAACTTTTGCCGTCTGTACCATGTTAAGTCTCGTGTTCTCAGTTGTGGTACTCGGTATGTGCTGCAAACTGGATCTGTATCCAGCGCACCTGGCTTTCTTGAAATACATTTCTTTGAAGGATTTATACTTTTCGTATGGTTTGTGGGTTGGGTTGTGTTTTGTTTCTTTAATTCACTGAAGCAATCTATGAATCATGCTAGAAATGAAAAAAAAAAATCATAACCCCATAGAAAGGAGTAAGATGTTGTGCAACATGCAGGAATACTAATCACGGTGTTTTCAAACATTCTTGTTTACTCCTTGATCAGATTTCCAGCATTGAGCTAAGACCAAAATAGAAATGACAGATACAGCTATCTTCCTATACAGCTATAAGCCTTCATGGGTTTAGAAGCCTCTCGGGACATTTAAAAAATGAAGACAACGTTGACGCTAATAGCAGTATGATAATTTACACCTTTGGGACCTGTACCGGGAGATGCAAGGAGGAATACCGCTGGCTACCCTTTTCTTCTCTGTAACCTTTGATTTTGCTCCTACTACTTTACTTACCTATGCATAAACAAAATGTAGCCTATCTTATCTTAAAAGGAACAGGCACACATTTCACTGCCTTTAATTTTTTTTCATTTTCAGCTCTAATTTGAGTGAATATGTTGTAGCACTGAACAGTTTTTCTCTCTTCTAGATCCACCTGGACTATTTACAGGCTAGTTTTACCCCTTGTGTTCCACTAGGCTGTTCTCAATCAAGTCTCTAATAACTTCTGGTAACCCAAAACTCAGAATCATACATCTCACTAGGTCAGGTCCCCCTCCTAATATCTTATTATCTGTTCACTGATGCTGTCATGCCTTAGTTATTTGTAAATACCAATTCTTTTGGAATGTACTATATTTTTATTCTTCAGTTGTAGCTTTTCAGTGGTTGCATTTGTCTCTCTCTCATTTTCTTCTTCTGTCACAAATATTAGGTCTTGTAACACCTTTCTGCAGATGACCAAACAGATATACTCCTAATTGGTATATATTTTCTCATTTTTTTGCTTTTACAAGTAACACCTTCCACTGATACCCACATCCTAAATGATAATTTAAGTGTAATCTGAAAATGCAGTCAGCACATCCAAGTAATTTGCACGTCTACAATGTTTGCCTTGCATTGCCATCCAGGAGGTGAAATCCTCTAGGTGAAATCCATCTAGACACTTATCAGCTCACATCTCAGTTTGTGGCATGTTTTCTTCAGCCTTGAAAAATGCAGTTCTGTTCCACTCATGCATATTGAAAGGGCTCAGAGGACTTGTCTGCGTGGTGTCTTGCAGACTGACATGACAGAGCTATGTCAAATACAAGCTGATCAAAAATGTATGTGTGACAGCAGCCCAGCAGGACTTACCAGCTTGAGCCTAATGGCTTGTGGCTGATTCAGGGAGTCTTTCACCTCCGTCTACCAAATACCTCATCAACATAATCAGACAGGCATGGAGATGGTACATTGGACACAGCACTCCGAGGAGGAAAGAGCTGGGAAGACTTTCAATATCAACAGCAAAAGATGCAACCTACACTGTAAGTATTAATATAATCATAGAATCAGAACAACCCAGGCTGGAAGTGACCTCAGAAGATCATCTGGTCCAACTTTTCATGGGAAAGGGAGCCTAGATGGGACTATGTAGTACCTTGTCCAATTGCATCTTGAAAATTTCCAGTGACGGTGATTCTGCCCCGTCCCTGGGAAGGTTGTTCCAGTAAATAACTGCTGGTGTAAAAAGATTCTTTTCTGTTCCAAGCTCAAACCTCTCCTGGTGCAACTAGTACCCAATGCCCCCTGCCTTCACTACGTGATTCCTTGCAAAGAGAGAGGGTCCATCCTCTTTTTAGTCGCCTTTTAAGTACTTTCCTGAGAATGAATGTTCAGCTAAGGTAAAATATAGTATCCAAGCTCTGGATCAGTGCAGCAATGACAGGAATCCACCTCAACTTTGACCCATAGCTGAATAATTTTGATAAAGGTTTTCACCAGCCAATTCTCAGATTGTCAAGAATCAGAAGCTTTCAAACTTCTTTATGTGAACATGCACATCATGCCAAGAAAAAAAGAATTCAAGGTTTTGTAAAAGTATTAATACTCTTGCATCGGATCTATACTAGCCCAATTGTACAATCTGATGAGTTGACTCCAAAAATGCACTTACAGCAGGAAATACTGATGCTGACATTAAAAAATTACCTTTCAGCATAGCATTATTCATAAACAGTAGGCATGTCCTTATGTGCACTTAGATATAACTCTTTGCAATGCCAAAAAAAAAGTTAATTGCTGTATAGTACTGAGTTCAGCTCTAATTGACATTAATTAGGAACATGAATCATGTGTGTGAGAAAGGAAGATATTGTTAAATTAGAGTTCTGTCTTAATCCTTTCTTGTTAAGCTCTGATTCAACTTTAAGAGAAACTCCCCTGTCACAGTGACAGCAAATGACAACCCATCTTGCTCTACATCCCTGGAGAAAGCTCTGAAGACATTAGTCCCTATGAATCTGTCATCCTTTGCGATTCCTCCTCTTGTCTAATGTGTTGTTCATCTCCACAATTGTCTTTCACTCCCTTAAATTAGACTTTTCTATATGATGTTTTCTTTAAATATGAACTATAATCATTGTCTGGAAATCATGCTGTTGGGAGATGTATTTTTCCCAACTTGTTCCTTTCTACATTTTGTAACATAGTGAAAATACGCTTCTGCTTCTCTCTGTAAAAATAAATAATAATTTAAAAAAAGACCTTAGGAAAGGTTAAAGCCAAAACAGAGTATTAATTGCCAAAGATGAACTACTATAAAGTTGATGGAATTGCAGGTGTTGCCATATTTGGGCAAAGGATATTTGTTGCTAAAACCAAAAAAATTACCGTAGTGCAGACAGCCAAAAGCCTGGGACAATTTATCCAAGTCTACTTCACTACTTTGTATTTTAAGTTCATGTCTATATGTAATCCTGGTTTTAGTTTTGAAAAAAAAAAAAAAAAGTATTACTGAAGCTTAATATAGGAGCTTAACTCATAGCAAGCTTATTATGTTAACGTTATTTGTGCATCTCTACTTTTAACAATTGTATGAGCTTGTGTATTAGGTAAAATTATTTTAGTTAAATGGCATTTATTATTATTATAGTAATTTTATTTTATTTTATTTATTATTATACATTATATTTAATATATATTATATTCATAATTATGGTAATTTTATTTAAATGTCCCAACATTAATATCATATACTCAATGAGTTCTATTATCTATATTTTGAGTTACGTTGTATTGCTTTTGTAATTTAGCATAATCATTACTCATTTATGGAAAACTGATGTGGGCCAATGCCACAGAAGACGAAGCACATATATTTTAGATTTAAAATTGGTGAGAAACGTAGAGAGTATAGATGAACTTGATTGTGAATATACTAGAGAGCAACTGAACTTTTGTTTCCCTCTGTAGCCTAAGAGGATGCCTCTCCACCAGATAAAGAATGTGCATGGGTTGGCAGAGTGATGTTGAGCCAGATCTGACAGCAAGATAGTACCAACACATCAGGACCATCCTGCTTGCCTTGGCTAGAGCGCTTCTCGGTCCAGTGAGTAACAAAACTAGCCAATCTGCGTGTCCCTTTCCACATTCCATTCTCATGCTTGCATCAGCACCAGTCCTTCTGTACACGTTTTTATTTAAATGTTCAGGACATTTGAGTTTAGGCAATCTACACCCACAGAGAGTCTTCCTTTGTCCTGGAGTACTGTAGTCCCATGAACCTCACCAGGCTGAAATATTCCAAGCTACTGCAATCTTCAGTAAAGGACAAACTGAAGTCAAAGTAAGTCTTAGGGTGTGATGAGCCAGTCCTGCAAAACTGAGTTCTGATAGACCAGATTATGGATGAACTTAACCTGTACTCTTGTGAAGAGCTGGGGAAAAATAATCTCTGGTTTGCTGTTATTTCAGGAAGTGAC
>VZRU01021054.1:268529-307648 GCA_013398155.1 Pedionomus torquatus | reverse complement strand
GGGAGGGGGGGGGTTGTTCACAAAGGCCTGCTGCGACAGGATGAGGGGCAATGGACTTAAGTTGGAGAAGAGCAGATTTAAGTTGAATGTTAGAAAAAATTTCTTTAAGGGTGGTGAAACACTGGGACAGGTTGCCCAGGGAGGTGGTTGAGGCCCCTTCCCTGGAGGTATTCAATGTGAGGCTTGACGAGGCCCTGGGCAACCTGGTCTAGTTGGGGGTGTCCCTGCGACTGTGGGGAGGTCGGACTAGATTATCTTTGGAGGTCCTTTCTGGCCTGGATGATTCTATGATTCTATTTCAACAGATGAGTTTGCAAATACACAGGGAGCTGAACTGAGAAGCTGCTTCTCTCACAAGACACAATACAAGGTTCAGGTTTAGTACCTAGAGGCTCAGCTTTTTGCCTAAAAGAGGAGGCAAAGGCATTTTAACAGAGCTGGAATTTTCATTGTCTGCTTCTCACTCATTTATTTCTTGTTATCAGAAGTGTTACACAAAGAGAAAAAATTTTTTTTTCAGAATAAATAAGTAGAAACAGCTAAAAAATTCCAGCTGCTACAGTGTTTTGACCATGTTTCTTTTCACAGAAGTTATACTGGTAGTTCTCTTCACATTAATACTACCGTTCTTATGAGCAGAGAGAATAAGGTTCATCTCACTAACAGAGAGGAGATTTTTCAGAAATTATTATCATAAATTTATTAATTCTTTTCAGCATTTTCTCTGTAATGCCCATAGGTATATAGGGAATTTCATCAAGAAAGGGGTTTTGAAAGTTCTTACCTTTGTCACAGAGGAACATAGTGAATTAAATTTTCCTCTTCAATGTGCCCTTTGAGCTCGGGCTGTGGCTTCTGAGTGCTCTGAAGGTAAATGTGATGTGACTAGTAATCAAATTGCTTCATAAGGAAAAGTTTATCACAATCAGGGTAACTGCTTAGAATGCAACATAAACAAACAGGTCTGTGTCAATATTTTGACTTTGTGTAAACAGTTCAAGCTATATCACTCTGGAGATAATGACACATAATGCTGTATAAAATGTTCTGAACGGGTTTTACTGAGTTAATCTGCATTTGAGTTCTGGAAGAAAATTGATCTGTGCGTTGGAAAAACATGAACTTCTGTGCTCCTGCTGACTATGATCCTAACCAAGGTTTGAAGCTTCCAGAAAACTGGAAGCCCAGTAAAGGGCTTCACTACTACAAGGTAAATGGGAAAAGAATGACCCTGCACTGTCTTTAACCACATCCGTAGAGCTTCAGAAATTGGTGTATAAGACAGGCTGGAATATATGATTTTGTTTGTGCATGTATAAATGATTTCTTACAACTCTGATGCTACATCTCTGGGCAAACACTTTCTCCTCTTAGCAACATCATAAGTTCAACTCTGGAAAGGACAGTGATTAGTGTTTTAAAATTCTGCTAATAAAACTAAGGGAAAGCAATCTGTACATAGGAGTTTATTTAGATGCCCACAAGTTTTAAATCATTCCCCTTTATATTTCAGCCCACTGGATGTCTCATCCAACTGAATTACCATTGGGTTTTACAATGTGATATACAAAATGAGCTGACATTATGATTTACAAACATCCTTTGAGTATCATATAAAACACAACTGTTTCCCTATTATACAATCATCAGGGCAATGCAAATATAGTCAATACATTAGTAGCTGAAAATGATGGGGCATTTTAAGAAAATAAATTTAACTTTACCACACAAACCTGTTAGATAAAACAAATGCTGTTTAAAAAAATGGGAATAAAGTTGTCTGAATGATTGCAATTAATTTTAATATCATTTTGCCACTTTCCCCTTATAAGAAACATAATAGTATGTCATTTAAAAGATGATTATTTTTTTCACTGTATAGTCACACTTCATTCTTATTAGTCAGTATCACATTTTCTGCATGAACCTATGAAAAACTCACAAATGTACTTTCCAAACTGTAGCCACTATACTTATTTCTGCACTCTTTTTCATATACTGTGTTTCATTAAATAAACAAAAAGCAAAAAACACTACACAAATGAGCAGAACAAAACACAACAGCACGTTAAAGAGGTGACATTTAAACTGTAGATGCCATCACTGTAGAAATACATTCTTGTTCTAATGCCACAAACTTTCTAGCCTCCTGAAAAAAATAGACATTAGCCGAAGAGAATCTAAACTCTAACCTCACTATAGGGCTAAGAGTTTCAATTTGTATTTCTGTCTAAACTTAGGTACTAAAAAATACTGTGCATAGGAAATTTAAAACTAATTATTTCTTAATGCTGTAAAATAGGAAAAGAGTAAATCTGTTTCTAAGCAGTAAATTGGGTAGTGAAAGTTACCAAGTGTTTAGGTCTCCTGTCCTGCATGTCACTGGTACAGGTGCTTCTGTACTTTGTCATCATGGTAGCAGTAACTGAGAATGGCAGCCATATTGTAAATAAAAAAAGGAAACATTCTGAACTCATCAATGATGTTACAACTGAAAGCAAATTCTAACCTTGTCAATTTAAATTCTATCACCTTAAGGCTCTCTGACTGTTTTATCACTGCACAACCCAGAGGGATTATACACTTTTCCAGCAGCTGCAGTTTCTCTTGCAAGACAGAATAATACTGAGAATGACTGGTGATTCTTTCCTGAATATGTGTTGAATTAAAGGTGGAATGTGGTTCTAGTTCCATTTCTCACTACAGGAAGTCTTGCTCCTGCTCTGCTTGTTTGGAGAAGAAAGTGATTTTTTTGCCATTTCATTAAGTTCATGGCATTTAGTTTTATAAATTTTTAAGACAGACTTATTTTGATCGCTTCCATTCTGTCCAAATATACCTTTGAACGCTTTAAAACATTGGACAGCTGTGAAATATAAGTACTATGCAATTAGACTGTACATAAATACATATTTTCATAAATACATCTGACCAGGGACCTTGGAACTAAGTATGTGATATCATGGGACAAAATCACAACAGGCTGTCTTACTTGTAAAATCTAGATCCAAAGAAAGAGCTGAATTCTATTATGTTCTCAATACACAAATTAAAACGAAAATACAGCATTAGTTTACCCATGAAATAATTTAAACATATTTGCAAATGTCTTGACAGGAAAAGTGTGTAATTTACAACACTGAAAACTTTTAACAACCATTGACTTATATGCGCTGTACTGTAAGTCACCCAGACAAGGCTAGCAAGGATGAGCATAGTGATAGGTCCCAAAGGCAACTCCCAAACATCTTCCTCATGTGGAGACTTTGGTAATTGTCTGTTGTATAAAACGCCAACGCATATGACTTCATTTAGGTGTTAACTTCATCGGTTTTCCTCCCTTGGTACAGTCCAGTCTGACTACATCAGTTATTGTTGAGACACTCTAAATCCACCGAGCAGCAGACGTTTCCATTCTGCACAGACAAACAAGCAGGCATCAATCACCTCCACAGAAGAAGTTAGAAAAAGCAAAGGGGTTGGTGGAATGCAGAGAGAGATGCATCTCTAACACATCTACCACATACAGATATCTGCTTAAGCCATCATCCAAAGGTGTCCTCATCAGTCTCAATTGCAGTGGCTTTCTGAGGGGGCTGGCTTTGCCAAATAGCACTGAACTGGCTTGAACTACACTTGAACTAGAAACCTGGATGTGAAAGACTCAGCAGTCCCCATAATAAAATACACCACAGCAGTGGTAACAAATGACTGGATTTTTCTCCTGTTCAAGAATGTTAATAGAGAGAGTTTTCACATGATCCATGCAGGGAAGCTTTTTGTTTATCTGAAATAAGCAGACAGTTCAGATTCTTGATTCACGGCAGATATGTCACAGGGGGACAGACACACAAACACACACATGACATAAAGCTTTGGAGTTTAATTTGTTGTTGAATGTATTTCTGCAACATCCAGTCATTTAAGAAACTATTATGTAATAAAAACTACAACAACCAACTAAACCCCATGCATGCAATTTATTTCCTTTTTTTTTNTTTTTTTTTAAATCCAAATCAAACCCATAGGAATAGCTCTGAAGAATGGCAGAAAAGCTACCTTCAATAATTCACAGCCCTGGAGCAACAGCTTGGTTTCCCACAGTGAACAGAACATTTTATATAACCCAAACCAACATTTTCATAATTCTGATATTAACACAGTGGGGTCATCACTGCATGGAGTGAGGGAAACAGACTGCATTTCTGCACTACAGCCACTGAATTAAATACATCTTGATGAGATCAGGGAACAGAAACTGTGACCCTTCCTGCTTCTGTCGTGGGAGTGCCTTCATCCCTGGGCTGCAATGCTTTTCTACTTGTCTACTTGCTGATGAAACTTTGATTTATTTTTTTTTTTTTGCCTCTCCTTGCCAGCTCTGTAAAACATATTTTCAAGAATATTCACATTAGGCAATTATTAAAATTTTAGCCTACATTCATATCGAGAATGCCTGAAGGAGTCTCCAACAGAACATCGAAAGTTGCATTAGGATATTACATATCTGTGCTTAACATTTTCAACAAGCACAGAACCATTTTGTTTTCACCCTGCAAAACACAGAAGGCATGTTTTTTCTGTAGGCTTCTGCCCTTGGGTTTCATTTATCACTCTGAGATCTGAACGTGAGCTCCCAAGGGCAGAAAGTGACTCTCAATTTATACAGCAACATTCATCCCCATTCCCATTCTACCTTGCCCATCATACCTTGCATTTGCAGGTTGTGCAAGGAGATCCCACCATCGTCCATACAGCACCACTAAGTCTTGTGATTCCATAACCATCTAGACATGTTTTCCTGATGTCATAGGTGATGTTGTCAGCCAGGCAGGGGTCACTAACACAGCGGGGACAGCACTCTCCTTCCGAGATGGCTGTGTACTCGCAGTTTAGATTCGGGCACAAAAGAGGCCAACAATCCACCTCTCCTTCCTGTTAAAAAAATGAAGCAAAGCTCATTAGATTTGTTGCAATTTATTAGCTACCAAGAAACTTTGTACCCCATGAAATGGAAAAGTTTTATTTTGCCACAATTGAACTAAACTTCATGGATCGGCTCTCTGGTTGGTTGAGCACAAAAATGCATATTTGAATACTGAGATGAGGTTTCCTAAATGTAGCAGACTATCATTTGGTTGTTTCTTGGCTAAACACCACCCCTGTCACCCATTGTAGCTTCAGTTCTTTGGGGTTTTTAAAGGCAGCGTTAAATACTAGATTCAGATATTTTCCATAAACTATAATTTTTGCAGTGATTGCCTTGCAGACTCATGCCCTCTTTCCACGTCTGGTCACACAAACATCTCTGCAGGATCACAGCAACCGTTTAAATAGAAAATGAACACTGCAGATGGATGTAGGTCAGTGAGTTCAAAAAGCACTGAACGTGGATTTAACTATCAACAGCCAAAATTGATTTTACTGTCAAGTCCTAAGGGAACTTTTATAACATTACCAGTTATGTTTCACTAAGTTATTTTATTATTTAACATTGTAAAAAAGCCCCAACAGTTTAGTACATAGAAAAATGGAGAAGAGAGAATCAACAGGTTACTTCTGTAGGGTATTGCTCTGTGTGTCTAAACCTAACCTGTGAAGGGCTCCAATAACTTGCATTATATGCTGTGTAAGCACTTCAGCCATTGATATCATCACATACTGCACAGAACCTTACATGTAGCACTGATTTAGGGTATTGCTGTCTTTTAGCTCTGCATGTTAACCCAATCATAAAATTAGGCAAAGAACTGCTAGCCACCAACACCATATCCCTTGTAAAACACATCACATCTTATCTTTGCCATTGCTGCTGGCTGCAAATGTTTCTTGCTGTTCTCCTGCGAACATTAAAAAAATATCTTCAGAGAATACAAAATGCAATACTTATGGATAATTATCTTATAACAGTAACTTATCTTTGAATGTAATTTGTTTCCTGATGCTCAGACACCTCTTGATTAATATCATATATAAGACTATGTTATACAGACAGCTATAAATGGAAAACTGACAATTTTAATGAAGTTCATTGCTGCACTAATTAGTATATCTGTGCAAAACTTAAAGCTTTAGGGAAATAAACTACAGTGCCTAATGAGAAAATAAACGTTCTTCATTTTGCATGTTTGTCTAGTAATTTCAGTTTTCTGTTGCCGTCTTGTTTTGGTTAATGTTTGCTAATTTTCCACATGGCATTGGCACTCCATTATTCCAGCATTTGCTGAATGAAAAAAAAAAAGAAAAGAATTGCATTGTCCATTTTGATAAGAAAGGTACACCAGTTGATGTAATTAAAAGCTGAAACTCCTCCAAGCAAATCCCTTGCATGTAAAAAAAAATAATTTAAAAGTCACTTAAAGATGAGACAACCTTATAAAAGTTCTCAAAAGCAGACTAATGCTAAAGCTAATATAGTGTCAAGGTTTCCAAGCTTTTGTCACACTTTTCATTTTGTTCATTAGACCTACTTATTCAGCAGTAAAGAAAACTGATGGTGTAGCTTTCAGGTCTCTGGTGCTCTGTAAGTGCTTTATCATCATTCCCAGTCTGAAAAGCAGCTAAAGAGAGACCCAACAGGCTGCTTCCAAGTATGCTTTGCTAAAAATCATAGTCCTTATTATTACTCTCGCTCTTTTCCAAAATGCTTTACCCATACCAGGCAACGGCACTGCTGGCAGCTGTAGGTCCAGTTGTCCCCACTGCGGTAGAGCTTCTGCCCAGTTTGGTCGAGGCACTGGCTGGTGACACGGGTGTCGCACTCTGGACAGCAGAAGAGATCAGCGCTGGGATTCTCACAGTCACAGGCTGTCCTCCGGCAGAAAATCCTCCCATCCTGCGAGGACACATTGCCCTGATGTCAACCACAAACTGCCAGAGAGCAACCCGGATAAGGTCACAGGGTACATATATCAAAGGGCACATCTTTGGCATATCAGGAAATACTAAGCTCTTAGCGTATTCGATGTTACCGCCAGCGAGGACTGGATCCTGCCAGTTGCAATACTTCAAATACCACTATGTCCCAATTTCTATCAGTGCATGGATCCAATACTGTCTGATTCTGAGAATACTGTTTTCCCATCTCCAGCTGACTGAACTTTAAAGAACTCTGTCTTGGAAGAAACATAGTGAAGCAATTTCAAATCTCATTGGTTACATCAACCAATGCACTCTTCAAGCAGTTTCCATAATATTTGTGTAAGCACTATTTTGATTGAATGAATGTATCACTGTGAAGAAAATAACTTGAATAAATAAACTGAAATTACAAAGGTGGTCCCTTTAACTTCATAGGAGCACAATTTAGCAAAATCACAGTATCACTAATCATGCTAATCACTAATTCATTCTGAATTCACCACTGGTTCTGTTCCACATCTGGGCCTACAGTACACCAGCTTAAAGCTAAATGGACTTATCATCCACTATAATTCAGTTAATGTATTACAGAGGGCCTGTATTCCACAGGCTCTCCAAAATATGATTTTGCTAAATATTTGCTTACAATATTGGATGGCTTATTTTGTTAAAGGCTGTTAAATAGAACTGTTTGAGATAAACAGAAGAATTGCTTCTGCATGTAAAAAGGAAAGGATATATTATATTTGCATCACAAAAATACAAATAAATTCTAATTCTAGTTACAAAAATTGGATGGACTATGGTGTTTGAAATTACACCCCTTGCTGTAGGTGAGCCAACATATTGATATGCCACATGCAAACGGCAACTGAAATTACAGTTAACAAAAAGGAAATTACTGAAAAGTTTTGGCATGCATTTCTTTTGCATTCAATGCTACTTTATTGGATTAGTCCTTACTTAAGAAAAGCATCCTCTGCAGCCAATTTAAAGGCGGAGCTGTGAGAGGAATGAAGCTATGTTCTTGCTTTAAATCACAACTGTACAATTCCTAAAAGAACTCCACTCATTTCGCTGCAGTTTTTCCATATTCTCATCAGAATCTTGTTCTGAGTCTATAAACCCATATCTGATGTAAGAAGGAAAAGGTTTTTTTTCATTGGCACCAAAAAAAGTGATACCTATCAAAGCAAAGGAATTTATTTCCTCTTGAGCCTTTCAAGAAGTAATCACTAAAAAGAGTGACAGTGCCCCAGGATGCCTTTTCCACAGGCAGACAAAATAGCCATAACCACAGCATGTCACATGGGAGGTTCTTTGGTTTATGTTTTCATTATAAGCATCTGTGTTTGGTTGGTGTTTTTAAGAAAAGCTAGTCTTAGGCAAAATGCAACATGTACAAAATCAGCATCAGGGAACCACAACATCCATCTCAGCCAGTGTCCCTGCTGCATTTCATCACAGTTTTCAATTGATTAGAATATTCATTTCTGTTTTAAAAATAATGAAAATTATTTCTTATGCCTAACAAGGAAAGTTGAAGAGAACACAGAATTATGGGAATGCAGAAAGTGTGCTTGCTAGGTTACCAGGGATCTGAACTGCTTTTGCCAATCACAGGGCATTTCACTAGATTGCCCTACAGTCTTCATTCACTTTTCTATCAAGATAACCATGGATTCTCTACTTGTGGTTAGCTTGCTGCTTTAGCTGTGGAAGCAGGAATAAACAAGCTTTATTTCCCTACTCAGTAGTTTGAGTAAATCATGAGGTAACGAAGACTGGCAGTCTTCCAGCCACAGGTCTGGCAATGCTGGAAATAAACTCTTTCCACAAAAAACAAATAAAGGAGTCATCCTTGCTTTTCAGCAAATGGTGAAAGAGAACCAAAAACCTTTCCTGACAGAGAATTGTGACTAAATTTCCATTCTTGCAGGTGGGAAAATGCAACTGTCTTCCACCACTTCTTGAGGGTAGACACCAAGCAGCAGCTCAGCACAAAAGCTCTGCCAGGCTGATGAGCTCCAGGCATGAGGGGTGGTACCAGGCACCCCAACGACCTCGACAATGGCAATTTCTCTATTCTCCATAATGGAGTGCTGATTAATAATGGCTAATCCAATTCAGTTTCCAAGCTTTCAAGATTAGTTTTCAAATTCCCCTTTCAGCTGGTGAGGTGACAGCGCTGGTAGTTCTGTGCTTCTCTGAGCTCCCATGCTGTTATCTCTAGGGAGCAGCTAACCTTTTATGTTGCTTTTGCTCTCCATATTTCAGAACACTGATAAAGTCTGATGATTTTGCCAGAGACCTTTTGGTAATCATAATACACTGCTACTCTCTTTATTCTTTAAGCATTTGTGTTTTATCTACAACCTCATTAGTTCCACGCTTTTCAAAAAACATTTTTATCCCTATACTGCAGTGACACAAAGCCTCTTAAGCTACAACATCTCACTTGCATCTTTGCAGCTGTATAGTAGCACTGGGAAATATACAGAAAATTGAGAAATATAGAGAAAGCAACTTATTTTCTTCCAGTGGATAATAACCATCTTATTAGTTTCTCTCCCTCCCTGCCTTCCTCACTGAATCGGTTCTATATGCTTCATAAGCATCAGTGGTATAAACACAAAATTGTTCTTACCAAAGGAAAAACTGACACACAGGAGAATCACTGCAAAGGGTGACTCGAGTTTCCAGAGAGCCCCAAAATGAATTTGGACAGAAAACAGACCCTGAAGAAACCAAACCACCAAACCATTCTTGTCATCAGGAACATGCTTCACCTTGGCAAATCCCTCTGTTTCCAGTGCTGTGTATCCCCCAGGCTCTTTTCATATAGGGAATGGAAGGCTCTCTTAATTAGAGAACAGACTCAAAAGCCCAGATATAGCTGGGCTATAGCTAACTGGCTGAGGGAGCTGGGGCTGTTCAGCCTGAAGAAGAGAAGGCTCCAGGGAGACCTTCTAGCAGCCTTCCAGTATCTGAAGGGAGCCTACAGGAGAGCTGGAAAGGGACTCTTTGTCAGGAAGTATAGTGACAGAACAAGGGGTAACGGTTTTAAATTGGGAGAGGGAGGATTTAGATACTAGAAAAATTCTTTCCTGTGAGGGTGGTGAGGCACTGGAACAGGTTGCCCAGAGAAGTTGCGGATGCCCCATCCCTGGAAGTGTTTAAGGCCAGGCTTGATGGGGCTTTGAGACACCTGGTCTAGTGGGAGGTGTCCCTGCCCATGGCAGGGGGGTTGGAACTTGATCTTGCTTGATCTTTAAGGTCCCTTCCAACTCTAACCATTCTATGATTCTATGACCATACAGCCAGGTTTCGTTTTCTCATGGGACAGAGAAATGTCAAATTTCTACCAGTCTTGTGTAATAAACCCACAAGAGTTCAAGAAAATGCCTGTAGAAGACGCATCAAATATACTTAAGGTATTGTATTAACTTATAGTTTTCAGATTTTTTTTTTGGTAAATTTTAATCAGACAAACAAAGATTGTTTGAAGAGACTGGATCTGATGAAACACTGAAATAATACCCTGTGCTTCAATAATAAAACTTTCCTTTATTACATAACTGAAATAATATAATTTCTCATATTTCATAGTATCCCACTTGACAAATAACCTCACTTAACGAACTTCAAAGTTTACTAAGGTATTTAACTCCTTAACTCCATAAGTTAAGATGCTTTCAAGATGGGATCTATGCATTTCAGGCACTGAACAAAACATGGTTATTTTAGGAAAGGTCAGATGGATAACAGAAGAAAAACCAAAAGAAAACATATTTCAAATCTGAAATGCTGATTTGCCTCCTAGATAAAACAAGTGAGTATGATCATTTCAAAGTCTGAATAAGATGTATTAGGAATGGTTTAGTTATATTCTGCCCTTTTCCTCACTCAAAACTGAGTAGGCTGCACAAAGGTCGAGCAAGGCCAGCTCCCTGTGCAACTGTATTAAAAGGATGGAGTCTGGCAGCATGTTTGAGAAGTAGTCTGGTGTCTGCTATCACAATTTATAAAATATGTTTCAATATTTCACTAAATGCTGAGTGAAGACTTTACGTCCTGTCTGGGCTAGAGGAGGAGCTCTCAATGTTTTCCCTGCTCTACAGATAAAAAATTGGCTCTGGAAGCAAGGCAGCTACTGAAGTGTAACTAAACGCAAAGGTTAATTCCCAAGGGAGAAAAATGGAAAGTGAGGAAGATTTAAAGGAAGAGGCATAGCAACAAACAGTACCAGGCTTCGTTTAAAATACCTATGTACTAGTTAACCATTTTGAACGTTTTCATATACTAATATGAACATTCAACGCAAGAAATAAATGCAATGAGAAATGGCAAATAGAACAAATCACAAGCAATCTTTAATGGGAATACTAATAGTTGTAACTCTGCAAAGGCAGACCAGATGTCTTCACATATAATAAACTGTTTATTCTATTGACTGGAAATCCTTTTATAAGCCAGTCAGTTCCCCAAGATTACAATAAAAGCTTGATATATATTCAGTGGAGCTGTACACTTCAGCTTCCAAAAGGAGTTTTAAGGAGCTTGAGGCTACTTGAAGTAAAAAATATAGCAACTAAGAACAATACATTCCTATCTGAGCCCAAACCAGCAATGTACTTTGTGGGTTCTGTTCACTCTTAAGTCTTGATTTCCCTTCTGCTTTACTATTACAGAACAGAAATTATGAGGCTTTTGGCTTCTTGCAACTTAAAAAAAAGTCTTTCCCTTTGTCTCCCCCAAGCCCTCTAACGCTTCTCTGGCTCATAAGCACTGAGACATGGGGATTGACAGGCCAATTCTCATACTCCACATTCAGCTTTTCACAGAGGCCGAAAACTCATTTTACTTACACTTATGCAAGGGCCAATAGCATTCTGCTGTGTTTAAGGAGAGTTTTATCCCTCCAATGAATGCATCAGGTCAGAGAGGCCATAAAAGACCAACTATTTCTCAGGTGCATTTCTAAAATTCTTCTAATTACAGTGACAGCACTTCTTTTTTTAACTAGTGAAAATGAAGAAAGCAGAATCAGATGTTCTTTTAACTTAGTTACAATACCCAGAAAGGAACTGGTAATTTCCAGGGGAATCCCCTTCCCCCCCTGCCCTCAAATAGATAGATAGATAGATAGATAGATAGATAGATAGATAGATAGATAGATAGACAGACAGACAGATAGATAAATAAATTCACCTAAATGTTAACTCTAAAGCAGATGCACCAACACTACCCCTGGTTTCCCCAAGGGTGCAGAGAGCTGCACTGCTCACATAGGAGAGATGCCAACACAGCCAAGCTGGGCTGAGGAAGAGAAACCTGGCCTTTACCCTTCTCCACCTGAGGAAACGACGTGCCTGTTGCTAGGCCCTCTAACCTTTGACTCTTGTCCAGGAATTCCTTCTTATCCAGTCAATTCACTTGTATTTCAAGCAAAATGAAATATCATCAACAGAAGATGGCTGAATACAGTACTTGTCCCAAGAGATGCATATTCATATAAAAGAGAAATTTAAAACAGTTTTCAACATTTCCAGTGTGTCCATCACCCACACATTCAGTTAAAGGGTAATGCAAGACCCTCATCAAGGCATGCTCCAAGTGGCTCTGACACACAGAATGACATGGTAGAAGCTAAGCAGGGTTAGCCATTATGCAGCTGTGTCTGTGGTTGTGCCAAATAAGAAAAGAGATGACTTCCCAGAAGAATTTGCCCATCACAGCTTCAGTGCCCACAGCAGAGCTTACCTTTTGCCTCAGGGTCTTGGTCTCAGGCTAGTATTTTTGCCAATATCAGAGGCACTACAATACTGGGTTTCTGACATGAACCCAGAGATTTAAGGGACTCTTGAAACCCAGACCAGCTGGATCTCACCTTGCAGGAACAAACGGAGCATCTGTCCTCCCTCAGGGTCCACACCTGTCCATTCCGCTTGAAGCCGCCTTCATGGGGACAGTCTCCAGTGCAAGATGGTCCAGATGGACAAAGGCAATCAAACCCTCCTGCCAGGTTCACACAGGCTGAATCATTCCAACAGGTGTGGGTCTTTAAGGCACACTCATCGATATCTGCAAAACAGCAGATTTATAATGCTTGGACATATTTTTTTTTCACAGGGCAAATTTTATTTCTGTATTAATTAGTCCTCATCTGCCTCACTGGTGGAAGAGGCTACCTTCTTTCTGATATTTTCTATATTTACTTGCTGGAAATTAAACACTGACTTTTTTAGGTTATTCTTTAGTGTTTGCTTTCATTCCACCAAAAATTCTTAAACAACCTCCAATAGGCTTAATTGTAAATGCTGAGTCTGACACACCTAGTGGAACTGTGTATCAATGATGAATGTGAACCTTCAGCCAAGGGCGGACAGTGATCTCCCAGTGACTAGAAACTAGTGAACAATCAGAGTTACTTTCTATCTGTTAGATAGAACCAAAATAGAAGTGCACTACTCATAAGTTCCTAGCATGACCAGCATTCCCCATATTAAAAGCAGTCAATTGCATCCTTTTCCCATTGCTGGAAGATATAAGTGAATTGGAAAAAGAAGGAGGGGAAAAAAAAAAAAAGAAAAAAAGAAAGGAAAAGAAAGAAAAAAATCAGAGGCACCTCATGCAGAAAGGAAGTCATAGAACAAGAAAATCATTATACACTACAGAAAAGTGAATTACAGTATTCCATTAAAATTGCTTTTGGAGGGTAAAATACAATTATGCAATAGGAATTTATCTACAGAGTTAATGCAGCTCTCTTTTTCTTGCAGCAAAAGCCATGAGATTTTTAAGCACATTGTTAAAAACAGGTATTTGTTTCAGAAAAATAACTCTGGACTGTTCTTAAACAGCATATTGACAGATTGTCCAGATAAAATATCAGTAAACTGCCAGACTTCTTTTGTTCCAACATGAACAATGAAAACTGTAAGCAACAGTGCGAGGAAAGGTGAAAAATAAAATCTTTTAGAAGTATATGATGGTCTTTCTCATGAAAATTCCAGAATTGTATTACATGAATTCAGAAATTACAAGGAAGAACCCTCACACTTACCATTTAAAATGACCTTATTGCTAGCATTTATAACTGTTCAATATAACTGAAGAGTCTTCTCTATAGTCTTTTCTATACTTTTCTATAACTGAAAAGTCTAAAAGAAACTTTTGAAAAGAAACTTTTAAGTCTTCTCTAAACTCACAAACTTAAAAATTCGATAGAATTTACAAAGAAAAATTACCTAAAGTCTAATTTAGGTGGGGTGTGATGGCCAGTTGCCCTACTGTTTGAAAGAGAGCCATGGGTCCATGAGTCATCTTCTCAGAAAGCCACATCTTAGAAGACGGTAACAATTTTCTCAATCTGCTGAAGGAAACTC
This sequence comes from Pedionomus torquatus, assembly GCA_013398155.1. Lineage (NCBI taxonomy): Eukaryota > Metazoa > Chordata > Aves > Charadriiformes > Pedionomidae > Pedionomus > Pedionomus torquatus. Next base: position 293,399 of record VZRU01021054.1, on the reverse strand, counting down.
TCTGTAACAATCAAATCACGAAACTCCCTCTGACATAGTTGGTAAAATTACTGATTTAAATTCATAAATAGTCCAGGAACAAGTGAAAATGTGGTAGTGTCCTTGACCAACTGCAAAATCAATCTGCACAACTGAGTCAAGAGCCTGGGCTGCCAGAAAATGGCTGTTCTTTTTTTCTGTTTATAGATGCAAAGGGAAGCTGTAGACAATTACACTGCAAAAGGACTTCGCTCCTGGACTAACTTCTGGGCCAGTCCTTTGTTGGATGTTCCCAGTGGCTTGATAGTACAATTGCTCATTGCTCAGACTTCCCAAAAAATGATGTAGTTTGCTGCCCTGACAGTCTTAATTGCCAAAAAAGAACATTATGCCTCAAACGCACAGCTTAGCACCACTGAGTACTTGAAAGTTCCACTCTCAGTGGTGTAAAAGGTGCTGCATTAAGAGGAACATAAACTTGTATTTCATTGTTTAACAAGTGCCAGAGTATCACAGGAGGTAAAAATCATCAAGAGTGACATGAAGAGAGCTATGAATGAACTTGTATGAAACGAATTATATTGAAACAGCTACAGTTAGACTTAAATAATTTTCAAAAACATCCCATTTTCCTTTCAAGAGATTTTACTTGTATTTTATATTGAAGACAGAGGTACAAATGAAGCATTCATTTTGACTTTGGTAATTTCACCAAGCATCATCAATATTCTCTTTACCACAGTAAGGGCTTCTTGAACAGCATATATATAGGCTGTAGCAGGATCAGAGTGCAGATTAGAAGGGTAGCTTTCACAGTTCAAAACTAAAAGGATTTCACAGTTGAATATAAAGCCATATTGCCTACAGAGTTCCATGTAATTGCTTTACTTATGACAGAAATCTAATTCTGTTTCTATGCATTTTAACAGATTTATGGAAAGCCAGATGTTAGCAATTATAGAAACTAACATTATTCATATTCTCAGTAGTACAGACCTGTTCACACTGCACAAAGCCAACTTAATCTGTTATACATATCCAAAAGGAAAGAACACACTATTTACATACTGCTACTGCTGTTCTTCATTTAGCACACATAAAAAGGATGCCCCATTAAGAACAGCCCAAACTGGTAAATGGGACATTCTTGACAAAGAACCCAATCAAGCAAAGCTAAGTAACATAGTGTGAACATCAACTGCTAATTGCTACTCAGTTTGTTCTTTTTTTTTCTTTATGCAAATGATGGTTTCTTATTATTTTATGGCATTTATTATTTAAAAGTTTTAGTAATTAATCAAATAGAAAAGGCTTGGACACTGCACTCATTTCCAGCTGAACTTTTAGAGCTAATTTTGTGAGAACATCCCTTTGGCAGTTTTTTTTCTTGTTGCTGATTGCATTTCTAAAAGTCAGAACAAACAGCCAATGTTCCCAGTAACTTGAGTTACTGAGAACTCATAACTTGAGTTATGAGTGTAACATATTTTTGTCCCTTTGTCCTGGTTTGAGGTAAAACAAACCAATTCTCTGTTTTACAGTTTAACTTTCTTAGCTGGGCCTCTTCTAACTAACTAAACTCTGAAATTAACAGCACAATGATCAGAACTGTTTCGTCTTGCAGTGATAAGACCTGATTGTACCAAGGGATGGTATGCAGAGAGGCCCTTGCTTATACTTATTGCTAGAACAACCAAGGTTAGGTAAGTTGCATCATTTGGCCCATTGGAGAGTTGGAAACAGAAAAGCGTAAAGGGGTCCCACCTGCAAGGAGAAGCAGACAGGACAAGTGACCCAAAACTGACCAACAGGGGTATTCCATCCCATCTGCATCATGCCCTGTATAAAGGCTGAGGGATAGGCTCAAACGGGAACTGTGCCACGTCGTAACGTCAGGGCGCACACGTCACACAGCAACCACGACACCCTTTCAACTCTTTCAACCTCAAACCAGACTGGGGAGGTGGAGAAGAAAAAACCCCAGACAAAACCTCCCATATTCTTAAGCTTAAAAACGTATTTCAGTTTAATGGGGATCAAATGAACTTGTTCATATTGACATGAGATCAGCATGTAAATGGCTACCAAGACATGGAAGAAAGTACTTGTATGTCATGTGATATTTCTCTTAACAACTGGAATCAATGTGCCTACCTAGGTGTTGAAAATATAGCCTAGTTTAAAATTCTGAACATGTCCAAAACAATCTTCCAATGAATATGAAAATTTTATTACACTCTTGCGTATAGATTATTTTTATATTATTCAAATCATTGCTGAGCTCATATTCCCCACACTCCCATCAGTTTTGTTTGCTTTTCCACAAAAGCTCTCAGAAGATGAGAGCCCAAACTGGAATGTTTAAAGAGGGGCAAGGCAAAGCTATACAAATCTTACTTCCCGTTGTAACAATAATAGGTAGGAAGAAGATGGAATATTAATTTATAAATCAAGAAACTTTGAAGGACAATGGACAACTACATAAGTGAAATAGCAAGGAGACTCCAGGGCCTTTCCCACTACATAGCACAAGATATCTGTCTCGACTTCTGGGAGGACAAGTTCTTTCATGTCTCCTGTCAACTGTGAAAAGAATCTTACTTTCACACCTGGAACAGGTATTTGCAATTATTTTTTTTCATGATATTGAGATAATCTGTGGCAGGCTACTAATTAACCCAAGTAAAAGTGGCAGAACTTTATTTTCCCATTCCACGGAGTACCTTTTCAAGGACAAGTGAGGATATAGTGGAAATGAGCATAATCAGAATTTTGCGTTGCGTGAAAATAGCCTGATGCTATCTTCTATCAACCATATATAGCCAACCGCAAAGTTACTGTTGCCAAGATGTGCCACCTCAAACATTGCACAGGACTATCATAAAATTAATCAAGATTTTCACTCTTCAAACACTCCTAATCTGTGCTTCTTTAAATAAAAGTAGAGGAACAAGCACCTGATCATATGTATTTTAGCTGCAATGCAACTAGTCACATTTTGTGGATAGACAAAGAAAGAAAACAAACCACCCAAGATGTGCTTACTTCCCAGTACACTCTCAAAATACATAGCTTGGTAACACAGGCAGACAAGAAATCAGAATCAAAATGGAACAGAATAATCCCCTGAGATGCAATTTCCTTTTCCATCCTTTTTGGCTGTAACAAGAAGTAATTTGCCTCAGATATTATGAGAGGTCCCATGGCCACTGTATTTGAATGGGGTAGAAGACAAGCATGACTGTACATATCAACACAAGTTCATTAACTTGGTTTCACTGAAATTTTAAACCAATCCCCAGCTACTTCATGTCTTAGTTTTCAAGGCTATTCAGGTTTTAATGGCATGACTTTTCTATAGCACCTTAATAAATGTGTGCAAGTAAGTCATGCAGTGTGGTGCTCTGTAATATCATGATAAGCTGTTTCAGAAGAAAGAACCCTACTAATGTGCTAATTTTAACTGTTATGGTACATTAAACCATTACAGTTTAATGTTAATGTGAAAAATGTATGCTGGGCTCCTAAGCCAATGTATATACAAGTTAACTAAACACTGTTTTGACATATCATTTTTCACAGGCAACTTGTCACTTAATGTATTTGCTTTCTTTCTAAATCAAAGTATTTGGACTCATCTTTGGGAAAAAAAAAATTAAAAATCACTAAACATTCATTTCTAGTTAGAAAATATTTTATGATAGTATTTTTATTCTATGGAGACATAATGATCTATTAAAGAACATTGCATAGTAAATTAGATTCTGAATATAGGTTTTACTAATGCTTTTTAAAAATATAGAAGTGAATAAACACAATTACCTTGAAGACATGCAACACAACTTTGCCTCAGAAGATAAGAATCAGAATTTACTGAGTGGAAAGTAAGCATGATAATTTTTATTTTGCAGGATAAAATCCACAGGCAGATATTATGAGCTTTAAGAAATTCTAAGAGCATAACAGAAGAAAATCAAAACCCAGTAGGTTCTAGAGTTGGTCTTGAATACTCTGTGCCATACGTAAACGTTTCTGTCTAGATACAGCTTCTCTAACAATAGACAGAAAAGCAATTTCCAGGCACATAGGAAGATTTTTCAAAGGGCAGCTCTAGCTTTTTGTTTGATACAGGAAGGGGGTAAAATAAACAAAGAAAAAAACCCTCCTTTTCTCTTAGCTTCTAATCTAGGTAACAGACACCACTGCAGCACACTATGGAGTACATGAAAGCTTCAGGAACTGATTTTAAACCCATTTAGCCTTGACCCTCAAGCATTGCTGCACCCAGCTTTTGTGAGAGCCTAACTCATGGGGAGTTTTCTCTCACAAGCTGCTGAATCCTACCTTCTGCTTTCATTTCCCCAGAGCAGCTACCCTAACCCTGCAGGGAGGTCAAGCTATGCAACCTTTCAGGAAAAAATACATGGTGAATTCTGTGGCTTTTTAGTAGGAGGAGGATCTGTGTTAAGCTTCCCTACAAAGTTTGCACTGATTCTTAAAGAAAATTAAAAAATAACCTACAACTGACAGGGTCTGCTGCTTTGGTATTTTTCCTTCTGTGCCTGCAAGTCACAATGCAAAGACTCTGAAACATGAGTCATCATGAAAAAAATGGAATCAGGAATTCTGTACTCCAGTGTCTGAACAGCTCTCTACAGGCTGGAAGTATCTCACTTAAAGAGAGATGCAGGTTAAAAAGTGTAATTTAATTTTCTTTTCTTTTTGTGCTGTAGATAGGAGTGAGCTTTGTGGGACATGATTAACTTCCCAGAATACAGCGTTTTTTTTCCTATCTTTACCCCTTCTTTTGGTTCTGACAATCTTAAAAGTTTTAAAGACTTAAAGTCAGTGGTGAGGGTACTTCAATGATTACCTTATGAGATACCAGTATTTGGCAACAGGTATGTAGTGCAGGGAAAAACAATATATACCAGCTGCTTCAATATGGTATCAGTAGATAGTTAATACAGCGATATGTATTTTTATTTACCTTAAGTGAAGCAAATCTACTAAAAACAAAGAAGAAAGTAGAAAAAAAGCCAACAAACAGCAACAATTGCTTACACTTTTAGATTGCCATGCAAACTTTAGTAGTAACTTAGTATAGCAATTTTTTTTTGTCTGCAAGCAGTATTCTTAAAAACATATTGTGAAAGGCCAGTACCTCATAAAAACACTACTTCAAGAAACTAAATTATATTAATTTAATTTGAGCCTGCTCACCATTACCTTATGAAGCTGACATCTTTTACAGAAGCATGGCCATGGAAATACATTCCCTTTCAAAGCTGCCTTTGGTTGATATTTTGAGCAATAAAAGAATTTTCCCAAGCTTGAAGTGGCCTGGCTAAGTCATACATCCTTATTACCCAAGCTCTGGTGCAATATTATGACCTTCCCTGCTATATCTGTTGATTTAAACATTTGTCCCTTGCCAGGTGACAAACTCCACTGTTTTCTCCTAGTCAGTGAGAATAAAGCTTTCAGAAGCACTGAAGTATCAGAACACTTCCCAAATAGAAGCGATCTTTTTTTAAAATATTCTGCAAGCACTGCAGAGATATAGCAAGCAATGACTCAGCTCCCAGACCACCTACATATAAATAAAGGGGGTTAACCCACAGATACACAAATGCACCCAACAAAAGCAACCGGCTGCCTGGGCCTTGGAAAATCTGTCAGAGCTGAGTGCTCCCTCCCACTACTTTCTGATTTTCATATGTTATTATTATTTTGTGGGGAAGGGTTCAATCTGTTTTTTGAACTTATGCTCTTAGCCTATTTATTGTTCTCCCAAGTTTTGTCCTTCAGGGAGAAAGAAGAAATGTTTCAAAACAGACCGAATGGCAACGACCCAAATCCACCCCAGGTACACACTAGAACTTGAGCATACAGCCTGTAAAATACACCAGGACAAAATCCTGTTGCTAAGCAGATGAACCCTCTTTTATCTGAAACAGAATGAATGACTCTGGCCCTGACTCTACATACTCCACCACACAAACAAGCTCTGTAATACAGTGAAAGACAGTGTTCAAGAAACTGAGTTTTAACTAGGATGTATAGTGTTATCTATTTTAACCAATTCTTAGCTGTGCCTTAAAATAAACATAATGGTTTGAAATTTCTTTGTCAATACTGGTTAGGAGAATCTTTCAACCAAATTTTAATCAGTTAACCACTATAATGAAATAAATTAAACTGGTTTATTTTCTTCCTCACTGGTACCATGCAGCAGATGGTTCAGAAAAGTTTATTTGTTGTTAAAATAACCCTGCTAATTTCAAATTCTGTTTACAGCTTGCATATAGAAGATCTAGCACCTCACCTTATGAGCTTCCAGCATGGTGTGCAGGTCAAAACAAGGGCAGTTTGTTTCCACAGAAACTCATCCCTTCAGTCTCCACAGAATATTGAACATTTTGGGTTCCTTTTGGCTGTGAGGTAGCCAAGGGCCCTTTCCTTTCACAGCGATGCAATGCAAGCAATATTGACCTTTTCAGCAACCGAGCCCAGCTGCGGGCTATTCCAAACCACAGTCTTGTCTAGGCATCTGTCATTCCCTGAGACTACCCTGAGCCTTAGACCTTATTTGTCCCCAGCCAGCAACATAAGGTTAGCCTGACAAGGGATGGCAGTCTCCACAAAAGCAGTACAGGTAGCCATCAGGACTGCTACAAATGCTCCTTGTCCCCAGGTGCCTCAGGGCCTTTTGGAGGTTATGTCATGTTGTTTGGCTTCTCATGGAAAAAGTATTTTCAACATCGCTCTGCCCATCACTCCCTCTACAGTATTTAAATAAATCAGAGGAGAACTCTTAACATTTGAGAATCTGCTTAGAAATATATGACTTTCATGTGGCATTTTATTTATTAAATATGCTGCATAAATTGCCCTTCTTTTTTTAAAAAAAAAAAAGCAATGATTTTTATACAGTGAATGAAGTTCACTGCTGTGCTTTTATTGAGCTCCTCATCACCTTAGGACAATGTATAAAAAGCTAATATAGCTGGACAATCTACAAAATACTGGTTTCGAAAATAATTATTCTCCCTCTGCATTTCTAAATCATGATGCTACCTTATCCCAAGGACTTCCAATTGCCAAAATTTTCAAAAGTTAGGAATATTTGTTAAAAGTTTTAAGTAGATGTATATATTTTTATTACAAATTTTTATTTTAACTTTTACTGGAATTGTGTACTTTAACTCTTAGAAAGATCCCTGTGCACTTAAGGACATGAAAAATGAAATTTTCAGTGCTAAAAAATAAAAGATCTTTCACAGAAGCAACAGAAAAACCTTTACAGAGAACACATAGAACTGAGTAGAGATGAAGTAACTGAAATTCCAAAGAAAGGACATAGAATTAAGAGAAATTGATCTGTATCTTTACAGAAGTTAAAATGTGATCCTTTTAAAATAGTTTTAAATTGATCTGATAAAACATCCTATAGAAATTATGTATAAGGCCTCTGAGAAAAACTGAAAAGGTGAAAAAATAGTAAGGCAGAGGTAAGTCACAATCACTATCTTCACTATGATATTATTACTGCACACGAAGTCTTACATCCAGACAAGGGCGCACGGACTGTGAACACCAGTACTAAATCATATGGAGCCTCATCCTTTGTCCTGCCATAGAAACAACTGACAAACTCCTACACACCCTTTAAAAATTCCTCTCTGTTCATGCTCTTAGGCCTTATTCCACAAACACAATTTGTACACAAAGAGCTTAATATTATTTGCATAATTCTAAAAATAAAATGAAGATGCCAAACAATAGAAAACAAACAAATCAAAGCAATACAGAAATACCTCAAATGTGTTCTCGCATCGCTCTGCTGAAACAGACAACCAACTCTTCCCCTTTTGTGGCCTATTATGCTCCCCAGAAAGGCTACTTTCACTTCAGGTTTCACAGCAACTTATTATGATAAATGGCAAAGCGCAGTAAGTCACAGTTTGGATCTCCAACTGCATCCCTCATGTAATAACCATTCAAAAATGTCACACATCTTGAACTAGCACCCACACTGCGTGGCTGGGGATGCTGACAAACACAGACACGCTCACTTGCATTCTCATTTTAGCTTTAAACACAGTAACTGCTCAGGACAGTGTCTCAATAGTCACTTTGTAATACCATGCAGAAGGAGGAAAAAAAAAAGCACTATGCTGCTCATTGCTTACCAACACAGGACTCCCCGGAAAGAGAATAGCTTCCATTGTCATGGAAACCGCTTCTGCACTCACAGTGGTACCACCCTGGGAGGTTAACACAGCGTGAATGGTTGTGACACTCAATGATCCCCTCTGCACACTCATCAATATCTGCCTCAGAGAAAAACACAAGCCATCCAGGAAATTAATTTCCTTTGACACCAATACTTTAGGCTTTTTTTTGTTGTTGGTGGTGGTTTTGGGGATTTTGTGGGATTGTTTTGTTGGGTTGTTTTGTTTTTTTTTTTTTCCAATCTTCCTTTAATACATGGATCAAGGTTTATTAAAGTTCCAAACAACAGACACTTAAAGCATGACTCACATAGCAACAATAAAAAAAAGAACAGTAATACATCATGGAATTTGACACATACAAGACATTAGTTTACACCACGATTTGTTTAAAATGCAAAGCAAACATGCAGATATTTTTTTTAGTTCTTTCTTTGATCTTAAGTCAAAAGTTACACTTGTCTGTGCATCTAGACCATTGCAGAGCAGGTTCTCCACTGAAAAGGCAGTTTCAGCAATGCTCCGGCTTTACAAACTGCATGTCCCAGGACACCTTGGAAAGAAAATATTTTCTTCAGAATTTGTGTTTCTAGTGTCCAGCTGCAATATTTGCAGTTTTCTGGTACTGAAGGTGCTCAGAGTACTTTGCAAACAGTTAATTCCTTTTTTTAATATGATCAAAATAAATACCTAGTATATGTGTATATGTGACAAACAAAAAGCAGTCCCTGTTACAACTGCAAGAAAACATTTAGGTGGAAATGAGCGAGGCAAATGACAGCAAGTCTGTAGCAATGTAAAGGTACAGCAAGATGAAAACCCTGCTGAGTTTCAATAAAGGTGCTGATTTTATAAAGGAGTTTTTAAAATTTCTGTAACATGGTTAATAGCAACCTCATAATTGCTAGTAACCTTGGCTAATCAAGGCTGGCACCTGGCTGCTTCTCCCCTTTGAGCATTTTTCAGCACATTTTGTAGGGTTGTAATTAAAATTAGCAAATTAATTATATGTTAACCTTGCGGTAATTTAAGAAGCTATTATATTTTCATTCCTCTGTTTAGCTCAAGCTTTTTTTTTTTTTTTTTTTTTTTTTTCCAAATCTTGGACAGTTTTCAGCTGGGTTTCACATCAATTAAAATGAATCTCAAATTATCCACAAATATTAGCCATTTTCATCCATTGGGATTTTTTTCTTGGCAATTGCCACATTTAAAATACACATCAAATTGTATACACATAAAACACAATTTTGGGGAAAATAGTTCTGAAACTGCATTTAGTTCTGCAAGCATCAAAGTACAAATATCTCATGATCCTGATGCAAGACTGAGTTAAGGTTATTAAGAAACCACAGACTGTAGCTTTCATCTCAAGTTATAAAATACACCAACATGGCTTCTTGGACTGCAGTAGAGTCATCTTGACGTACATTGAAATTGATGTGACTGAAGTATCTTTCAATATTGTTCCATTTTCTTACACATTACAAGCAATAGCAGAGAAAAAAAATATTTTTTTTTCCGCATTCAAGTAAAAAGAATTATTCTTGCTGAAATATGGCTGAGAAACATAAACCAATCCCTTTTTCCAGTTCTGTGTCCACCCTCACTCATGAATGAAGCAAGTTATCTACATAATAGGGTTATAACCACAATATTCCTAGTTTTATTCAGCTTCCATCTAACAATAATGACAACTTTTTTATGCTTTAAAATCTGTCACTGCTGCCACCTTTTCTGTACTTTTTATTTTGTGGAAGCTAATTTTAGTGTTAAAACACTGCACAAATCTAGCTGTCCATCAACAATGAGCGCTGCTTGCAAACTCAGACACTTTCAATTCATTACAGCAAATGGAATTTATAACCATGATCTTTTCACATGTCATGGCTGATGGAACAAGTTTAATCCTATTTGGAAAGTGAATGACTTTGCTATTGCAGGTCAATTGCAAATGAATCCTTCATCTTGCTTTCTTCTCTTTCCCAGTGCAGAATCAGAGAACGCTCCTGTTTAAAGATTGCTTCCTCAGGTCAGTCCTGTACGGGACCTCTATCCATTCAATTTTACATTTTTAATTTACAAAATCAATAGAGTTTTCCTAAAGTTCATTTGTAAACTTGAGTCCTTCTGAAAGTGTATTTGATTTAGACTCATGGTATAGGATACTAATTGACTGGTAGATTACTCTTCAGAAAGCCTGTCTGCCAGGATACTAAAACTAAGCAGCAGTTAAGTTAATGGAGGAAGAGGATTATTATATGAGTGTCTCTATGAATCTCTTCAATTAAGTCAGAAAATAATACATAGAATACATAGATCTACACAGTATATACACAATACATAGAATACACAATAATACATAGAACTATTTCAAGACTAGATTACTTTATCGTGGCAGTACCATACCTGTCTATAGCTTTTGCCCATTGATACTTAGAATCATAGAATTGTCTAGGTTGGAAGGGCACTTTCAGATATTCAAGTCCAACCATCAACATAACACTGACAAAAACTAGCACTAAGATGTGTCCCCCAGCACTACGCCTACTGCTTTCTCAAATACCTCCAGGGATGGCGATTCCACCACTTCCCTGGGCAGTCTGTTCCAATGTTTGATAACCCTTTCGGTGCAGAATTTTTTTGTAATATCCAGTTTAAATCTCCCCTGGTGCAACCTGAGGCTATTTCATCTTGTCTTATCACTTGTTATCCCAGAGAAGAGATCAGCACCCAACTCCCTGCAACCTCTTTTCATTTAGGGAGACACCAACCAATTTCTTAAATCAGCAGAGCTGGAAATATGAGGCTTGCTTTCATTTGGATAAGTTCTTCCTTTACTTTCTTGATCTTCTTAAACCGGTAGAGATACATCAGCACTGCCCTATCCATGCCAGGGGCAGAGGGCAAAGGAAAAGCTGGTGCTGTGAAGGCTGTTTTGGGAAAATCTGCCACAAAATACACCATTCACGGAATCACAGAATTGCCAGAGTTGGAAGGGACCTCTAGAGATCATCTAGTCCAATTCCTGTGCTAAAGCAGGATTGCCCAGAGCACATTACTCAGGACTGCATACAGGTGGGTCTTGAAGGCCTCCAGAGAAGGGGACTCCATGACTTCGCTGGGCAGCCCGTTCCAGTTCTCTTCTTTGCCCTCACTGCAAAGAAGTTTTTCCTCATATTTGAATTAAACTTCCTATGTTCCATTGATGCAGAAGCAACTACTACAACAACAACAACAAAATAAACCTTCAAACTCTGCTCCTCCTCACTACCTCTCCTCTCCTGGAGCCATTTCCAGCTCACAAGAGGTACCTGCCCCTCTCCTCTTTGGGTTAAACTCAGCACTCCTTGCTCCCCAGCCTAGCTTTCTCCTGCGTGAGTGTGCTGGACACAGGCTGGACTGATGGTGCAGGGAGAAGAGTGGGGAAGGAATCATTCCCCTGCTTCTGCAGCAAGTTAGTATTCCTTTGGCAACATATTATTAGTGGCACCATGTAATCCAATATGCACGAAGAGCAGTATAAACAAGGAAAACCATTAGCTTCTCCATTTGTCTAATACACTGCAGTTTCTTATTCCCACACTTAAAATAATGTACATAAAGAGCAGAAGGGGAGGAAAATATTATGGTTATGTCTGTAAGCTTCTACTGTGTTCCTATGCATTATTTGTAGCAGATGTATAAACATCTCTCTGCAGGTATAGGAAAATAGTATGGATTTGTTTTAGAAATTCAAAATTATTTAAGGTGCTCATTATAGCAAGAGGGAACTGCAAATAGCGGCTTTATAAAATGGTGTATCAATATACCATGACATTACTTAGTTGACCTAAAAGATAATTTCATCTGGACGTACTATGGCTTTTGAAAACGCCTTTAAAGATTTCTTCTGCATAGGAAGATGTGGCTACATAATGTCCAGTTCAGGGAATTAGAATAAATTCACCTTTCTTCACCTTTGCTTTTCCATCTTTAGATACTAGCACTGTATTTGCATGCTTGCCTCAAGATTAATATCTTCCTGTCAAAGTCTGGTTTTGAGTTTTGGTATAGAATTTGAGCTTTATGTGCACTATTTGTGTGTGCAGATGCTTACCAGAATACCCTATATATACTTACTTCATAAAGTTATGTTAAGCTGAAATCAAAGTGTAACACCTCTGACCCAAGAGTGAAAACAGTACAAAAATGACAATTATTCATCAAAGGAGTGCTGAAAATCCTGTTTGCAAATTGTAATGCCACAGGCCAGAGGAAACAAGGGCTGAACACTTTTTGGCTGTGTTCCCACATTTTACATCTTGCCTGCCTTCAGTGGTCCTGGCAGCAGAGTGAGCACATGGCTCTCGGGGCTCGAGGCTCTGCCCTCCTGCGACATCCCACCATGGATGGAAGAGCCTAAGTCTTTACATGCATATATTCACCTTGTCATCCCACATGGCCAAGTCACACTTACAGAAGTCGCTGAAAACACAGTGACTCACAAATTTGCATGGCCTTTCTGCACATCTAGCTATATTAATAGTTAGGTAGTCTAAAACAGCACTTGTAAGAAACAGCTAATTTAGTATTTCCTTAGGACTAAAAATTTTCTATAACTTTAATTTGCCTCTGTACTCTTCAGCTAAATATCTGCACTACCTTTGCTCTTAGTATAACAATTTTTGTTTCTAGCTGTAATTCAACATAAGACTTTACTGCTCTTACCCCCATGGAACTGTTTTTGCATGGTTTTTTTTTCATTTCAGCCTTTTTACAATGTCCATGTAAAAGGAAATCCTGTTCCATTGCCTGCATTTACCCCACTTGGTTATTTGACTGTCATTAGTACAGAATTGTTAATGGATCTGGCAACACTCCACTATAATGGCTTTGCAAAAGCTCAAAAATGGCACATTTTTGTATTGTAGAATAAAGGCACCAGTTGGCTTTGAATAAGCTCTTGCAGGATGTTAAATCCTGTCCTTTAAGGACAGGTCTGTAATTTTTACTTTTAGCATCCCAGCTTCTTGCATTATTCATAAAGGTATTTATGCAGACAAGATAAATAGGATAATTTACCTCAAAATAAAGCACAATGGCTTCAGAACCCAATGAAAAAGTAAAATTAAAATAATTCAGTCTTTTCTAATGCCTCATCACATTTAAGTCACTGTGTAATAATACTGAAAGGAAAACTGTTCAGTGTCATGTAATAGCTAGCAATCTACAGTTTCAATGAGACAGAAGAATTTTATTATAAAAGTGTCTGTTCATCAAACTCTTACTGTGCTCTTTTTCATGCAAAAAATAGAATCGCTCTGTTGATCAGGGGACCTATAAGCAGGAAAAGCACACACTAACAAGAAAGGATCAGACAGGTCTCAAGCTTCCTGAATTCAAATAGTACCCTGACAGTTAACTCCGTTAGTTCTAGAGCATTACAGCTTTGTTTTCCACCTTGCAATATTTTTCTTCAACATAAAACCACCAGATAAATTGCCTACCCAGCACCTTAGAGGTATAAATTCTACGCAACATACAGCCTCTTCTCATCTCTTGCTCTCACATGAGCTCCACTTCCACAAGACCGCGATAGGAAGAAAGGGATGTCACTCACAGCACTATGCAAACAGCTTCCCTGCTCCAAAGGAGTCATTCAACTTCTTCAAATAAACCCCGAGAGCAAAGACAACTACGTTGGATAAGCTCAGATGAAAAGTTCTCTCTCTCTCTCTAAAGAAAAATAAATCTCCCACCCGCCTACTTTTATGCAAAGTTCTGCTGATGTAAGCAAATAATAATTCTACTGTTTTACATAAACTAAATTTTATCCTGTATCCAACTCTAATATTGGCTCCAATATTAACTCTTATACTACTAAATCTGTACATTAGTTTTGATTGCTCACTACAACTATAAAGAAGGGCCTGCATTCATTTTTAAATGTACGCAATACAAAGCAGAAATATATTGGCGATGGCCACCCTTAAAGTCTGCTACATTTTCCCAGTGCAAAGAAGAATCATAGAATCATCCAGGCCAGAAGGAACCTCCAAAGGTCATCTAGTCCAACCTCCCTAGTCATGTAGTCCCAACTCCCCCAACTAGACCAGGTTGCCCAGGGCCTCATCGAGCCTCAGCTTGAATATCTACAGCAAAGGGGCCTCAACCACCTCCCTGGGCAACCTGTTCCAGCGTTTCACCACCCTCAGAGTAAAGACATTTTTCCTAATATCCAATCTAAATCTGCTTTTCTCCAACTTAAACCTATTGCCCCTCATCCCATCACTGCGGACCTTTGTAAACAGCCCCTCCCCAACCTTCCTGTAAGCCCCCTTCAGGCACTGGAAGGCTGTGATTAGGTCTCCTCGGAGCTTCCTCTTCTCCAGCCTGAACAACCCCAGCTCCCTCAGCCTATCCTCGTAGCAGAGGTGCTCCAGCCCCTTGATCATTTTTGTGGCCCTCCTCTGGACCCACTCCATCAGGCCCATATCCTTCCTACACTGAGGGCTCCAGACCTGCACACAGTACTCCAGGTGGGGTCTCACGAGCGCAATGTAGCAGAATCCCCTCTCTGGATCTGCTGGCAACACATCTTTTGATGCAGCCCAGGATGCGATTGGCCTTCTGGGCTGCAAATGCGCACTGCCTGCTCATGTCTAGCCTTTTGTCCATGAGCATTCCCAAGTCCCTTTCTTCAGTGCTGCTATCTAATACCTCATGCCCTAGACTGTATTGATAGCCAGGATTGTTCTGGCCCAGGTGCAGAACCCTGCACTTGCTCTTGTTGAACCTCATGAGATTTATCTGGGCCCTCCTCTCCAGCCTGTCCAGGTCCCTCTGGATGACTACACTACTCCAACCTTGTCACAGGTTTAAACCCAGCGTGCCTGGAGTACCAATGATACAGCAGCCCTACAACAATTTAACTATTAAACAAATGCTAACTTAGAAGAACATAGATAAACTGTATAATTTAATTACATTTGAATAATGACTCATGGATGTCGCTCAATCTCATGGGGCAAGTTTATTCTTAAAGTAACAGAGAGACTATAAATCAGAAAGGACAGGAAAGACATCTGTCTCAGCCCTATCTATTGACATTTTTAATCACCAATTTCTTGTCTCATAGCTTTAAGTGTCCCAGGTGATATAGATTCCGTGTTTCTCTGACTGAAGCCAATAACAGGTTTTCGAATAGTTTGTCAGGAAATTTTTCCTTGATATTTAGCCTCTTTTTAAATTACTTTTATTTTAACTCATTAGGAGATTTTTGGCAAACAATCAGCATCAAATTACATATCAAATTACATATTTCTCTCTCCTCAGCAGCCACGTCTGTTTTCATGGACTGATTTTAATTGCATTTTATTTATATTGGCCTTTGCAGTTACTTCTCAGGCAGGAACAGTTTTGCCTGAATAAACGGTACAGGCTTTGGTCCACTTTTCTATTTTGAGGACATGGCAGAAAACCATGAAATGTTAAATTTGTGGAGATAGTGAATACAAGTTAAATTAATGAATAAACAAACCCACGCAACAGTTTAATAGTACTAAATGGCTTTAAGGGATGAAAGGTGTTCCCACCATTCATTACAATTAAAGAACAGCTGCAATATTCTTTATTGTCTAATTCTAGATTGGTGTTATCATGATTTTTAATCATCTGAAACTCATGTGCAAATTTACAATGATGAGTTTAACAATAATAAATGGAATTAAATTGGTATCAGAATAACACAGCCTAGTTGTACCAGCAATTTTAAAGATTAGTTCTTTTACTATGCAACATCTCATTTACCAAAATTCATTTTCAATAAGCATTCCAAGATGATGTTTTTACCAGTTTAGTGCATGTCTCTTACATCCTCGTAATCCTCTATTTGAATGCTAATATGCAGCACACTTGGAATGTGCAACCTAAAGGACTTGGATGGTCCAAATAAATGTTACTTCACAACACTGAATGTAAAACAAGGGGGTTTGATTATCTTATTTAAAGATTGCTGGGTAGGAAATAAGAATTGCAGCCAGACCACTCAGTGAACAGCATGGCAGGAATATACAAAGCAGGATGAAGAACTACTTCATATTTGAGTTTCTGTTGCAAACAGGATTTTAATTATTACCCTACAAGCTAGAAACAGACTGACTTCATGATTAGACTTTCTGTCATATTTAAGGCCTCCAGTCAATATGCCTTTCAAATTCCATCATCCTGAAAAGAGCAGGGCTGTTACCCCAATGTTTATTGTATTTCAGCTCTTCCCATGTCATGTAAGGATACTGCCAAAGTGTTTGATGTAGCTTGGAGGGAGGTGGGGTTTTCAGAAGAACCTGCCTGCAAACTCCAGCCATTGCTGGACTGATAACCTCACCACTTCAGGACAAAAGTTTAGCTCATACCTGCTGGCAATATCCCCCAGTTCTCCAGGAATGCTCCTCTCACACTCTCATGACATCATGTTCTTCCTAAACATACCAGAACACTTTGTCAGGTCCCTGAATTTACTCTTTTTCAACCTACTTAAGTAGAAATATATAGAAATAGCATGTGATTGCCATGTTAAGGTTGCCAATGTAACTCAATCTGGTAGTACTTCCATACAGAAACTCAACTGCAGACCACTAGAGCAGTAGTATTTGTTTATAACATTTTGGGAGAAAATGGGAGAAATTCCATGGGTTGGAGCTCTGGGAGGCAGGGGCGCTCAAGAGAGCTGGATGATACTAAAATACCACTTTCTCCAAGCTCAGGATCAATGCGTCAGTGGACAGCTGATTTAACGCGAGCCAGCAGTTTGCCCAGGTGGCCAAGGCGGCCAACAGCATCCTGGCTTGTATCAGGAATAGCATGGCCAGCAGGAACAGGGATGTGATCGGTTGTGCCTCTGTAGTCAGCACTGGTGAGGCCTCATTTTGAGTACTGTGTTCAACTCTGGGCCGCTCACTACAAGAACAACACTGAAGTGCTGGAGTGTGTCCAGAAGAGAGCCACCAAGCTAGTGAGGGTCCTAGNTTATTACCCTACAAGCTAGAAACAGACTGACTTCATGATTAGACTTTCTGTCATATTTAAGGCCTCCAGTCAATATGCCTTTCAAATTCCATCATCCTGAAAAGAGCAGGGCTGTTACCCCAATGTTTATTGTATTTCAGCTCTTCCCATGTCATGTAAGGATACTGCCAAAGTGTTTGATGTAGCTTGGAGGGAGGTGGGGTTTTCAGAAGAACCTGCCTGCAAACTCCAGCCATTGCTGGACTGATAACCTCACCACTTCAGGACAAAAGTTTAGCTCATACCTGCTGGCAATATCCCCCAGTTCTCCAGGAATGCTCCTCTCACACTCTCATGACATCATGTTCTTCCTAAACATACCAGAACACTTTGTCAGGTCCCTGAATTTACTCTTTTTCAACCTACTTAAGTAGAAATATATAGAAATAGCATGTGATTGCCATGTTAAGGTTGCCAATGTAACTCAATCTGGTAGTACTTCCATACAGAAACTCAACTGCAGACCACTAGAGCAGTAGTATTTGTTTATAACATTTTGGGAGAAAATGGGAGAAATTCCATGGGTTGGAGCTCTGGGAGGCAGGGGCGCTCAAGAGAGCTGGATGATACTAAAATACCACTTTCTCCAAGCTCAGGATCAATGCGTCAGTGGACAGCTGATTTAACGCGAGCCAGCAGTTTGCCCAGGTGGCCAAGGCGGCCAACAGCATCCTGGCTTGTATCAGGAATAGCATGGCCAGCAGGAACAGGGATGTGATCGGTTGTGCCTCTGTAGTCAGCACTGGTGAGGCCTCATTTTGAGTACTGTGTTCAACTCTGGGCCGCTCACTACAAGAACAACACTGAAGTGCTGGAGTGTGTCCAGAAGAGAGCCACCAAGCTAGTGAGGGTCCTAGAGAATGAGTCAGATGAGGAGTGGCTGAAGGAACTGGGCATGTTTAGTTTGGAGAACAGAAGGCTGGGGGGAGACCTCATTGCCCTCTACAATCATCTGAGTGTAGGGTCCTGCACCTGGAAAGGAAGAATTCTGGGTACTGATATAGGTTAGGGATGGACCTGCTGGAAAGCAGGAGAAGGGTCTGGGGGTCCTGGTAGATAGTCAATTATCCATGAGCCAGCAATGTGCCCTTGTCACCAAGAGGGCCAATGGAATTCTGGGCTGCACAGGGAAGAGTGTGGAGAGCAGGTTATCTTGTTCCTCTCTTCTGACCTGCAGAGGCCCTGTCTGGAGTACTCTGTTCAGTTCTGGGCTACCCAGTTCAAGAACTACAGTGGACTGCTGGAGAGGTTACAGCAAAGGGTTATAAAGATGATTAGGGGACTAGAACATCTCTCTTATCGGGATAGGCTGAGGGACTTGGGTCTTTTTAGTCTGGAGAAGACTGAGGGGAGGATCTGATCAATGCTTATAAATACTTAAAGGTTGGGTGTCAAGAGGAAGGGGGCAGTATTTTTCAGTGGTTCCCAGTGACAGGACGAGAAGTAACAGGCCCAAACCTGAACACAAGAAACTCCATCTAAATGCAAGAAGGAACTTCTTTACTTTGAGGGTGGCAGAGCACTGGAACCGTCTGCCCAGGGAGGTGGTTGAGTCTCTGTTTCTGGATGCACTCCTGTGCAGCCTGCTCTAGGTAGACCTGCTCTTGCAGGGGGGTTGGATGAGATGATCTCCAGAGGTCCCCTTCTAACCCCATACTGTTCTGTGATTTTCTACAGTAGAATAGAGAGATACCATGTGCAATTTACAGGTGAGAGAACTAAGGCAGAGGTACAGTGAATTGCCCACAGTTGCCCAAACCAATGCGCAAGAAGCTCCTCAATTTTGTAATTCCAGGCCACTGTCCTGTCATTTGGGTCACCATTTCTCTGTTCCCTCTAAAAATGTTCTCATATAACCAGATAGAAGAAAAGTCAGCCTTCCCTCCCCTCTTGGCTCATGAACGTGGACTTTATTTCTGAAGTTCAGTATTTTCATCCCCAATTACTAATTCAATTAAATTCTGATACTGGCATTGTATCTGCATGTATTATACATGAGCAGCTATTCAGAGTATTAGATATGCATACTAGAATAAAACGAGAGAATAAGATCAACAGGAGAGGTCTATTGTGTCAATAGACTGTAATCAATGAAGCCCTCAGCATGCAGAGGTATACTTTTACACAACTAGGATTATGTAGATTTTTTTAAAAAAGTCTAAATCCATCCTTAACAGCACAATGTTTTTATGTAGAAAGCTGCTTTAAGCCAGTTCAATATATAACTGCTGCAAATTCTTATACTGGCAAATAAAATCATACTAAAAACATTACAGACTGTACAATTAAATTTCAAAATACATTAAATACCTGGTAAAAAAAAGATAATATATCAGCCAGAATTAAAAAATAAAAATTGACAACTGATTTTGTCATTCTGCACTTAAAGAGGTGCACGTTCTTTGGAAAGATCTCAACATTTGAGAAGAATTACCTAATGGGGATATATGTTAAAACAAAATAGTTGATGAGGAGCAACCAGATGGAAAGCAGCTTGGCAGAAAAAGAGCCTGGGGTCCTCGGGGACACCAAGTTGAACATGAACCAGCAAGGTGACCCTGCTGCAAAGACGGCAAACGGTATTTTCTGCTGCATTAGACAATGTATTGCCACCAGGTTGAGGGAAGCGATCCTTCCCCTCTACTCAGCACTGGTGAAGCCCCACCTCAACTGGTGCTGGGTCCAGTTCTGGCCTCTCCAGTACAAGAGAGAGACAGTCATACTGAAGAGAGTTCAACAAAGGGCCACAAGGATGTATAAGGGTTTGGAGCATGGTCACATATGAAAAAAGGCGGAAAGAGCTCTGAATGTTTTGCCTAGAGAAGAGAAGACGAGAGGGGGATCTTACCAATGCATACAAAAACCTAAAGGGAGAGTACAAAGAGGACTGAGTTACTC
Source organism: Pedionomus torquatus (assembly GCA_013398155.1). Lineage (NCBI taxonomy): Eukaryota > Metazoa > Chordata > Aves > Charadriiformes > Pedionomidae > Pedionomus > Pedionomus torquatus. The sequence continues at coordinate 273,237 of VZRU01021054.1, read as the reverse complement.
TCTTTACAGTCATTTCCAGCACCAAAGACAATGGGCACAAACTGTAACACAGGATGTTTCCTCTCAACTTCAAGAAACAGCTTTTTGTTAATGTGACTGAGCGCTGGCATAGGTTGCCCACTGAAGTTGTGGAGACTCCACCCTTGGAGATACTCAAAAGCTTGCTGGATACAGTCCTGGACAACTGTTGCTAGATGGCCTGGCCCAAGAAGCAGGGTTGGAAAAGATTGTATCAAGAGGTCCCTTCCAGCCTCAACCATTTTGTCATTCTGTGGATTCTGTCTCAGAAGGAATGCTCACTCCAGACAAAACTGATAGTAAACTGAATACAGGCTCCAAATTGGTTCATCAGAGCTACAAAAGATGAATGTAACCTCTTATAAAACCGAACACTGACAAACAGTATTCTCTATCCAATGTCCAAAACTGTCTGCAAACCAGTACACTGCAGAAAAAGAATCATTCAAACGACACTATCGCTGTGTATAAAAGCTTCATTGATGAGCCTTAGCATTATTATCTAACACTAGCAGACTACTTCACACACAGTCTTTAGGTACAATGCATAACCAATACATCACTCTATCTAGAACTTAAAATGCTAAAGTTCAAAATCAAAACACCATAGAAATAGCCTATTATCTTATCTAGACACATCCTGTGACAGAGAATAAATGCTCCCTACCATACATTCTTCGGTGATTTGCCTCAACCAATTTTAAATGACTCACATGATGAGTCCTTCTCCACTTCATTGGGAAGATTGTACTGCAGTCCAGTGTTAGGAAATTCTTTTGATTAGTCTGAGCCCTTCCATAATCAAATATGGTTCTAACAAAATAACACTTGTCAAAACAATTTCATTGCTAACAGAAGGCAGCAGCTGATGAGAAAAATATTAAAAGCACATTTTTTTTTTCACTGTAGCTGGGGTGGGGGAGTGTCAGCCGTCCTCCTTAAAATCCTCATGTATACCATGGTGCCAAAGGGCACAAGAAGCAAAGCCAAATTGCAGGTTTAGATTATAATAGTATGCACGCCCTATAGCACCCTTGAGAGTTTAATAATAATGGAAAATATTCTCAATTAGGTTTTTTTTTTTTTAATCTTGAAATGATTAACAGCTTCAGAAAAGCATTTTTGTTCATACAGTAATAAACTCTCCCAAGGAAGCAAATCCCAAACAAGCAGTGCAAAAAGAGCTCTTGAGATCGTAAGCCGAATAATGTAAAGCTCTCTGCATCCTTAATTAGGGAAGAAAAAGGCTCAGGAATTGCTGATCAATACCATGCAAATGATAAAAATGCATACTTTTGGTGACTGTATAAACACAGTTTCAATAAAAAGGATAAAATCTGTGGTGAGTCTTCCACACACAGTGTGCTAGACTGCAACTGCTCTCATTCAGTGAAAGATCTCCATCCACCTTAGAACATATATATATTTATTTCTGATAATAAGGGTACTCAAAAAGACCCCACACAAAACAGATCAAATAACAAAATAAAAAGGAAGACTTGTTTAAGAATAGAAATCAAGATTCTTGCATCACTCTGCCTATCTCCCCCTCTGTTCCTAATATAAGTAAAAACCATTCTCAAATTTGGACTGCTTGAACTTTCTCCAGTCCTACCACCTTCTACATGTTCCCTGCCCCTCTTAGTGCAGCTAAATTTATCCAGCTTCCAAGCACTATCATGTCACATGCGCAATCATAAAAAACAGTTTGTTGTTGTGATTTCCCATGCACAGACGAGTAAGTTAGAGAAATACAAAAAAGTGTGTTTTCCCAGTTAACCTGGACAGCACAGTATTTCATTTTAATAGAAAATCAGAGAAAAAATGTTACAAAAAATCTAGTAAAATTTGCTAAACAAACACAACAGTCCAAACATCTGACACATTCAGAATGAAGGCAAGGATTCGCTCCACCTGACTAGATGATTTACAACTGTTCTGTTCATCCTCAGTAGTCAATGAGCCCAGATACTGACTGACTGCTAATATATTCTGTTTTCTCATCTCAAATCAGATTTCATTTTAATGTTAAAAATTTGTTCTATATGTTATAACAAATTTTAAAATTGTAAACATTTATATGCACTTTCAATCAGGATAAAAAAATTCACCCACAGAAAATTCAGAATTATTGGTTTCCATTAAAAAAAAATTATTAACAAAAAAACCCCTTCAAACCTGTCTTAAAACAAACTTCCTATTTTACATGCAGTTCTAAATATAACTAAAGACAACAAAGTATACCAGTAGGTATACTGCATCCAATAAAATCTTCCATGTGAAAAACTTAACAAATATTCAGGATTAAAAAAATTTACTTATTACTGTTATCCTTATTTTTAAATACCACAATGAGTATTTCCAAATAAAAAAGAAGTGACTGTTTCCTTAGCATATAATGTGGACTTTGAAAGCACATGCTCTCTCTTTTATTTTTTAATTACAGACTGAATTTTTAACTTCACTAAGCCATTAGTTGCAGACTTTGATCACACCCCAGTTTTCCCAGCCGGTGCTGCTTCAGACATCAATAATTCCAATTAAATCAACTCTGAGATATGACTACATCATTTCACTAAGCAATTAAAAATGTGTAAATGAAATAAGTAGAAAATCCTGAAAGAAAAGCCAGGGGACTCATCAAATGTTAATAATAATAATAAATATATTGCACGTCTATACCATCCTTCATCTTGTGATCTCAAAACATTTCCTAAGTATTATGTAATATTACTATACTTTGCAAAAAAGTAAAAATATAACCAAACTTTCTTGATTTATCTAATAGGGGTTTGATTATTCAGGATGATGATACAGTTGCCAATGCTCATGGTATACATAAGACCTCCAACTCACTAAAAACCAGACACTTATCCAAATGGGGTTTGTGCCTCCCATTTCATTGAATTAACTAAGTTTTATTATACTAAGTTGAACATAATTGCTATTCAACAGCATTCTTAAAGTCGGGAATTTCTCATAACAAATGATTTTATTATTTGAATACAGCAATTTAATTTACTCTCTTAAAATGCACTAACCTATACTGTCTAGCTCAGTAAACTGAGGATTAGAAGCAACAGCTACCTGAGGCTTAACACCGATGCTAATATTGTTCCTGCGTTCAATCTTGAAAAATATTTCTGCATTTCTGTTTATTTGTAAGCAAAATTTTTGATACTACACAAACGTTTAGTAGTTCTTCAGTATATACTTCAGATAGTATGGTAGATTAATGAATGAACATAAAGAATGTTATTGTTTTGCAAAGAGTTTTTACATATCTATATATGTGTATGCAAAGTCTCTGTTTCAGAGCTTCATTATCAGTGAAAGGAGTTTGATCTATGGCACAGAGGATACCAAAACATGAAGAATCCAAAAGAGTGAGCATCTCTGAACAAAATTGTCCATATGTAATTATGCATTTAGGAGGAAAAATATTTTTAAGGGAGGAGACACACAACCCAAATGCATTTATCCCCACCAAACAAACTGAAAGCAAAGCACTTAGATTGTCCCTTTAGATTTCTTAACCTATCTGCACTGGTTATGTTCCTTCTCACACAAGGGCTATACAATCTTTACAAAGACTACAATCTTCATCATACACAATAGATCCAGATCAAAGACTGGGTGAGGTGAGATGCCCCAGGCAGTACGGTGACTGTGACTCAAGTCATGAAAAAGGACAACAGCAGTGATGGTATAGCCACAAACACCAGAGGATACAAGCATGAAAAGAGAGTAGAGGAATATTTTCCACAGTAGGAAATAAGACCTAAGCCAACAAATGGTAACAGACAGTGGAAATTATTTTTAGGGCCACATGAAAGTACCTAATATGTCGCAGACTGTGACATTTAAATAATTTGAGCTGGTAAAAAAAAAAAAAGCTTACTGCCTGACAATGTCTTAGGCCAACAATCACTCTAAAAATAGATGAACACTAAATACAAGTGAATCACAGAATCATAGAATGGTTAGAGTTGGAAGGGACCTCAGAGATCATCGAGTTCCAACCCCCCTGCCATGGGCAGGGACACCTTCCACTAGACCAGCTTGCTCAAAGCCCCATCAAGCATGGCCTTGAACATTTCCAGGGGTGGGGTATCCACAACTTCTCTGGGCAACCTGTTCCAGTGCCAAACCACCCTCACAGGAAAGAATTTCATCCTAATATCCAATCTAAATGTCCCCTCTTCCAGTTTAAAACCATTATTCCTTGTCTTGTCACTACAATTCCTAACAAAGAGTCCCTCTCCTGCTCTCCTGTAGGCTCCCTTCAGATATTGGAAGGCTGCTAGAAGGTCTCCCTGGAGCCTTCTCTTCTCCAGGCTGAACAACCCCAGCTCTCTGTCTGTCCTGATAGAAGAGGTGCTCCAGCCTTCTAGTCATCTTTGTGGCCCTCCACTGGACCCGTTCCAACAGTTCTATGTCCTTTCTCTGTTGAGGACTCCACAGCTGGACACAATACACCAGGTGGGGTCTCACAAGTGCAGAGTAGATGCAGAGAATCACCTCCCACGACCTGCTGGTCACGCTTCTTTTGATGCAGCCCAGGATACAGTTGGCTTTCTGGGCTGCCAGCACACTGCCGGCTCATGTTGAGCTTCTCATCCATGAGCACTCCCCAGTCCTTCTCCTCAGGGCTGCTCTCCAGCCATTCTCTGCCCAACCTGTATTTGTG
>VZRU01021054.1:145056-267820 GCA_013398155.1 Pedionomus torquatus | reverse complement strand
AATTGTTTCTTTTTATTTTTTTTTTTTTTTTTTTTTTTTCCTTAAGAAGAGATCATTTATTATGCTCCTAGGGATGTTTTCTTGGTAAAATTCTCATCTGTCACTAACTGAAAATTCAGTCTCTGGCCTCATGGATTTTCAGTTATCAAAATAATTTCAATTCAAAACCCTGACAGCCCACATAAGGCTGTTTCACAAATGTATCCAAGTTTACATCTAAATTATAATCCAATACAATATGGTCATTTCAACTGTTGATAAAAAGTTGCTGACATTAAGATGTCTTCGTTTGGTTTAAATGAATAACGTACACCCATATTTTACCAAGAAGCTGCTGCAGAATCATTCCACTGGATTCATTGATAAACACAGGGTATCAAGAGAGATGAAAAGGGGGAGCTCCTAACAGACAAGCAGGAATTGGAATAATAGAGAATATTTACAGTCCTCCTCCACTTCAGCCAGCTCTGCCTCTCCAAAGTGTAGCTAGGAAAGAACCTGCATTACTGAGCAAACTTGTTTAAGTGTATTTCTGGGAAATCCTTTGCTTCAGAAAAGACCGTCGGTATTTCATTGCTGTATCTCAGCTTTTATCTTACAGAAACAGGAATAAAAGGTCTGAGCATAAAAACACTAGCTGCTGGTTCACAGAGACTGGCAGCTTTACCTGTACCAAATTGACACCTTTGTTGGACAGAGCAACCGGGAGGTGAGGGAGGCAGTGCCTGCAGGAGACATGTCCAGCAGAAGGGCAGGGTCACACCTGTGTCTGGGGTAGCACTAGTGCATTTCTGTGTTTCACAAGAACTTCAGAAGGAACTCACACTTCTTCCTGCTTTTTCAATTACTTTGATTTTCACCTTACAANGTGTTTCACAAGAACTTCAGAAGGAACTCACAGGAGCCTAATTAACGAAATTCACACTTCTTCCTTCTTTTTCAATTACTTTGATTTTCACCTTACAGTGAAGCACTTGCATACATAGTCCACTGCTACCTACCTTTTAATGACATTTCCTTCCTACGGAAAGGTGAACATTAAACTGAGAGCTAGCTATTTTATTACAGTGCTACTGGCCCACAGACAGGTAGCAAATGGTATGCATGGCCCTTTTTGCCTTTGAAAAAGAACAGAAAAAGAGCAAAATGTCATTATCCTGCTGTCCTCTATTTACAGCAGAAGAAAATCTGATCCTGATTCCTGATTTTTTAAATCAGTAGCTGATGCACTTTTGCACTAGTGGCAATAATAACTGTAGCAGATGACATCAGCTATGAAGAAGGGCTCTACAGGGCCAATGTGAGGTCATTTGCTCAGCAAGATGAAGATGAATTAGAGATCATCTTCATGGCGGTGCTGTTTGGCTGGCATGTAAGCAAGTAAGCTACTGGGGCTGTTTGTGCCTCTTTACTGGTCCACAGGGAGATGCTGAAGGGAGGAAACAGTTTGAAAGATATGAAAACACTGCTTCTAACAATGCTTTAAGGAAGATATATTTTACAATAAACCCTTGACTGCTTTTTGTTGTCTTTTTAGCCATTTTTATACCTGTTTTCTTATTATTTTTTTTTTGGTATAGAATAAAAAGCTCAGGTGACAGTACAAAGAAAAGTTTTAAAAGCTGCCAATTTGATACACCAAGCATCACGACAGCTTCCTTGTTCTTGGATATGCTTTGAGGCTTTGTCCTAGGTTGGGTGGTTTTGGGTTGCTCTGACTGCTCTAGAAAAGTATTCCTGCTCTTTCAAACCCACACATGCCCTGCTGGCAAGCTCATGAACAAGCTCTGTGCCTTCTTCCATGTGCTAGTGATCGTTCATCCCTCATTTGAATTCTTATTTGTAAAAGACCTCCACAGCAGACTTTTTGGTGATGCCAGCTAATGCATGAGAAATTCTTACAGTCTGTGCTTGTTTAAGAGCTTACCATCCTGGACATTAGGTTGTAATAAGTAACTAATCATGGAACTCATGGTCAAGAACGATGCACCCTAAAGAAAAAAAAAAAAAGACTATAAAACAGTCATGAATCAAAGAATTGTCTAGGTTGGAAGAGACCTTTAAGATCATCTAGTCCAACCATCAACCTAACTGATTAAAAACAACAACACATCACTAAACCATGTCACTGAGCACTACATCAACCCGTCTTTTGAATACCTCCAGGGATGGTACCTCAACCACTTCCCTGGGCAGCCCATTCCAATGCTTAATAACCCTTTTGGTATAAAAATATTTCCTAACATCCAGTCTGAACCTCCCCTGGTGCAACTGAAAGCCATTTCCTCTTGTCCTATCACCTGTGACGTGGAAGAAGAGACCGATCCCTGCCTCTCTACACCCTCCTTTTTTCCAGGCTGAAAGCAGTGTAGATGACAGGAAACTGAAGAAAGAAGCTTGGAGACCAGAACACATTTAGAATTGAGTTAGAGGATAATCATATATGGATGAAGTAATCAACTTCATCAACCAGTAACTCCAAGTTTGGGGATCTATGACCACTGAAGACCACCAGAGGGACCACAACGAGTCGACTGGAAATGCATTCTGTAGTAGAGGATTATGTAAATGAGTTCTGAGAAATTAAATTAATATGTATGATTATTCCAGGAAAACTAAATGCATGCGTATGTGATACCTCACTAAAGCACGGTATGCACACTAGGACAAGCGATCCCCCATGTATCCAGCACTGTAATAAAGAATGCCTGTCTTCCAAAACTTCAAAGAGTCTTAGATGGTTTCTTCACAGGTAAATTTGATGGTAAGCATTCACAGAACATTTCTCCATTTTTCAGGTGGAACTACAGTTTTCTGAACTGCTTTAATAGTTCTCATATTTTATACCTTTTCTCATCATTTATATTACTTCAGAGTCAAAAGCATCTCTTTTTAAAAGTTGTTAGAATTATAGTAAAGACATGAGGTAACAATTGGACTTCCTGAGAAGAACTGCATCTTTATGTATTTATTTTTCAGGTTAAGCATAACTATTAATTCAAAAATCTTAAAAAAAAAAAAATAATCCTCCATTAAAAGCAGCAGATAGTTGTCATGGCTTTGCCTCAGATGGCAACAAAGAACCATGCAGCCACTCTCTCATACCTGACAGGAGAATTGGAAGAAAAAAGGAAAACTTGTAAGTTAAGACAAAGGCAGTTTAATAGAAAAACAAAGGGAACAAGAAAACGCCAATAACATGGATATAGGAATGTACAAACACAGTTACAGTACTACTGGTCACTGACCAGACCCTGGACACTCCAGCCCACTCCCAAGGGGCGACTTCCTGCCCTCTCCCTCAAATTCCTGCACTGTCCCAATCATCCGCCCCATCAGTTCCTAGCTGTAGACTGGGCATGGCTCACAAAGGATGGAATACCTGCATCCCTGCCAGATCCTGGGGAGAATTAACCCTATTCCCAGCAGAACCAGGACAACAGCATACAAAGAAATCCCTTTACCAATCACTGCCAGCCCTGGAGCTATCTACAGCTGCTATTTCACGGCATATAGTTATGCAGGCAAGAACAAAGGGAAAGCGTGCTTGACCACAAACATTAGATTTGTGAAGTGTAACTTTCCAGAGACGAATTTTTCAAGACCCTAGGCCTTGGTTGTGTCAGTGTCATGGAGACCATACTGCAGTGAAAAGTTTAGCTTCCCATCTCAAACCTGCTGTGCTTTCACCTTGGCATAACAACTGCAAAGGTGCTGCATGTGCCCTAATGCAGCTCCCATCCTGAGGTGGGTATGCAGGGACACGCTTGAGCTTCATAGACTGTACTTGTAGGGAGGAGATGCAATATCATAGATTAAGTGCTCTCTTCCAAATACTTCATGTCATAAAAAATAAATAAATAAAAAATGCTAGGATGCTAAACTTAGTTATGAATGAAATTTCCATCTTTTTTTTACTACATCAAAGTGTGTCCTGTTTGCTGCAAAGGAGTGGCTTGACACATAGATCAAAGCATCTCCTGGCTGCGTTGTACTGAAACTGAAGTGTCAAACTGTTTCAGTGCAACACTAATAAGAAATGCTTTGATGTGTGTGTGTGTGTAAAGCATTTTAGTCATTACCTAGTAGCTACCCATAATATTTTAGAAATAGTTTACCCAAACAATAATTTCACATTATGATATGTCACTGGAAGTAACCCACAGTGTTACATTACTGTTATTGACATGTTATTAACCAAGATGGAAATGAACACTAAAGCAGCCTTTTGAAATGTAGATGTTTCCTGTGGAAGGGTATTTTGTGTGTCCATCAGAGAATGCTACTCAAGAGAACAACTACAGGGCTAAAGTACTCTGGTACCCTCTGATTAAATTAGAGTCAAGGCACATGCACTTCCTGAGCCAAATATCAATGAAGACAAGGAAAAGCGTAAAAAGAATCAAGCTGGAACCTGTCCCCAGATACATTCACCAAAACAACTCCCCAGTACTATCTTCTGTCCTTGCTAAAAAGTGTCTCCACAGGTTAATATCAAATCATATCTGACCTTATTCCAAAATACATACTTAGAAGAGTGTACTAAAAAAGCATGGATCCCCAATCTCTCCTGCATCTGTAAGGGAAGAATGCACATCCTTCCTGGAGCACTGCACTTCCTTCCACCTCCTGCTGTGGGAGGCAATTAGCCTTCCCATCAGCACTTGGGGACAGCACATGGATTGGACTTCAGCAGATGTAGAAAAGGAAATTGAAACATTCACCTGAACACGAGTCAGACTCACACCTTTGGGTAGAACAACAACCAAATATGTTCAATCAAATGTCTTTGCAATCTCATTTTTCTTGTCTTCAAAATATTAGAAAGTCAATTTCAGGCAGCATATTAAAAGTCCTGAAAATTTAATCAAAATTAAATCCAATGTTACAATAATTCTCCCAATTTTTTATTACTGCTTCATAGTACCAGTACAACGACTATAAGCAAGGGAGAGTAGAGCACACTATAGTTTTGGCTCTACAGAGGACCCAGCTCTGAAACTGCTGAGAAACAGATCAGAGCTGCCAGTTGTTCCTTTTAACTTGAAACAGTTTTTGTCATTTCCAAGAAAACTGGAAAGACTTTCATGTGCAATTAACCAGTTGGATTGCTCAGATTCACATTAATTATCCTTCTTACTATTCAGCACCATCTTATTTGTCTACACTACTCTTTTTAGCATAACATTTTCTTTTGATTTTAAAAGTCCTTTTCAGCCTTATAGATCATAAAATTCTGCCTCTTGAACTGCATAATGTTAATATTCTGTCTTTTTCTCTATGACAGCATAGCTTACCTCTAAATCTTGTGGTCTTCATTGATTTATAATTGCCTACCAGTTACTATAATGATAATTTAGGACAATTAACTCATAAGCATTAGCAAGAGGACAGCAAAACAGTTATCTATTTCAATAACTTAGTGAAAAATTATCTGAAGAGTATCAGAAAATATCTGATTCATATTCTGTAGTATTGATTGTCAAAGGATGTTTTCTCTTATATCAAAAAAACTTTAACAAATTGTATATTCCATCACTGCCTTTGAAATTTTATTTTATGAGGATTTTTAACTTCTATATTTTTCTTGTTTTGTATTACTTCATAACACAGTAGGCGGTCCCAGAGCCAACACACAGTATTTTAAATACTTTTGGCTTTCTTAAAGAGAATTTGGGCAGTTGCAACTTATTTTTTCTCCAATTTGTACTATAATTAAATGGCTTAACACTAATATATGCAGTAGTATATCTAGCAAGTCATGAAAAGCCAACAAGAAAAGCAAGATATGATATATTGCCAGCCATGCCAAAAAAGAAATTTTAATTTTTTCCCTCCTGAAAAGTTTCCAAGAATTACTTTAGATTCACAGGACAAAATACTTCAAATCATATCAAAACTTACATTTTGGCAGATTAGTATTTTCCCTAAAAGCAAATTCCAACTTCTTAGTTGCATCAACAATCTAAGCCATTCACCCAACATGTTATAGGTTAGGGCTGTGATATATGTTCTATAGACAGAAATAGTTTCTGAAAAATGAGCCTGGAGAAATGAGGGAAGCACCTCCAGTCACTTAAGTTAGTGGCCTAGTCAGGACTAAAATCTACAGCCTGTGAATTTATTTCCTGACAGTAGACATTAAATTACATCCCTGCATGCTGCAACACTTCACAAATGTGACAGTTTGGATCTCACTTAATATTTAATATAGAATGTTAAACTACATTAAGCGGCCCAAACAAAATTTGCAATCCAGCAAAGACTGGACAATTTCAAAATTAGAAAATAGAGTAATTTTCCTTCCTGCTATTTGGTATTAAATGAAATGTCCTGTCTTTTCTAGCCATAAATAATTTCCTATTTGCATTATAATTAAACTATGTGACACTTTCTGTGAATAATGAAAGAACTTTAGGGTGCAGCATTTTGGCCCTTTAATCTTTTGACAAGCAAAGAGACAGAAGCAACATGGTCAGAGAAAGAAAACAGAAAATGAGGACAAATGGTCAAGTTATAGAAAGTATGTGTGAAATTATAACATTTCAGATCATCCCCACCATAGCCTATCATTATAAAGATATATTTCCATGTACTAGTAATTCTCATAAAGAAGAAATTCCTATTCTGAAATAAGCCTGGTTATAAAACTGTTTAACGACTGTTCCATGCTTCATTCCTGGAGCTCCAACAGCAACAAGTTAATCCATCTAACAAGAAAGGAGGATGCTTCAAAATAAAAAATATTTTGCCAACTTTAAAACAAACAAACAAACAAACAAACAAAAAAAACACAAAAAGAAAAGCACTGCAGTCCTCAAGTCCTCCGGCTGGCTGTGGCTGTGCCACTGATTTGCTGGGTAATGATGGGCAGATTAAGTTATTTGCACTTATATCCCCAAATATTGAGGATGGGGAAAGGCAGAACATAAAACTCAGTCCTCAGGCAGCATGTGAGAGACAGGGAGAGAAGAGCAGGGAGAGAAACAAGGACATGTAGACATGTAACCAACGCTGGATTAAACAGTTATTGCTACTGGAGGCCAGCAGAGTCACCTAAATACTCTCCAAGGAAGCTACATCCAGGTTTATAGCCCTGGGAAAAGAATCTTTATTGGTTTCTGCAGTGTGAAACATCAACATCAGGAGACCTTACAAAGGACCCTCCTGCGGATGCGTATCTGGGAGGAGAGAAAGAATTGCAATTTTGATTTAAGGGTCATCCTAAATCAAAAAGTTGAGGTTAAAAATGTCATTAGCCACTCTGCAATTATATCATTAGCCATGTATACCCACAAACAGAAAAGCTCTGCTTAATGTCTCTGATCAAACTGTTGGGGACAGGGTGTGTTTTACCAAGAGCCCAATTCCAGGGCTGGATTCTTGGAGCTCACTGGGTCACTGCATAGGATCTCAACAAAGCTTATTTTGGAGTTTTCACTACAAAAGCTTTGGCTTGAACTAAGTGCAGGGCTGGGCAACCCTGAAATGATGGCTAAATTGGAAACAGACAGAAATACAACTTACAGCATCTAGGTCATTTTTACCTGTGAAAATAGGCATGTTGACAGACATCTAGTTACAGAATTCAATGAGGGGACTGCACAGGAGGTCATCTAACTTTACTTTGTAACTGCTTCGTTACAAGTGATTACTGCCTTTGGAGACCTAGGCTTTTACAACTCTGCCATCTCAGTACACTCACCAATAAAAATGGAATAACTTTATCCTTAAAGTTCCTGGAAGTCTATTGATTAAAAAAATTAAAAAGGGAGAACAGAAGAAGGTAATTTCTTTAAACGTTTACCTTGGGGTTTATCTCATATATTCAGCAAAGACACAAAAAAGGGCACAAAACTTTAGTTGGTATGACTGGTATAGCTTTGGAAAGCACTGCTAATGCCAGAGAATACTGGAATTTCATTCTGAAAGAAGGAAAAGACCATAAGGACTTGCCTAATAGAAATGGAATGAAAAGTAACGATATAAAGTGCCTTGTGAGACTGCTTGAGAGCCTTGTAATAAGCATTTCCACTAAAAGATGGAAAATGATCAGTATGAAATGACTGGGGAGAATACAGATCATAATAATCAATCAGAGGATCATAGGATAAGGAGGATTAGCTCTGTTCAAAAAGGCAAAAGCTATCTAGAATTCATCAATGGAAGCATTTATAACAGAAATGCAAAAGTATTAATGTCATAAAATAAGACATAGTGATGCTTAATACATTTTTTTTCTTTTTTTTTTTTTTTTAAATTTGCTCAAAAACCCCAGGAAAACCCAAATCAAACAGAGCCACTAGGACAATCACATGAATCAATAATCTGCTTTATGAAACATAGTGTTCCTCATTTATTTCACTGGCACATTCAAAGCCAAGAGGAGATATTATTCCTTTGTGTACACTCATTAGGAGCAAATCATAAGAAAGAGGTTTTTTAATTTTTTTTTTTTTTTAAGACAGAGAATGACAAGCAGCAGAACATCAATGCAAGTGGTAATTAAATGTCAGGAATAAGTCAAGGCTGGAAATCAGTGGAAGGTTCCTAGCCATGGGAGCTGCAATATCTGGAATGTCTTTGCAGGGTGAGTAGCAAGATATTTACTTTTTAATAATTTTTTATAAGAAATATCTAATTTTAGCACAGGTCTGACAAATCCATAAAGAGGATTACGTGACAGAGTCACCCATGGTAAGAGTTAAGTTAGATCATCTGAAAGCCCCTTATACAGCATAAAATACTAGACACTTTATTATTTTATTAATAATAATTGTTAGTATAGGATAACAATCTAATGAAGACAGTACTGTTTACTCTTTATTATACCAGATACCACAGGGAAACTCTGTGATGCACTTTCCCTTCTCTGTGTGAACAAAACTTGCCCAATTTCCAGTATAAATTTGTTGTTAGCTGTCAAGAGATAGCCATCACACAGTAAGAATACTCACTGAGAACAATGGAATGAGATTCAATAAGGACAAGTGCCGGGTCCTGCACTTGGGTTGCAACAACCCCAGGCAGTGCTACAGGCTTGGGGAAGAATGGCTGGAGAGCTGCCTGGTAGAAAAGGACTTAGGGGTGTTGGTCGACTGTCAGCTGAACATGAGCCAGCAGTGTGCCCAGGTGGCCAAGAAGGCCAACAGCATCCTGGCCTGTATCAAGAACAGTGTGGTGAGTAGGACACAAGAGGTGATCGTCCCCCTGTACTTGGCACTGGTGAGACCCCACCTCGAGTACTGTGTCCAGTTTTGGGCTCCCTACCACAAGAAAGACATTGAGGAGCGGGTCCAGAGAAGGACAATGAAGCTGGTGAGGGGTCTGGAGCACAAGTCTTATGTGGAGAGGCTGAGGGAGCTGGGGTTGTTCAGTCTGAGGAAGAGGAGACTGAGGGGAGACCTTATCGCTCTCTACAACTACCTGAAAGGAGGCTGTAGAGAGGCGGGGGTTGGTCTCTTCTCCCAAGTTACAGATGATAGGACAAGGGGTAATGGCTTCAAGTTGCGCCAGGGGAAGTTCAGGTTAGATATTAGGAAATATTTCTTTACTGAAAGGGTTGTCAGGTATTGGAATGGGCTGCCCAGGGAGATGGTTGAGGCATCATCCCTGGAGGTATTCAAGAGAGATGTTGACAAGGTGCTCAGGGATACAGATTAGTGTTGGGCAGTGTGGTGTGCTGTTTGTGGGGTGGGGTTTTTTTGTTTGCTTGGGGTTTTTTTGTTGTGTTGTGTTTTTTTTTTTTCCATTGGTTGGACTACATGATCTTAAAAGGTCCCTTCCAACCTAGGTGATTCTGTGATTTATTCCTAGACTAGCCTACCAACCCTTTGAATACAAAACATGGGTTTCTTTGAGACAGGAAAAGGACTGGATAAAGTATAGTTATTGACAATTTGATAGGAAATTTTCAAAAATGTTTGTTACATTTGGAACTTCTACAATGTTCCTGGGAATCAGTCAGGTCTGTTTATATATAAACCACATAGCTTACAAGTAACTATCTTCTCCTTCACATTAGGCCAAATAGATCATACCAGCTAATTTAAAAACATTATGATTTCTTGTTCAAATGTGCAATTAAGAAGAGAAATGAAGATTGAGATTAGCAATGGCACAAGATCTCTAAACTTTATATTACACAATTAACATTTTAAGTAGAGCATGTCAAAATAACCAGGCTTTTTATTTGCTTGCAACACTGGAAAGTGAAAACAATCATGCTTCGGGTCAAATAACGCTTCATCTATTTTTTAGCATTATTATGTTTTCAGGGGTTTGTAAAAGCTGTTTTACCTTTAAAATTGGAAATATTTACAGAGTATTACAATGTTGCTCATATGCTTATGAGACGCAAAAGTATAGCAAGACATTTACACCTGAAAGAGCTATACATGAAATCTTGCTGTGTTGCTAATTAAGCTACATATGTGTGCAGAGAGAATAAAGACAGTTCTGCTGGAAAATCTAAACAGTTCATTTAACCAAACACAGATCCCTCTGACTACTGAAATACATGGAAGTTAAAGGCTCAGGATTACAAATGATAACCTTGTAACATTCATTAAGAGTACTCTTAATAAGCAATGTCACATAGAAATGTTTTGATTTACTTACCAGAAAATGGGTAAATAATGTAGACCAACTTTCCAAAAATTAATAGAGATGACATAGAGGTAAGTCATTGTGCTCAGGCTGTTCTACCTTGAATATTGCTGCTGGCCCAACTCTTCTTCCCTGACCACCCTTGCAAGGGGAACTATGCAGTGGAGCAAGTCCTAGAGCAGATCATGACTTGAGGATGCTGTACCAAAATGAAATCAAAGCCATCACCACCTTGGAAGGAATGGTCAAAATTACTGTGCATCCTTCCCTTTTGTTCAGTACTCCTGGTAGGGTCTTACCTGCTATATTATGTTCACTGAAGAGCAATCAACAAGCTTAATGGCAGATATGGACCGACTGAAGATCTAGAGGAGAGGATAACAGAGTAACGAGAGGTCTAGAAAACCTAACTTCAAAGGAAGACTGGGAGGGAAAGATGTAAGTAGGTCTTAATTCTAAAAAGGACTGAAGTAGTATGCGTAAATGATAACAAAATAGATTTAAGACACTAAGAAAATACTAGTGAAGACAAGAAGCACATGAACAGACTAAAGCAGCTATGCAATCTCCATCCATCAAGATTCACCAACATGTCACATAGATATGCAAAGAAAAGAGGCAACTCATCCTGTAACAGGGCAAAAAGACTTATTTAAGGTCCCTTCCAGGCTTATTTTTTGTGAGTTTAATTTTGTCTTCTGACCAGCATACTTGGCCCTAAAGCCATTCTTTTGTCTCATGTTTTCCTTATTCAGTTGCTGACTTCAGCACTCAGTATCAGGAAATGAGAAAATATCCATTTCCTTATGTGTCTTTCATTAGTTCAGTCTGTTAAGTGCAGCTAACCTGGGAAGAAGAAGTGGAGGCAACACAGATCCCTGAGTTCAGATCTTGGTACTGAAGAAGAGGAGAAGGCAAATGTCCCATATATTGTGTTTACAATTCTTTTTGTCCTGTTAATAGATATGAAGAGTTATATACTGTCCTATGCATTTAAGCACAGTTTGGTATTTGTAAAAGCCCTCCTAATCCTATTCCTCCTGACAAAAACTCAGTAACTTGTTTTTTTGCTAGCCCACCAGATTCAACTGGGCAGGATTCCTTTCTGTTTCAGCTTTATCCCTTGGTTTTCCCCTAGTGTCTCACAGCCCACAAAGTGTCTGGGACTTTGCTGAAGAACCTTCCTATTAAAGAGTTTTACCTCAGAGAACTAGAGTTTGCTAGCTACCTAGAACCAAGATCTAACAACCTCCCGAGCAGAGGATATTTCTGTTCAGCCAGACTCACAGATGAAGTATTACACATCATGTCAAGGAGAAACACTAATGGAACTATGAAAAAAGATGAGCTCACAGATTCCAAGAAAATTTACTCCACTATAATTCATTACTGCCAACTAACTCAACAAAAGTTACAGTACTCTAAAACCAGTTTAAGTCACAATAAAATCAGATTCTTTCCCTCAAAGACAGCAATATACTTGATCATATTTTAAGGCAGTTATCTGCATTCTGTATTTGGAAAATACTGATTTTAAGAGTGTTAGATACCAAGTGCCACAAACCATACATACCTAAAATGGAACATATAAATTACATTACAAGATATTGAAGGATATCACTCTGACATTTGCACTGAAGAAACTGACAGCTCTATTATTGTCTAGAATGGTGTCAACTCCTAGACAACATCTGATTCTTAATTAAAATAACACAAGCAAAATTCATCTTTTATGACTTTCCCAAAATACTTTGGACTTCAGCTAGCAAGGCAATATTGCGGGTGGAAAGAAAAACAAGGTCTTTTACGTGAGTAGCAATGGGACAGATGAATCAAAACTGAAAAGAGGGGCATTTAACTACAAACCTAGCCAAGACAGAGGCACAGAGTGGAAAAATACATGGAACACATCCACCCACTGCACCACCACACACGTTTCTTGACTGCTAGAAGGCAACTTGGTTTTTGGAGTGGAGCGGTACTGTAAAGATGGTGTTGAGCCTGAGTTTATGCCCTTTCTCATCTCATTTCCCAGTCAAATCATTTAAGCTGTAACATGTCCTGCCAAGCAGTGTTTGGCTGTCTGAAGAGGGTGGCCATTGTTGAGATGAGGTGTAGGAAATGACTTTTACTGTTTTCTCCGCTGTTATTTGCTGCTTCTCAGTTGTGCCAGGAGATGAATGAAAAAGTCCTCCTATCTCAGGGAGATAGAGGTGCATCTCCACAGAGGCTGGCTGTCACAGGTCCCCAGGCTCTGCTCCTGGGAGGGGAATAAAAGGACTACTCCCATCTCTCCAGAGCGGCATGAAGCCCAGCCAACCCTCAGACTGGCCCTCTGCACTCAGTCCTCTTGAGGCTGGTTTCCAAACTCTCCAACCTCCCAGCTGGGCTGGCCTTACAACAACAGGCAGAGGGATAGAATTCAATGTAAAACTAGCCCGAAGCATAACCAGCCATTTGAGCCACTCCTGTAAAAGAAGAAACACTACTTTATTCTAACCATCAAAATGTCTGGTTAAAACTTAGCAGTAGTTCGTATATGAGAAGGTGATGTCTCAAAAACCAATATATTTTCTTCTTCTATTAAAGAGCTAAAAACTAGTAAAGTATATCACTTGAACTTTTGTATCAGGGAAAGAAAAAAGGGTTCTCAGGCAGAGACCTTGGCTGTCAAGTGATTTTTATAGCTACGAAACAGACCCTGAAAAACATAGAGGTTTAATAGAAGTGTCAGTCACAGTGTGTAATTACTTTCACACAAAATTATGACATCGGTGCTTAGTGAGATTTTTAAAGCAACATATGCAACAACACCAGGCAGCTAATGTGCAGGTTACCAGGACCGAGAAAATTCATTCAGGAACTTCTCACATTCCCAGCATTCATTCCTCCTACTGCTCATGAGATCAACTGCATGTATTGAAAACTAGGCTCCTGTTTGAACTTATTTTAATAACTTCTAAAATGGATATGGTTCTTTCTTCACCTTCTACTTGTATGGTATTACCTAATCTCCTAAAAATCATGACAAATCACCTGTGAAGGTTATTCATCAGTGCTCTTTCAGAAATAAAAGTAATAACTCACAAAACCTTGTCAAAATGAAGAAGGTGGGGGCTTCTCTTTCGAATCAGAAAATAGTGCCTTATAATTACAAAGCATTTTTTAATAAAATATTTTTATGTGAACAAACAATCTTTTTGTAGGAATTAATAGCTGGAGTTCTACCACATCTCTCCATGCTCATTTTGTCAACAGCCCATACATAGCCCTAAATGACAGTAAAAAAATCCTGTTTTTTCCCAGAGCTCTAGCAAGACCAAGGGACTGTGAAGGTTAGCTTTCATTAATTGGTAACTGGTCACACTAGATTTTTCAAAAGCAAAATCAGATGTTGAGTACCATATGGAGATTTTAACAGTAATAACACTACTGCATTCTCCTTTAAAGAAGCAGTAGGTCTGATCTTGCTCATCTTGACATCTAAAATGCATCAACACATAGTTCAATGCAGCTAGTTTTGAAGTACACACCAAATCAGAACTGAACCAGACTCTTATAATTAAAGAACGAAAAATACTGTTTAACAGCTCCCTATTTCCAAGCCTCAGGTCATGTCAGACCCATGGAACCTGTAAGCTTTGTGACCTATCCAGAAAGCAGCTCTGCCCTTCCTCACTGCTTGTTCTGGGATTGAACTTCTGTCAAAATCATGCAGAGACTGTCTGCTTGCTCACACATGCCTGAAAAGCACTTTGAAGCAGAAACAGGGTAGTCTTTGGAACAAAACTTTAGGTAGCCAGTGGCTGTGCTTTCTGCACAAAGTGACATTTCTGTAGAATTTTCACGTTAAAAATATGCAGATAACATACTAACCAGTGACAAAATGTACTTGCCAAGACTCTACTATTATTAGTATACATAATAGTCTATCATCCAGCTAAACTTCCTACGTTGACTGTGATTTTCTAAGGGAGGATTTGTGCCAGTTCTCTACCACTGGAGTAGATCAGTTTTGAACCTGAGCTGTTACCAATTTGCCCACTCCACACATGACCCTCTTGGTTATTGCTTCAGCAGATCATCCATACTGAGCTGATACCAGTTAGCTTTCCTTTCAAGATACAGAATGTAAACCCGCATACCTCAAGTAACACAGCACATTTTACAATATTTCTTTAGCTCTCCTGGTGCTGAAGTCGTTTGTTTAGACTTCACTAGCCTGAAAGATCTTCCAAAACAAGAAAAATACAGTGTTTCAGAGAAAAGGTCAAATCACCCTATGTGATCTGGATGAGGAAACTACACAAAACAACTCTATCCATACCTGCTGTGAACAAATACAATAGTAATAACTGAATAATAATGTTTTAGCATCCAGAACAGTGAAATTCAAAGCAGCAGAAGAAACGATCTGATATTCAGGAGACTACGGATGGTTTTTGATTAGCATAGCCAGTACTCCTGTTGTATACCCTTGAGTAGCAGGATCAAATAACCATAGCCTTATAGGATACATACATAAGCTTATGGGTTTTTTTATACATATAGATTCATGTTTAAACCTTCCTTAAATCTTAGATTATTCTCCTTCCTATCTATATATGCATATATATTTAAAACTGACATGGATACAGTAATTTGGCCTGGCAAAATACAGCCTTCTTTTCTTTGGAAGAGAGGAATTCATCTGGAATGCTAATCAACAAGGAGTAGACTGCTTTCTAAAACTCAAGACCTACAAATCTCCTTGATATGGCCTTTTCATTATTTCTCTGTTACATGGTCTCAGACCAGATGAAGAAAGATCAACAGACAACCTGGGGTGGCCAGGGAAACAGACAATAATCTTGTTTTCAGCAGAGGATCAAAACAAGTTTTGGGAAAACTAACTGTGGGGTTTATTTTTCTTATAGAAGAACTGCATTTGTTACCCAGTGTGTTTGAGCAGCAGGAGATCTGTGAGCGACCAAAATAATCTGTACCACAAGCCCAAAAGAGCTATAATTTATTTTAGTCACAGAGCATAAGATGCTGTCTTCACAAAGCAGCCTCTTCCCACCCTTCCACAGACAGAACTAGTTCCTGCATTTTAAGGACAGATGCACAAAAACAAATGGAGGATCATATCTAATTAGTATTTGTTGAAGTGTATATAGCATTTCCTGAGCATTATAGGGATTTAAAACAATCTAAGCTTCTAGTTCAGCTGTCTAACTGTTAAAGTTAAAAATTTTTAAGGTAAGTTCTCCCTTCCTTTTTTCCCTTTCTCCTGTGTTGATTCTGTAGGATGAGTCAAATTCCAAAGAAATCCACTGTTTAGCTGCAGAGATTAACAACAGCCAAGGGCAAGGGAGATGGGTAAAAGAATCAAAAATAACTGAAATTCTCTGATTCACCAAGAATGAAGCACACAAACAATGAAGCAAAAGCATCAGTAACTAAGAGTTTTCATCGCAACATTCTTAATCCAGACCCAAGCAGGCTCCGCTACAGTTGAAAGTTGTCAGTCATAGAGGCTTAAAACAGATGAGGCTGCCTTCTTTTATCAGTTACATGCCAACACATTCAATCATCTTTCCTCAACCTGGAGAAAGCATTTCTCTTCTTTGCACTCTGGCCAAATCAGTCTTTTCACACCAAGACAACAGCCTGCAGAAGAGTGAGCCACAATAAAGATTGTGTCTTTGTCAGTACCAGAAGAGTCATGTCTAACTGTACTAACAACCTCCTTTCAGCAAAAATAACTAATTCAAACAACAACAACAACTACAAAATTCACAATCTTCAGTGGCATGAAAACCAAATTCTCACTAAGAAGCTAACTGCCATTGGATTTATGAGACGTTCTTTTTCCAGATAAGACCTCCAAAATCTAACACAAAGTTTGCAGTGGGAAGAAACAGGGATAGGAGCTGAGACCTTTGTTGACAAAGCAAATGGCACAGTCTCTTTTCAGTCATGGGACCATTTTTCATCTTATACTCACAGAGGAAACAAGGAGAAGGCAATGAAGAAAGAACAGTTACAGTTTAAAGCTTCTATCAAAGAGGTTTGTATAATCCATCTTTCAGCATTCAGCAGCTAAAGGTATGAAAGTTGAGTGAATTTATCTGAAAGCCAGGAAAAGAAATATCAACTGGGACTGCAAGGATTGTGTAGCACACGAATTATGATTTTAGAGGAGTAGCTTCCATACTACTCATGGAGGTG
The DNA here is from genome assembly GCA_013398155.1 of Pedionomus torquatus. NCBI lineage: Eukaryota > Metazoa > Chordata > Aves > Charadriiformes > Pedionomidae > Pedionomus > Pedionomus torquatus. The sequence continues at coordinate 250,999 of VZRU01021054.1, read as the reverse complement.
ATGAATCTGGTTTCAAAGAACTGAAAACGTGAGGACAGTTTCAAAGAGTTTATCCTCAGTCTTCCACCAGTCAAACCACTGTTACGTCTCCTAAACTTTCTTCTTCAAGACATCCTATTGTAAGTTAAGAACAGCTACTAACATCTATCTTTCCCAGAATAAAATAGGCGAAAAGCAGAAAACATTGTTGGAGAAATACGTGAAACAGCCTAAATTTCAAGCAAACACTCTAAATTCTCACTGCTATTCTGTATGAGGAGGCTCGTCCGTGTTTATCTCTGTTGTATCTTGCTCACGCATACAAAACCTAGACCAAATAGCAATAGGCCCTGATGAACATGCCTGAATTTTGCTGTATCACTGTATCACTCATCTAATGGTTATATCAGACTAATTGAACAAACAGTGAAGACACTTCCCTACCAGTGTGGTGGAAACAAGAGGTCAGAAGATCATCACAAGAGCTTTCTTATGGAGAGAAGTTACAAATCATCATTTTCATAATCCAACAGCTCGCTCCTGTCTGCGGACTGGCAATTTAAAATCCCTCCCCTTTACAACAGAGACATATATTCAAGCCTTGCTTCAGACAGGTCATGTTATGCAGTGTTTGAGCAAGTAGCAGCCAGTCTTTGTTCCCAGTGGACAAAAACCACCAGTACAATATGTGGCATGAAAAACCATCAAGGAATTCTGGCAGCTCAAGTAACAAGAACCATGTGCAGGATGTTTACCTGCCACTTGTCTGCATCTTGTTGAGTCCTAATCACTTCTGTGGGTTCTCTGCTATAAGAAACCAGATCTACTCAAAATGGTAAAACAAAAGTATCCAGAATACCGAAGAATTAAAAAAAAATAAATATAGGCAACTTGCTGCATTCTCTGAAATAAGAGATGTAAAATAAAGTGGGGGTTTTCTCCTCATAAAAATGTTGGGTCACAAGACAATATTATTTTTTTGTGAAAAAATGTATTATTTTCAGAAGCCTTGAAAGTCAATTATAGAATATATTTTAATATTAGAAACAATATACAGCATTTGAAAGCCTGATTTAATATTCATATATGTAAAGAGCAAATTAAGTTGAGTAAGAAAGTCTGCCAAAACAGCTTGAAGTTAATGAAAAGACTAATCAAATGAAATGCACATCTTTTAATTTTCACACCTTGAACATTCATTGCAGAAATATCTTGAGCAACATATTCCTCTGTTGGGTTTAGTGCAAACAAGTAATGCAGGTAGTATAGTGTAAGGGCCTAAAAAGTCACACAAAAATATAGATGCCCAAAATTACTCGCTTTTGTTTTGAGATGATTTTCCATGACAGTAAATTCTTGCCAGCTTCATTATTTATATACTTCTGATATAAGCAGACATCAGCAATAAAGACACCAAAACCAAAGGCAAGTTGCAGGCTAGTGCTCTATCTCTCAGAGTGAGGGACCTATGAGAATCATATTCAATAACTTAAATTGTATTACAGTGTAAACAACATTTAACCCAGGTGAAATGAATAAAGCAGAAAATGACTGTATTAAATGAAGATGACAGGACAGAAATGTTTTCTATAAAGATACAGCTCCATAATATATTCATAGCCAGCAGCATTAGGACAGTTCCACACCAGCAGACAATTTCTCATTTTTAAACCTCTTTGCTAAAACAAATAATTACATCTACTCATTGATTTTTAGAGAAAAGAGTCTCCTTTTAAATATTAATACACTGGGTTTTATCCTGAATTCTAAATTACAGTAAGAAGTCCAATATATGGGTTGTTAGTATTTTTTAAATCCAAAATATTCTCACAGTGTTATTCACTTGATAATTCTTACACAATTACAATACATGTTTACAGTCTGAAGCCCAATTTGCTTCATCATTTTAGAAATCCTCACATCTAAATGCTGTAATACTCTCAGTATCACTGCTCAAAGCAAACAAACAATGAAATCAAAAGCTTGATCTACGAAGCACCACAAGGATAGAATTATCTATGCTATATTATCCACCCACATGACCATGTAATTCATCTAACAAGAGAGGCAAATGTAAAAAAAAATTAAATAAAATCATCACAATTCAAGAGCATCTAAATTCTTTTTATCACTCAGTTACTATTTTTCTTCGACACCTTCCTCGGTTCCAAAAAACAGGAATTCACAGTCCTTCCTGTGAGCTTAGCTAACACACATATTTAGCCATTCATACAATCACCTAAAGACATTTTATATTCTCATTGTACACATCTGCATAAAATAACAAATCACAGAGCGAAGGTTACATAGATAACTGTAAACTGTTTTGCACCTTATCAGCACACTATTTTCTTGTGGACCTGACTTCACAGCCATGGAGGACCTGTGAGAGGAACAACATTTTGGGAAAAAGCCAGAGGTCTAACAAAAATCAAGACACTGGTGTTGCAAATAATGGTGCTGCCTCCGACACCAATGCACCACAGAATGACCAGATGAAAAATGCTGCGAGTTCTCTTTTCCTGACTTATTTTCACCTGATGGTGCAGCTCTTATGTCCTTTGTCAGGCACCCTCTCCCACCTAAGCCACTCATGCGCACAAAGGTTGCACAGATAAAATCCACAACTAGAATAATGAAAATGTGATTTTTATTCCACTTCTTCACTACCATAAAAGAAGGCTAGACAGACTCACCAGCCTTATCTAGGAGATGCTGTTTTGGCACAGGTATACATTTTTAGAAAACACAAAAAACCTACATCCAAAGTGGTTAACTATGTAGTATTTTGCCTCTATTGGTCTCCATAGAACAAACATATACAAAAATTACAAATTACGGTTTAGAATTTGCGATGTACAACTTAGACACAGAAATCCTTGTTTTCTGAAAACAAGAAATGACCTACACCCCACAGTATACATATAAGACTACATTAGTCTTGAAAGCATATTTTAGCAGTATTTCTGTTTACACTGAATTTAAATTAGAATATCTCACTTTCAAATTATTTTCTGCAAGTAACAGAATGCTCTCGACAACATTGGGTATTTTTGAGAAGAAAGTGGAAGAAAATAAGTGAGAATTCATGAATTATCTGCCAACATTTACAAGCAACTTTTACACTCCTTTCTCAAGAATTCTTAAAAGGCAGATTACTTCAGTCAAATACAAGCTGTATTATACACATATAACATATCCACAAAATATATAGGTGCAACTAAGGGGTTACTTGTGATTTTCTTTCAGAAAGTGGGAGGAACATGTACAGCCAAGACAGCCCTTAATAACAGAGCAATCAAGTCACCTTTCCAGTATAAAACTGTCTTTTAAGGAAGCTTTACCTTGGTTTTTAATAAACCAAAAAAGCTGGAAATCCTTTGTCTGGCTGTCTTAAGACAGCCGTGTCCTTGCATATGACCTCACCAAATTCTCTGGATCTTTACTCATGGAAGGAAACCCAAGACTCGTCATGACATTATACCTTACAATGTGTGTGCCTTGTTTCTTAGGAGATCAGCCAAAGTGAATTTCATAAAATAGCTAATTATTAAGTTAGATAAACAATTATAATCTCCGCCCCTTTTATATGACAAATTAATTAGCAATTGTTTCCAAAGAGGAAATAATCTCCATGTCTATAAACTGGTCCCTAATATTGGTGCTNAAAAAAAAAAAAAAAAATGGAGTTACTTCCTGATTTGATTGACTCTTTCCTTCATGTCTTAAAAATACTCTCTATCCTTCAGTGGAAAACTGAAATCTGTTGTTGCTCATGCAGGTAAGTTTATGAAATTTGTCATTTTTAGCTTTGACTGACACAATATTCTTCCCTTTATTTTTTCCTAATTTTATTTCTCAAATTGGCTTAGTAAAACAGTCTATGCCCTTTAAGACTGGTGCTTAATATACACTAGAGTGAAACACAATGATCTAGAAATGTGAATATACTATATGTAAGTTTCTTCAGCTAGACTGAATTCAACATTCATGAAAAATCACATTAAATGCAATGAAGTGAGATGTCTTCCACTTTTCCACAAGAGTCAACAGTGTAGCAATGTCAACATTATTACATTTTCCATTTTGGATGTTCTTTCTTCCTGGAAGAATTTCCTCCAAAGGAGCTGCTGCAATTCATTTTTTGTGGTAAATCAAGTTTACTGTTGAAACCATTTGGTAAATGGACTGGTAAGTGACCAATTTCATTTTCTTGATTGTAGCACGAAGATGTAATGACAGATTTACAGGGCTTTGAGCAACCTGCTCTAGTGGGAGGTGTCCCTGCCCCTGGCAAGGGGTTTGGAAGTCATTGATCTTTAAGGTCCCTTCTGACTCAAATCATTCTATGATTTAATACACCAGTTAATTTATTTAACACTCAATAAGGTACACTTAGGATAACCTAAAACTTTAACGGAGAGACATATCTTTCTTTTTTAGTGGCTGAAGAAGCGAGTAATGGACTACCTCCTTCTTATGTAATTCTGTTTTTAATTCTTTTTGTATTTGTAAGCTATATACCTGTAAACATGTATATCATGGGAGGATCTGAAAAAACCCTCCACAGTTAAATCAGTGAGATGGACATTAGGTATCAGGAAATTCTGGTCATTATTGATCAGATTCTGTATCCCCAGCGACCCACTATTATTCTTCTACACATGCAAATTAGTTCCATCTTATTCAGTAATGAATACACCTAATAAGGCATGCTGACAGAAGATGGGGGAAGGGAAGATAGAAAAAAAATAAAGTTCTTTTCAAAAAGAAACATATGACTCTGTTATCTCAGAAGGGAAGCCTTAGGAATAGCTAGGCATTATCACACTCTATCTGACTCCCTAGCCTATAAATGATTAATGGAACCACTGAGGGGGCTGTTATTGCTATCAGCACACACATATTTCAAAATGCATCAGCTGTGAACTCTATAAAAGTTGGAGGAGAAACAAGATTTCAGATGAGAAAATGGAATAAAATTTCTGAGGCATGAATCAAATCTCTACTTTTTCCACACAGTTAACAGAAAGAATTGAAAACTTCCGTTTTGGATAATCCAAACTTAGGAAACAAAATAATTACAGGTGGGAGACAGAAAGGTAGGCTTTACCAGGCAACAAAAGTCCAATCCCAAAAAGCGGCTTCCAGTAACTGTAGGATTCACAATCTACCTGGGTTGCAACAGACACAAACCAAAACTCCCTTCTGGTATGCAAAGGGGTTTTTTAACCTTGTTTTGAATTAATTTTGGACATACTGATAGGCTTTCCAGAGGTAGGGCTGTCACAAGAGGTGGCCAGGGCAGCTCCTGTAGAAAGGGACAGACTATTTAACAGAAAACAAGAAACTGTCCTGCCATGCTACTAAACTTGCAAGCTTCTGCAGGGACTGACAGCTCATGGGACATTCTTTACTCAGTCTATGGTAAAGAGAAAAATACAACAAAACCATGCCCAGAGATACCGCTCAGTCTCTTTCTAGAAAACATACTCATAAAGAAGTGCCAGAGAGATTTTTTTCCTTACATAAACCATAACTGATAGCTAAACATCTCTCTCATACTGTAGCAGCATTTGTGCTCCAAAGCATCAAATGGGAACTTAGCTGAATCTTCATAAAACATTGCTTTAATGGAATTCAGACTTCATCAGCGGTCACGTAAGCAAGTAAAACACATGTACTTAGACATAACTTCTGACTGATCAACAGCAGCCCAGTTTTGATACTTTGGTAACACCTTGCACAAACAAGGATGATGCATGGGTTTCTAATCAGAGTTTAAATATTCCTCCGCTTTTCTCAGCTCGAACCCCACTGCTACCAGCTTACAACAAGAAGATGCAGTAGGTGTGCAAGAACCTGTAAGTGGCCCTGGAACTCTGCCATCAAGATCACAGATATCACTACTTCCAAGGCAGTGCAATGAGGACTGAGGATGAGTTAAGCTCACTCTCACACACCTACACACTTGTACTCCACCTAAGAGTCACTCAAATTTAAAACCAAGTAATTGCCATCAAAAGCTGTAAGGTTCTGTAACCTACCACAGAAATGTAGCCATATATGAAGCTAAGGCATTGGTGCCACTCCGTGCTTAGCCAGACAGCTATTTCAAATGAGTAATTTTCCTGACTGTCATTGGTAAAGAAGGCAGAATGTAATTACCTGAGCTGAAATAGGATACTGGCTCAACTGGATCTTTAATGACCCTAAGTGTTTAGGGCTTTCATTTCATGTCTCATTCAAAAGATAAATGCAGACCCTTCTAAAGATTAGATTGCCAGGTACAGAGAACATCTCTTCAGAAAAGAAAGGGGGTTTCACTCTTTCACTAAAACCTCCACAATTTAAGTTTGTCTCTGAAATGACTGATCTCCTTAGTAGATATTACATGTTGAAAGAAATAATTCAGATGTTGCATAGTTTAAGTAGTAGAAAACTCCAGCTATTCCACTGCCAGGATTGCTAAATCAGAGGTTCTCTTTTTAAAAGCAAAAATTGATTGATGTATTTAAGAAAAATTCTCTATTTCTCCAAATGTGAAGGACTGAACAGATTTTATCATAACATTATAAAAAGTTTGAAAATAACTTTGATATATAGTTGTTACTTGAGTTTGAGTACGACTGTTATTTTAAAGCTACTTCAATCATAAGGGAACTAGCAAAGAAAACATTCAGCCAGAAGAATCCAGGTTACTTTTATGCTTCATATATACCTTACATTAAGCACAGTATTATTTTAACATCTTACATATTCTTTCTCTAGAGAATACAGACATGAACAAAAGCCTAACAAAAGCAACAGGAATCTGCGCAGTCAGTTAGCAAGCTCTGAATCTGGAATAGGCATTATTGCCACACTTTCTAGGAAATAAACTCATAGGCCTATTTCACAGCAAACAGGTATTACTCAATAGGTATTATTGATTTTTTTGGTATTTCACCAGGTATGATATGATGGATTATTCAAAAAAAAGTCCACTGTGAAAAGGAGCCTTTAGCTACATCATGTACTTTCTGCAGCAGAACAGACACATCACTATCAAACACGCTATGGACAATAAAACCGTTTCACCTGACACAGAGAAAGCTTTGGAAGGGGAAAAGAAAGTTTTTAAGGTTCCATATCAGCAAAACGTCCCATTGAATTTATTTTCTGTACATACAAGAGTACAATCCTAAAGGGAAACTTGTTTTCTTGAGGCCACACGCTAATTTCAATTCCGCAGACTCTGCAAAGAGCCATCTCCTCCTGTTGTAGGCTTTTCACAGAATTGTCAGAGCTGGAAGGGGCCTCTAGAGATCATCTAGTTCAACTCCCCTGCTAAAGCAGGATTGCCTAGAGCACATTCCTTAGGATGGTATCCAGGTGAGTCTTGAAAATCTCCATAGAAGGGGTTGCCACGACCTCCCTGGGCAGCCTGTTCTAGTGCTCTATCACCCTCACTGGAAAGAAGTTTTTCCTCATACTTGAATGGAACTTCCTATGTTCCAGCTTGTGCCCATTGCCCATTGTCCTGTCACTGGGAACCACTGAAAAGAATCCAGCTCCATCCTCCTTCAACTCACCCTTCAGATACTTATAAGCAATAATAAGGCCTCCCCTCAGCCTTCTCCAGGCTAAATAGTCCCAGCTCTCTCAGCTTTTCCTCATAAGGGAGGTGCTCCAGTCCCTTAATTGTCTTTGTTGCCCTACACTAGACTCTTTCCAGTAGTTCCCTGTCTCTCTTGAACTGGAGAGCCCAGAACTGGATGCAGTATTCCAGCTGTGGCCTCACCAGTGCAGAGTAGAGGGGAGAACGGCCACACTTTTTCCTGTGCAGCCCAGAATTCCATTGGTCCTCCTGGTGACAAGGGCACATTGCTGGCTCGTGGATAGTTGACTATCTACCAGGACCCCCAGATCCTGCTCCTGAGAAGTGCTTTCCAGCAGGTCTGCCCCTAACCTATATTGGTGCCTGGCATTCTTCTTCCCCAGGTGCAGGGCCTTACCTCATTAGGTTCTTCCTTCTCTGCCCAAAGTTCCAGCCTGTCTAGACCATGCTGGATAGCAGCACAGCCCTCTGGAGTGTCAGCCAGCCCTCCCAGTTTGGTATCATCAGCGAACTTGCTGAGGATACACTCAGTCCCCTCATCCAGGTCATTGGCAAATATGTTGAACAAGACTGGACCCAGTATTGACCCTTGGGGGACACCACTGGTTACAGGCCTCCAACTTGACCCTGCTCACCTCAAGTACCATGTTCAGTTCTGGGCCCCTCACTACAAGAACGACATTGCTGGAGCATGTCCAGAGGAGAACCACCAAGCCGGTGAGGGGTCTAAAGAACAAGTCAAATGAGGAGAGGCTGAGGGAACTGAGCATGTTTAGTTTGAAGAACAGGAAGCTGGGGGAAGACCTCATTGCCCTCTATAGCTACCTGAAAGGAGATTGTAGAGATGTAGGTGTTGACCTCCTCTCCCAAGTGAATAATGATAGGACCAGAGGAAATGGTCTGAAGTTGCCACAGAGGAGGTTGAATTACTTTACTAAAAGAGTGGTCAGGCACTGTAACAGCCTGCCCAGGAAGGTGGTTGAGTCACCATCCCTGGAGGTATTCCCCGGTTAAGAAATGTGTAGATGTGGCACTTCAGGGAACGCTCTAGAGGCATGCTCTAGAGGCCAAGACTGTAGGGTTTTTTTGTGTGTGCATGGTTGGACTCGGTGATCTCAGAGGTCCTTTCTAACCATGACACCTTTGTGATTCTGTGATTCTTTACATCCCCCACAAGACCTTCTCTGCTAACAAGTAGGAGGTCCAGTAGGGCCCTTTCCCTGGTTGCACTGTAGTGCTGTATACCACCACCACAATTCTGCAGTCTTCCCAGGCCAATCTGTTGGAAACCCTGGATATTAGTCTTACAAAAACAGATACTCAAAAGGACTGAAATACAACAAAATTGTAGGTGTTACAGAGGCTACCTCAGTTAATAAAGAAAGGATGATACTCCTTTCAACAAGGGGTTAACTCACATTTTCACCCTGAGTCCTAAAGCAGAATAGTTGGATTAGTTATCCTCATTACATATAAGCTGCAGTCTATATAAGTCTCGTAAGAGAACAAGTGGTTTATATCATTTTATTTGTCTTCCAGAAATTATATGAATGGGGACATGATCTCTACTTCTGTCAGCCCAATGAAAGCAAGTGAAGGTACCTATTACCTTTCTGGTGATGAATTACTATCAACATGGGAAAAGATCTTGCTGGCTACCTGTTCTTGTTCTTCCAGTTGCATCATTTTCATCATCTTAAAGCGTTCTTCTCATAACACAATTTTTCATGATAAAAAGATCGTAACTTAAAAAAGAAAAAAAATGCAAGAAAACTGACTTTTTGTCAGAATTACACAATAACCTCTACAACTTCAGCTTGTTTTTTTGATCCATTCCCTCCATTTGTCACATTATTTTTCAAAACAAATTGTTTTCTGATGATAGTTCTGATGACTGAGGCACATTTTCTCTCTACACTTTGATTAATTTCAATGAGATTGCTCATGAAATATGTTAACATTCACTGTATTAAACTTCAGCAGAAATTGGGCTCTATGTAATAAAATTCTCAGAGTTGTACAAATTTTCTAGAGGGGCTGAATTCTCTACGCAGTTTGAATAGGCTCTTACTCCTAGATTAGCTAGTTAGCCTTGTACCATAGATCATCAATGTGTTAAAGATAGTGTATTTATCATTGGTGACTGCAATTAACACAGCTTCTTCCACATAAAACTCCACTCTAACGCCCTTTTATTTCACCAGAACCATTTATTTTTCATTTCACCTAATTCAATTGTACCAGATCCCAAGGCTTCCACTCAGGTGAAATTCCCACTGAAACATTTTTGAAGACAGAAATCCTCTTGGTAAGTACCTCTCTGCGCCTGCTCTGCACATCTTGAGTCATATTTATACCTTATTAGCAAATCTAATATTCATGGTTGATTCTCCAGTACAGAGCCAGCTATTAACAAGAAAATGGTAGGTGGCAAAGAGCTCATTAAACTTTGTAATGCCCCCTAAATACTGCCTGTAGTTGGACATACTGTGGTAGTTTTTATTTAATATTTAATAAGTTCACTACCTATTCTGATGTTTCTCCTTTGAAATATTCTTTTTTCACTGATGTAGCCATCTGCCTAGAAGAACCAAAAAAGGGAGTCAGAATGTCCTGACAAATTAGGCTACAAAATTAGCATTACTGTACTGCACTCAAAGCAGACTTGTTGGGTTTTCTTAAAATTAACCATAGAATGAGAGAGATGTAGTTTGTAGTTAAGTCACCGTGAAGTAGGTATTTTAAAGCAACTGTCTTTTCTATAAAGCTCACATCACAAGAAATGCTTCATATATGGAAATTTCTTTGTAGCAAAATGGAATATTCCTTACTATATTAATATATCTATTTGCTCAAATATAAATATTTACTCACATTTTTGAGTACTTTGTAGTTCTCAGCTTTCTTTAATATAATTCAAGTGGTGAGTCTACCACTTGAAAAAACATTAAAACCCCACTGCCCGATCCTCAGAATCCACAAGGAAACTGAAGGAGATATGACTGCACAGAAGGTGTGGGAGAAGTAACTAGATGAACACCTAGGGATGGAGCATTTCAAGAAAAGGCCAAAGCAACACAGTCTCCAACAGGGAACGAATTGCAACACCTCAGTTTGAGCAATGACTTTGCACAAAATTCAGCCATGTAGGCTGAGGGCTATAGGAAGTTCAGAGGGAATAGGGGGCCTTTATATTTAGAGAGTAGAAGTTCCTTACTGCTGAGTTTACGTGTATCATTCTAAACATGATGTTCCTCTTGTAGTACATAATTAGAACTTATGGATGAATAAACTTCTAACACTGTGTGTAGCACGAGCCGCAACAAAGAAAACAGGAATAAACAAACCTTCCTTTCTCCCAGCAATTTTGAAGTACAAAGTAGGGGGCAAAGAGATGTCCTAACAATTTTTACCTGTTTAGCTAGAATAGCCTGTACTGCTCACAGCATTCTCTTCTCTCATCTCAGAAAGACAGGCATCTCCTTTTTGCCTGTGAATACTGTCTTCACCCCCTGCACCATGCTTTGGATCTTCCAGGCACATTATGGAAACAAATGCCACAACTGTCCCTCCATTCACTCAGCTACATTCAGCCTGAGAAAATCCACCATATCCTTTTGCCACGTACCTCTTAGCACCGAGAGAGAAGTTCTCCTTCACAAAGGTATGTCACCATGTGACAGTGCCCAAGAAGTGTAAGGTGAAACTCCAGGAGCATTATCTTTGCCACGAGGCTCCCTAAGGAGCAGGGCATGCAGCCAGCCCAGCACTAGGGAATCAAAAGGACTCTCACTCCCATTCTCCCTTCACTTTACTCTGGTAACTCTCACAAGTTACCCAAGCCAGACAATAGCTGGCTGGCTCCACTGGTTGCCACATACCAGCTAGTGACATGGTGACGGGGACACATGAGGCCTCCCAGAACATGAATGGGGAAGAACACCTCCAGAGACATTCCACCTGGTAAGCATCCATCTGAATGGTGCTCTTATACTCCTTCGTCTTGAAGGAGTATAACTCCCTAGAGTTTATGGAGCCATGTTCTGTTAAGGGCCCTTTGAAAGTACAACTCAACTGTCACATAAGATGCTTCTCATGTAGAACTTGACTGAATCACTAAATTCTGATGCACTCAAGAGCCAAGTTTCTTTCAAATGGTTCTATGAAAGCTATGTTTATTAGTCCTCACCACATCAAAAAGTCAATTTCTAATATAAATTCAATCAGTTCGACCCATACTGCTATAAGGACCACTCATCTCTAATTTCAAGACAATCACTAACAACTTTAAGAGACTGAACACAGGTTACTATCCAACACTTTGGCAGGTTACCTGAATCTAAAGCAGATGGCATAATTTTGTTTGCAGTTTCTCCCTCTGCTAATTGCCTCTTTATCACTGGAGGTCTAGGTAAGCCATCAATCTCCTCCTAAATTTCTCCACTCTTCCTTTCCTTCCAAAGCACTTAATGTCACTTTCTTTTTAGATTTTTCATTGCCTACTTTTCAGCAAGAAAGACAGTGAAGGAGTCAAACCTATTGCTCCATAACAAAAGGAAGATGTATGTATTTCATTAAGCCAATGACTTAATGAAATCACACCCATTCATTTCTTTAAACTTTACATGTATTTTCATTTCACTACTAAGGTAACTAAGGAATAATAAAACATAGCAGCTATTTTTGTAAGCTCTATAATACATTCTATAGTGGGTCTTCACAAGAGATTAATCCAAGACCATCCAGAATAGGAACACAAAAAAAGATGGCATGCCAAAACATTATCTAAAACTTTTTTTAAGGCAAGAGAATAAGGATTTTAGAATCTGGGTTTGGATGTTATATGCATTAAAAAGTTTGATCAACAGAAATTACCTCTTGATTATATTATTTTGCATTAATCTAAATGCAAATAAAATGTCAGCTAGCTAAATCTTCTACTTCTCTTGTATAGATAAAATTGCATCCTTCAGCAATACTTGACATGTCCAGGTGGCACAGAGACATTGATCAGGGTAAATAAAGTGGACTTCGAGTGAAGAAATTCAAATTGAAGGAACCTAGAACAGTGAGCATAATCCCAGCCAGGATATGCAATATAATACTACCCAATTTCTAAGTGCAAGCTTTGGGGGCCAAACAAAAAAAAAGCCCAAACAATATTTTGCCTCTTAAAAAAACCCCAAACATCCATGTCTCCCACAGAGTCGGAAAACTATGAAAGAGATATTTCATTACCACATGTCACACAAATAACACAACATTAGTATATTAGAACCATTTGTTACCTGGAATATCAAGATATCATCTGTTAACATAAAAGAATCACATAGCAGATATTCCTTTCATTACAAACAAACAAAAGTATATAGACCCAGACACCCGAACATACAAATAAACTATACAGCAACATAAAAATATCCCTGGCAAAAGAAAAAAAATAACCAAACAACAAAACTCAGACCCAGTGTCTGCTCAGTTTTTTTCCCCGCCTTTTAAAAAGAAACTTTTATAGTATACAGAGCAGCATAAGAATAACAAAAAATGAGTCCAGGCTCTTCATGCTGGTGGGAATGAACAGCATTCTTAGGGTGGGTGATTGCACTTTTCTTTGGCTTGGCAATGTGAAATATAACAACTTTTTTCTTCCACTGAGAGTTATTTGTTCATTTGCAGACAGATGTCCCATTGATCCTCAGAGACAGTCTTAATCAGATTTTTCTAGCAGATATTCTTTGATCTATTCCCCAATACCTTTACAAACGACAGCTTTATTTCTTCTATCACATTAAGATATCACCCCTTGCCATTTTATGATAAGCACCCACTGGGGCAAATGCTGTAAACAGCTGGGCAGCAAATGGAGCAGCGTAACCTCAGCCACCTGGAGCATCTGCCTTCTCTGGATCTGTCACATCCTCAGGAATGTCGTATCAGCTACAATCATCATTTTCTGTAATAAGCATCTTCACTTCACTTGTCCTATCTTGCACTATACTGGCTATGCCTCACCTTGAAATGAGAGGCTTTAGAAAGAATTCATGCAAAGCCTTGTGCCCACAGCTGCACAGCTGGTTTGTTTCCCAAAATAAACCTTGCTTCATACTTTACAAAAGACCTTAGATAGAGAAGAGTAGGGAGTTTTGACATTTAGCTTACCAAACTCACCGAAAGATCTCCTCCTCTATTTTGCTTTGGATTTTGTTTGCTTATTTTTTAAAAAAACACATTCCACAACTGAAATATCTTGAATAGCTATACACCTAAAAATTGATCCAGCTCAGGAATAAAAGAAACAGCACATGGAAACACAATTCTCTTCCTTTTTTTTTTTTCCTGTCTCTAGGGTCCAAATGAATACATACTGTAGGAAGATTTAACCAAAGGATACTGCTAACTAGTATGAAACAAATCAGCTATTGTCCTCCTCATTTTCATGGTGTATACATTACATATCCAATTTCAGGACATAAGCATATGTGCATTTCATTGCACACCTGTGAAATCTATGATTGAAGAGTCCGTATGTAACTAATGCAACACTGCAAATGTTGATTTTCATTATTTCATTTTTTTCCCCCACACTCTCAGTATAATTATTTGGATTCTGAGCACATTTCTTTGCCATGGTACATACTGAAAAATGCCCTCTCACCCCAATATCAGTCAGTCTTTTGTACAGAGTCCAAAACAACAGAAAGAATAGCACCAGTAATTGTCACATCCTAATGCTTCACTTACCCTTGCTTCTGACTGTTTACAATCAGCAGGTAATTCTTTGACAGCATTCTATGAGAAATACACATGTAGCTACCACAAAAATATTTACCTCTCTGAGCTCCAGCCTACACCTAATGTCTTCCTACTCTACACCAGAATCCTAATCCCCAGTCATTGTGTACTAGCTCAGACAGTAGATTTCATGAACCAGGCGAGCAAAGACATGGTGCAATTATTTTTACTCTCCTTTGGGGGTGATGCCCCACCACTGCAAAAAGCCTCCCTGCAACTTTACAAAGAATATTGAGAAAAAAAAATATATTTATAAACATATATATATATATATGTACATACAGTCCCTAGTTTGGAACCCACTGCTTCAAATCCTGCTGTTTCCTGCTCATTGCTCAAAGGTAATTAGTAAAGGCAGATACTGTAACTAACTCCCTTAACTAAAATTTCTTCCAGCACTGGTCACCATCCCAGAGCTGTATAGAAGTTGGTATGGCCCATGTACAGGACCCTGCCACATGAAGGGAGGTTCAAAGAATGCCTACGATTTCTAGGCACAATCATCTGTTTACTCCTGCCTTTGTTATTATAGATTGTCCTGTCTATCTCAACCTCACCACTTCATCAGTGACAGTAGTGACTAACATTCCACAAACACAGAATAACTGTGAACCCTGTCTACATAACCAGCATTAAACTTCCACTGACCTGCAGCTCCTCCACCGAGACAGAAAAGTAGCTCAAAGAATGATAGGGTTTGGGTTTTTTAACATTGAAAAAAATATGAGAAAAAAAATCAACTGTAGGGAAAGTTAGGGCATTTGATTCCATGCTGCCAACAACTTTCACACACTGCATCTGCATTCCTCTCACAACAAAATGTCTCTCAGAAGCCTTTAACAGGGATCCCTGCCATGGATGCACCTGGGCTTAGGCCAACAGCACTACATACAGTCAAAGGTTGCATACCTCCAGCTCAGATGTCAGGCATGTACATGCTGGAACCATACTGCAGTTTCAGCAAAAAATCTCACATAAAAACTTTCCAGGACAGATATCACAACTATGTTAATTACGATCACAAATGGTAATGATCACTGAGATCATTGATTTCAGCCTTGGCCAGCTAAATACAAAACAAACCAACCAAAAAAACTGATCAGAAGATAGAATCAGATCCTAAATAGAAAAACACAAAAATTCCGTAAGGAGCATCAAGTTAAAGACTTAAAGAAACAACATTATAAAGAATGGATGGAAGGAGAAATTGACAGTATCTCTGGGTATCAATTTGCAGTTCACCTTCAAAAAGAAAAGGTAGCCCCACAGCCGTTATGATGATTCCTCATTTCAAAGCAACTGTCGAGAGCTAATTCTTCTTAGCAGCATGTTGAATTATGTATTTGTACATAAGCCTTAAATGTGTATTTTAATATCACCTGAGTAAATTACCAACATAAATCCTACCCCTCTCAAAATTTCTGAATTGTTAATTAACCTAATTTCAACCATGCAGTCAGAAATGATGAATAACATATGATTCATATTCAGAAGTAAACGCACCTGCTTTTCAACAGCATTTCTAATTTCCAATTCATTTTCCCCTTTACATGATGTCGAAACCAATTTGGGTCACTGTTTTTAGCCAGTGACGAGTCCTTTCAGCTCACAAATAATGTATAAGGAATTGCTGTGTTGTCAGTTTGAAGGACATTTTTAAATTCACCATGGCAAATAGAATACATTACCAAAACACATCATTTTACTTCTGATATGCATCAGTTCACCATGAGCTTCGACCAGGCAAGGTTTTAGCAGGAATGTTTAAGCTTTAATTTAAAGTGATGTCCCACCATTTAACTGTCTTTGATCTATGTAATAATGGTTGAGGGAGTGCTACCATATGTTAAATATAACACAGAGCTTGTTTCTAACATTACAGACAACAGGGAAAAAATGCAAACGAACAAGGGATTTGAATACTTTAGATGCCTTGTAAAAACATTGCAGCAAACTGCAGTGATACTATTAGGGAGCTCTTCACTGAACTGCCTCTTCTTCCTGACAGCACTACATGTTTGGGGAGTAAGCAGGTAGGCAAAGGGAAGCCTGCTTCAAAGGTGGTTCATCACCTCTCTATTCTGAACATTTACTTTTTCCAGGACATGTACCTTCAGATGGCTGAAGCTGTTCTCGTATAGATCTGATATGCACATAGCCACTGAAATATACATACAACATAAGGTATATCTGATGAAGTTTTCAAATCCTCTAACACAAAAATTTCTCATATGGAAAGCCCTAATCATTTTCAAACCAGACTGTACATCAGATTTCTCAAAGTAACCATCATTAGCTTGACTTGTTGCATACTGATAAATCCTCTACATCTCCAAAGAAAAAATAAATTTCCCCCTGGTTGAAGTTGTATAGATTTTATATGCAGAGGCTAGCTCTTCTGACATCTACCACTAAATTTCTTGATATAATGACAGTACCATGCCTGCCATGTTTCCTTTACTTGCTGTGCTAACTCATATTTTAGACTAAAACAATACAAAAGACAAGAAAAACACAGGAGTCAACAATAGTTATGTCATCCATTTATCAATTTTAAACCATCACTTCAGCAGTTTAAAGACTCTGTGTTCTAGTTATGGAAGTCCCTATACAGCTTTAAGAAAAAAGACAGGTTTATGATTCACAGGTGAAAGAAACATAGGCAGTTGAGCTGGAAGCTGGCCTAAAGCCACTGGCTCCTCAGTAGGCAGAGCACCTTTGGGCAATCACAGAATGGGTTGGGTTGGAAGGGACCTTTAAAGGTCACCTAGTCCACTACCTCTGCTACAGGCAGAGACATCTTCAGCTAGATCAGGTTGCTTAGAGACCCATTCAACCTGACCTGGAATGTTTCCAGGGATGGGGCATCTACCAGCTCTCTGGGCAACCTGTGCCAGCGTCTCAGCACCCTCAGAAAAAAATTTTTCTTTCTTCTAGCTAGTCTGCTGACTACAATTCTTTTTATGCATCCCAGGATATGGTTGGCCTTCTGGGCTGCGAGATACACTGTTGGCTCATGTCCAGCTTTTCATCTGTCAGTATCCTCCAGATCCTTTTCAGCAAGGTTGCTCTCAATCCCTTCATCCCCCGGCCTGCATTAATACCAGGAGTCGCCACAACCCAAGTGCAGGATTCTGCACTTGTCCTTGCTGAACCTCACGAGGTTGATATGGGCCCACTTCTCAAGCTTGTCCAGGTCCTTCTGGATAGCATCCTGTCCCTCAGGTGTGTCAACCACAGCACTTAGCTTAGTGTCATCCACAAACTTCCTGAGGACGCACTCAATCCCACTATGTCATTAATGAAGATTTTAAACATCACTGGTCCTAATACACACCCACTGAGGGACACCACTTGTCATCAGACTTTGTTAGGACATTGAGTCCTTGACCACTACCCTCTGGATGAAACCAATTCCTCATCCATCAGTCCACCTGTCAAATCCACATCTCTCCAATTCAGAGAGAACGATGTGGTGGGGGACTGTGTCAAAGACCTTACCAAAGTCCAGAGAAATGACATCCAGAGCTCTTCCCTTGTCCACTGATGTTGTCACTGCATTACAGAAGGCCACTAGGTTGGTCAGGCAGGACTCTCCTTTGGTGAAACCATGCTGGCTGTCTTAAATCACCTCCCTGTCCTCCATGAATCTTAGCATAGCTTCTAGGAGCATCTATTCCATGATCTCCCCAGGCATAGAGGTAAGGTTGACAGATTGGTAGCTCCAGGGTACTCTTTTCTACCCTTTTCCAAAATGGGTGCAACGTTTCCCTTTTTCAAATTCCTAGGGACTTCATCTGACTGCCACTTTTCAAATATCATAGAGAGTGGCTTGACAACTACATCAGCCAGTTCCCTCAAGACTCTGGAATACACCTTGTCAGGCACTGGTTTTGCAGTACTGCATTTTCAGATGCATAGAACACATCTATGTTATCACTGTTTCCTCTGCCTAACAAATTTTTTGGAAAGGAATGTGCAAACTATACATGGGAGAGAGTAACTAGCACAATTAGAAAATGGGGTACCTATGGTAGGTGGGGCTCTAAGGCAGTTACTTTCCCATGCGTTTTTAGCTCCATATAAAAGCTTTAGCAGTTTTCAGAAGCTATTCAAAGCAGATTTGTTGACAATTGGGCTTAAATCACTTGTATGATACCAGAATAGCCATGTATTAAACAGACATTGCTACACACAAATTATTGAATAATCTCTGGGTAACAAGCGCTTCCAGTGATTTAATTTATCAGTTTTTAACAGTTATTTCTTGGGCTTCTTTTTTTTCTTCCTTAACAAAACCACATCAATTATAATCTTGTTCATATTAGCATCGTGCAACCTACATGAACAACCCCCTTTATTTCCACCAGTAAAGGTAAGGACAAAATGTTTATTAACAAACACACAATGCGAAACACTCTATCACTTGGTTGTTTAAGTGAAACAGAAGTTCAATAAATACTGACCAAATTGTAGTACCAAATCTGCTGTATAAAGAAGCAGTAAGAATCCTACATGGAATTCTGTAAGATCACTTCCTGCTCATTTAAGGTAGACAAGGAACCAGATCTTTGTGAAACAAACAAAGGTGGGCCCAGAAAGCTATCAGAAGCAAATCCTGAAATGCAAAGGAAATCTGGGAAAGGCAGGATCAAATCATCACTAGTAAGATATATTTAGTAAGCATTGATTCCATGAAATTTAGTGGCTTCAGCAACTTAGAAACAAATCAAATCTTAAGAACTTTAAGTGAAAAGTAAGTATCCAAATTCTCGTTTAATTTGCACAAAATTCAGAAAAAGCAGGTGACCTTGAATTTACACCACATGAAACAGGGCATTTTTCATATGCCCTCTCCTCTAATTAACTAAAAGTGTCCACTGGAAGCAAAAGCAGATACAAGCCTGACTGTCTAAAATTTTCCATGTTTAATTTAAGACTAGCTTTCAGTTAGGAAAATGTAGGTATGGAACAGTCATATCTGCAATGAAGAGAAAATATCAAGCAGAATAAAAGAATGAAAAACAATTATTTCTTAATGTAGCATGTCCTATTTCTTATTACCAAAGAAGGTGTTTCAGTAAAGCTTTACCTTTCTCACAATGGCTTCCTGTGAATCCAGAAGGGCAGACACATTTGTTAGGGGCTACGCAAGTTCCACCATATCTGCACCCCTCTTCACAGAATGCTGAAAAATAAAAGGAGTATGTAGGTACTACTTAAATTGTTTTAAAATTTATTATATGCTTTCAAGATACTAGGAAAAACATCTGATTTCTAAGCAATTAACAGAATTTGACATATTAAAATTCAGGCCACCTGCAAACACAAAGAGAAGCAACTCACTTAAATAACACGAGGAAAAAAATCTGAGATTACACCATAGGCAAACCACCTCCCCGATAAAAGATTAATAACCATCTGGAAGAAGAAGAGATGGAAAGAATACAACATACAATTTTAATGGGGCTGATCTTTCAATTATATGAATATTACAATTACAATGCTCTGGTGATCCATAGAAAACAGTCTGGTCAGAGTGTTAACTACTTTATTTCTCACTCCTATCAAATAAGTTTTATTAAAATGTCTGTAAACACATGATATTTTCCCTTTTTTGTTTTTTTAAAGAGTAAAGTACGCTTTGTGGAACTGAGAAATGAAATAAGATGAGATGCATGACTGAAAACAGAGGAAAAGGGCTCAACCACAAGGTAAAGCCTTTACTGAGGTGTGATTCCTGACAGAGCAATACGTAAGTACTTTAGAAGTGCATTTGTCCAATAACTAGGATTTGAAACAAATGATGGATGTCCCACCTGTTCCTGTAAGTACTGTATGGTGGTCTTCTCCCTTTGGTTTAGCAGGTAGTACACTAACTATGTAAGTATGCTTGCAGTTTAACATTATTCTTTTTCCTTTCTTTTTGCTGTGTGTGTATAAGGAAGAGAGCTGAGGTAAGAGGAAGAAAGGAAATGGCATGTATCAGGACGTGATCTATTGTGCACTGTTAACTCAAATAAGACTTCTGCTAAGAGCAAGAGCAGACCCTAATCAGAACACATTCTCCTAGATATTTATTGAACTTTACAAGTTACTCAGTGGGTTTCACTGCACTTATGAGGGAAGTTACAATTAATATTTAAACAGCAGCTCTCTGCATCTAAGCTAATAACAGAAATGCAAAGTGTTTCCTGCAAGCTAAAATCACAGATGGAGTGTTGGCAAAGAGATGTTACAAATGCTATGAAAAAGCTTGAAGTGCTAGATAACAGAAGAAATGTTTAAGATTTATTTTCGAATGCACTGAAAAGAAACATAAAGTGAATAAAGTACTAAGCGTTAAAAAGCACCTTTTGCAATTGTTAACCTCTTAGAAGCAAAAAACCACATTGTCTTATCTCTTGACTGAATTGATAGATGGTTCTGCCTTACTCCATATAATCTGCAGCATGACATACAGCTCTATGCAGGATAACTTGGGGAGAAGAACACTGAAGTGGTTTAAAGAAAATGGCAGTAGAACATCTTAAGTGCTCCTGTTAATGGTGCAAGGCGGTGGTGTGGAGAAAGTATAATTCTTGCCCAGTACAACCTCCTGCTTCTCAATCCACATGCTCCATATGCGAATCTTTTGAAATATATCTATGTTGAAACCAGTCTACTATGCGTGAAAACGAGAAATATGGTTTAAGAGTAGCATTTTGTGCTTTTTTGCATGTAAATATTTGTAGAGAACCGTAACTGTACAGAAAGCTGAAAGTACTAGTATAAAATACAGCTGGAAAATGTATGAAGAAAACGATGAAACAAAAGATTTCCTCTGTAGCTCTTGAAAGAATATTTGCTGGTCATGTAAAAGATTATCCCATTAGTGCAAAAATTGTGTTAATGCCAGGTGCAGCAGCCAGGTCTTGACAGCTACAGGCAAAGCCGACCACACTATACACAACTGGGAGAAAAAGGCTGGGATGTCTGTCATGGGTCAAAACTCTCTCTCTCCTTTGATTCCTTTTTACATAGCCCTAGCAAAACACATCTCCTGTATGCATATCCAAATGTGCTGGCACTTACTCGTCCAGTATTTTGAAGTTCCCCTAATCTTTACGTATCACATTTTAGCAACTCAAAAATTCCAGTATCTCTACAGGGACACGCTGAGGAGCTCTACCACAGGTTCCTGTAAGAAGGGACTTCTTTCTCTATTGCCCAGCACACAAGGAGTTACCCAGGCACTAATTTGTTATATGGATGTCAGAGGGAGGACAGAGTTGGGGAAGAAGCTGGGCAACGATCACAGAAACTAAGAATTCCAATCTCCTTTTCAATTTTTGGAGAAGCTGAAAGGTCCTGTGCAATACAGACTGAGTGTGCTTGTCACTGTTCCTACAGCTTTGGTGGATTTGGGGGACGTGGCTCATTCTCATATTTTTATGCAAGAAAAGAAAAACCCAATGAAGACTCCCAGAATTGTCCTGCTATTCCCCAGATGGTTCTTCTACAAACCCTCTAATTTCTTCATTTTAGGCTTGCAGGAAGCTTGAACATCAAAACCTGGAAATCTCAGAATATGGTTATGAAATCAGAATGTTTGTCTAAAGGCTACTTTCCCTCTGGAAAAAGAGCTAACAGTATTATATGCAGTACTGACAGCACTACTCTGAATTTTAAGAACGCTCAATATCTCTAATAATAGGAACTCAGTTTCAATTGCTAGCAATTTTACAAACCTTCACTTATTCGAACTATTTTCTCTAATAGTTCTGCCTCTGGCTGAAGCCTTTTAGAACATTTTATCAAAACTCATTCATTTACAACAATGAGACTTTTCCCCACACCCTTAGTAGGGAAGCTCAATTAAGGAAAATCTTTACCTCACTTCTGTACCTATGCCTTATGGACAAGAGGACACCACAGAGAACCGCTCAGTGACTGAACAGAAAATCTACTGCAGTATTCATGCTGTCATGAAACTATCTGCTTTGGTGTCTATGCTTTCTTACACATCTTATGGGCTGTGGGATCAAAAACTTCCATCGTGGTTTAGACCCTTGAAAATCAAAACTCTGTTGGTGGGGCACATAACATCCACAGAACTAGCAGTTATAAACCTTGATTGCAGACTCCTTCCTAACTCAGACAAAGTCAACATAAGAAAGATAAATTGTGGCTGGATGGTATTTTGCTAATATATTCCCATTAATAGATCCTTTCTGAAATTCTTCACAGCCTGGCAAGCTTGTTAGAATGGTCACTGAATTTGTAATAAAGGTTTTATCAGGAAAATTAAGTGAAGACACCATTATGGTAAAGCCTAAAAAAGGTAAATCTCCATCATTAAAAGTCTTATTCAGTATTCCATGCATGAAAGAAACAGAATCTATTGATTTCAGGGGGGTTCTGCCAAAGTTCTGCCATTTCTTCCACCAAAATAAGCACCTTTATCATATAAAGACCTTTCCTACATCAAAATAATTTCTCTGTAGAGGAGGAGCTTTATTTTTGATGCATGTCCTCCTTGATGATGGATCTGTAGAGAACAGGAACAGCCAGACTTAAATATCTGCTGGCTACGTCATTTTTGTGATAATGTTGGAGGGACAAGGGAGTCTCACTGCAAGAGCTCCACAAAGAGCAGCACGAAACTACCCACAAACTTGTCACCATGCTCCTGAACACACACAAGACGCAAACCCACTGCTTATGCATTTGCAGACTACAGTTTCATTTCCCCTGACCACTTAGAGTTCTCACCCCTCCTGAAGAGGCTAAGATGGACATCCCCAGGAAGAAAAAGTTGGCAGAGCTAGAGCCTCTTCAAGTGGAAGGTGTGGAATCTGTTTGACATTTTTGTAAGCTTCTTTTGTTGTTCCTTAGATCTAGGCAGAATGTGCAAGACAGCCTGTGGGAGGGAAGCATGCCAACAGTAGCTTCAAATATTTTGTACCGTCTGTTAATGAAAACTGTAGTCTCTTTTTAGCCTCTCTGCTTACAAGACTCAGGGAAAGCTGGACAGTTTGGGTTCCAGCCTCCAATCTTATGGAGTGGAAAGAATTCCCCTGGTTATTCTAATTTTTTGTATGGTAGGACAGTCCAATACTTCACTGTGCTACTATAAGGAAAGCAGTTACTGCAGTGTGGAACCCTCACCTTGAGTAAATACCTCTTACTTCCAAGTGTAATACAGTAATTATAAGATAAAATATTTGTATTTATAAATATGTAAATGTATTTTTATTAAAAGGAAAACACAAAAAAAACCCAAAACCCCATTATCCTACAAATTTAATGGAAAGTCACTTGACTATGAAAAGACACAAGTCATCTTATCAAATAAATCAGATATACATGAAATATTTTTCCTCACATACACAGAAATTGAACTTTCTATAAAGCTATGCTAAAACATTACAATATCAATACTGTTGCATTCATATTTTATAAAATTTCATATACTGAGCTTTATTAAATACACTTTTTAATCAGCATGTCAGGTGAAAAAAGGGACAACCAGTAAAGATGAGGAAGAGGTCGGGCACAGACTGCCTAGGTAAACAAAAATGTGCAGCTTCGGAAAAGCAGTACACTAGCTGAACTATACAAGCAATTTGATAACCAATTGATGGAAAGACCACAATTTCATTAGCTGATTGAACTTACTCAGCCAAGTACACACAAGGTTGCAGCTGATAACAATCCAACTATGTACGCCAAATACCAGAATAATCAGATGATACCAGTTGCTGAGGCGGGTTTAGAGGATAGCTGAGAAAGTTAAGGAGAAAGCATGCAAACAAAATAAGGGAGCAGCAGAGGTTCCGCTTTTTTTCCTCTGTACTCAAGTGTGATGCTATCATCTATAAAAATACAAAACTTGTCTTGGTTCAGTGAACTACATCCATTGGATACAGGGTGTGACTGACTTAACACAAAGTCTGCCAAATGCCACCGAGTCCTTTAATGGTCGGCTGGAGTCAGAGGACAAATATTGTAGGAATGAACTTTGGGCAAAAGAACTGTCCTGGAAAATTTTCATCTCACATGTTGGAGCAGGAAGGGGAGTGCGGGTCAGTCCAGCAATCGGGATGTGAACACATCTGAGACCAGAAGGGAAGTCCTTAGCTGGACAATTCATCACCTTTGTGAGTGGCTTCCAACCTAATTTATGCTTCAGATTTTACATTTGGTATGTATGTGGGTTAGTTCAGTTCAGGAAGAGCCTATAAATCTCAGATCTTCTAACAGCTGATTGTAAACATATGATTACTAATTTATATTTCTAGAGATTTTGCATACAAGAGGTACTTCATAACCATAATTAGCATAACGGCTGCCTAGCACAGTCAAAGGTCCAAATCCTGGTAATACAAAACTACTATTTAGCGCTAAGTCTGAACAAAGATCAATGAACTCAGAATTAAGGTTTGAACACGGTGGTTTTTCAAAGCACTCAGAAAAGCATGATGGAACTCATTCAGACTTGGGGGATGATGTACAGTGAGAGTACAGAAGGATACAGAGCAAAACAAAAACGTACCTGGAGAGATTATAAAGAATAATGACTATATCAGGAAGAAATGATGTCACAGACGCTGGATACACGTATATATACATACTGTGTGAGAGTTTGTATGTGTGTCTATGTATTTGCATACTATATAGTATTTATCAAAGTGATGAACTAATACTGTAGAGCTTGTCACTAAACTATTTTAGTTGATGCAGCAGTGAATCTTTTCAACTACCCAGCGTTGTGCTATGTTATGAAGCACTTGCAAAATGAAGATTAAGGTGAACTGAGCATCTCCCTCAGAAGGCACTGAGCTGTTAGCAGTGGGCCCTTTCTTTGCTGCTATATGATGTTAAATTCTCTTGGTGTTTGGTGTTTGCTTGATTGATATACGATTGAGTTGTAGCCATTTGTACACAAGAAGCAGGCCGTTCATCTGGATGCTTTCAGGGTGAGCTCAAGCGCTGTTTGGCTGGAATTTTTTTAAAAATGAGACATCAACTCCTTAAAATTAGTACAATAAATCACGGTGATAAATACTGATAATTTCCTTTGTATTATCCCAGTAATGGAATCTACTTTTAAATGCATAAAATATCTACCTTGATTAATACATTTTCACCTTAAATCTTTTCTAATGATCAAACAAGCTATATTTTATTAAATTAATTCAGAAAGCGTACTGAATGGACAGAACCTTTTCATTCTCCTTTACTGGTAAAAAGACATATATGAAACACTTATTGATGTCAAGCTTATTTTATGACTCTGAGGATAGATATGTGACAATTTCCTAGAACATATACGACTAAGATCAATAGAAACAGTAAGAGACAAAGGTAATACAATAAAATTTGCCCTGTGATATATTACTCTTTTGAAAGCATCTCTTGCATCGGCAGATGATTCTGTGCTAAATAAATATTCTTGTTGCCATTTTACTGCTCTGCTTCCTTAAGGCTAGACTCTTCAATGTTTTTAGTGCACCATTTTAAGCCAACTGCAGCTGCCTGTCTAGTAAACTAATATTAAGCATGGCAAAATAGGGCAGAATATTTCTTCCACAAACCAACCAAACATCATCTTTCAAAATCCAATTCAACAGATAAAATGGTAAAACCAAACTGAAATTTACTTTGAGAAATGACATATCATTATATTATTATTGGAGTTTTTATTTGCACCACATCTTTGTGCTTACTATACTCACTTTTTTTTTTTTTTAACAAATGGGTATAAAATAATTTATATTTAAAAATATAACACATACATTACAATTTTATATATTTTATTTTAAACTTCAGTGGAGCTATCAAAACAAATCAGACAGAAGAACACTGCAATCATTACAAAGCAAGGCAGAGAGAATGTCAAACTTCTGACCTGCTTCCACATTGACTGCTATACTGTGGTTCCCAATTTCTTTAGAAATCAGTTATGCCTAATCAATCTTAATTTAAGAATAAAGCAGCACAGAATTCCAGAATCACAATAGAAGCATTTTCCCTTGCCTGATCTATTAATCACAATGTTAGAAGGACCTTGATTCAAATCCCCTTGAACTCACTGGAAAAAAAAAAAAAAGGGGAATTCAACAGGCAGTGGATGCAATCTTAGCTCTGACCTTAGTACAGTATACGGAATATTCAGGAAACATACAAATAGTTTTCTAGTGTGTTTTAACAATTCTCTGTATGGTCTTCCAGCCTATACAAATGCACTCAAGACAAGTTCACCAAAAGACAAGCTGGATTCTACCCTAATTTAACAGGTATGTAGTCTTTAAATCCACACTTCTTGCTTTACTCTGTAGTACTTTCACCAATAGAACACAAGTCTATTTACCTGTAAGAAACATTCTGTCTTGGTGTATAGATTTACTCTATATTGCTTAATGAACACCACCTAACATCCTCAAATAATCATTTGCCATTAAGAACACCAGAATGTTGAATAAACTGTAAGAAAAATGTCAAAAATGTTAATAAAATATTATATTATAGTAATTCTCTATATGAGAAACACTATCTTTTGAAATGTTAACGAAAACTTTAAGAAAGTGTTTTTGACTGTGCCTGGAAGCGAGTAAGTTGCTTTGGTGCAATCGGAGCTTCTACAGTGTTACATTCAACAACATTTTTTTGAAAGTTGCTGGTACCTTAATGCAAGCATAATAATTCAAACTCAAAACAGATACATACTTTGATAGTAGCACAAAATACGCAGGAGTAAATCAAGGCATTACTGAAAGCATTTAGTTATCTTTAGATGCATTACTGGCAGGGAAAAGAATAAATCATGAAACAAAATTACAATGAGTTTTTCTGGTTTGGGTCACAGATGTGTAAAGACACAGAATTTATATTAGGAGACCTTAAATAGTGTTATCTTCTAACAAGCACACTAAAATGTAGGTGTTATCTATCATTGACTTAATATCTGGTACACTGAAAGGAACAACTATAGTGGTTTTTCTAAAAATATTTTCTAATGGGGTTTTGCATCATCTTTTAAATTTCACTCATTCTACCAAGATACCCAAAATAAAAAAGTGTTCTTCAAAGTACGATTGCATTCTATTCACCAACACTAGAAGGGAAGGAATTGTTAGTTCCAGAGATCAGTCCTCTGATCACACAAAAGGAAGGACTTCAGTAAGTGAAGCTTTCAGAGCTCATCAGCAATACCCACCCAGCCTTCACTCTTTATCAAAAAAGATACCATGTTAGATATAGAGGTTTTCCCGTTAAGTAAGAGAATTAAGAGTTAATCTCAATTTACAGACTCTAGTTTACCTTGCAGTCTCTAACAGATAAAAGTTTGAATTCACTAAAGACACTGCCAAGAAGGCAATCAAGAGATGAAAAGCCCTGTATCCCAACAGTAATGTTCCCAGGGCATTCTGTCTCATTCAAATCAAGTTTATATAAGAAAAAAAAAAGAGTAACAAAGGAAACAATACAGTGGGGCTTGAAGACACAGGGAAAGAGAGAGCCAAACACGTGCTAAAATGTACCACACTAAATGGATTCTTCTAAGTTGGGATACCTTCAGCACTCCTCTACATTTCTGACCTTTGCATTTCTTGGATTAAAAAGAAAATGCAAATAACTATTAACAGGACACAATCTCAGTACTTATGTACATTTTACATCAGAAAGTTTTTCAATAGCTAAAATATTACCACAAAAGCAATTTTCTTAAAAAAAATAAAAATCAACTAAGGTTTACTCTGAAGTCTGAGGCTCATACAGAAGAAAACAGAATAAACCTAAATACTGACATTTATCTGAGAGAGTTACCAGACTTTTCAGAAGGGAAAAAAAGCAGTACTTTTTTCACTGTTCCAGTGTAATGGTTTTGGCTGGTATGGCATTGACTCTTGCTAGCAGCTGGTACAGTACTATGTTTTGGGTTTAAGATGGAAATACTGCTGATAGTGCACTAATGTTTTTGGCTGTTGCCAAGCAGTTGGGGCCTCTTCTGCTCCTCACACTGCCCTGCTAACAAGCAGGCTGGGGGTGCACAAAAAGCCAGGAGGAAACACAGTTGAGACCAGGTGATGCCAACAGACTAAAAGTATATCCCATGCTATATAATGTCATTCTCAGTATTTAAAACCAGGGGAAGGAGAAGGAAAAGTGGGACATTTGGAGTTATGGCATTTGTCTTCCCAAGTAGCTGTAACATGCAATGGAACCCTGCTTTCCTAGAGATGGCTGAACACCTGTCTGAAGCAGTGAATAAATTTTCCTTGTTTTGCTTAGTTTGAATGTGTGGGTCTTGCTTTATCTCAACCCACAAGTTGTTGGTTCTTCTCTTTTTTCTTTTCCTTTTCTCCCTACCCTTCTGGGCAGCGGAGGGAGGCAGATGAGCAAAGAGTTGCATGGTCCTAGCTGCTGGCTGGAGTTAAACCACAACACACAGAAATTTCATTGTAAAGTCAGAGATTGCTTTTGCTCAAGCTGGTGTGACAGCAGGTGATACGCATCACCATCAGCCTTATAATCATCATAACACACTGCTTTAACATAAATCCTTTCATCTCAAGCTTTTACAGATTATGAACAATTAAGCCTTACAACCCCCCAGCGAGGCAGATGCATTAAGAACCTGAACCTGCCAGGCACTTTCTCAGAACAGAATTAACTACAGAAATATAATTTGATAAAGAACACATTTAGCAAGTAAGAGCAGAAAAGCAAATATAATCTTTGCGTGTATAATCTTTGACTGAGCCACGAGCATTTTAGAAACCCAAGGGGCCACACTCTCTGCTAGTGTCAATTAGTAAATCTGTATTAATTTACACAGTGACTAAGAATTTAGCCCCTAAATTCTTAAGCTACAAGACTCTAAGGAGACCATCACTGTCACAATTTGTAAGACCATAGTGCTGACTTGTGCCTTATGTATACACATAATAGCATAAATATTTTAGCTAATATCTAGAAAGCATGCACAGCATTGACTTAAATTTCTGCCACATGTTCCCTCTCTCTGCTATTTTTCTACAGAGAACTCACCGGGTAGTAACACATTGAGGATTGGTAAAGGAAGATGAAACACAGATTCTCAGCTGCTTCTCACAGAACAATGCCACCTTGGTCACAAATCTCACTTCAATGATGCTGCACCTATGCACTCTGTATTTTGCTGTATGGGCCCCATCACAGTATCATGTACTTCAAGAAATCCAAGTAATGAATAATCTCTACAAGGGGCTTGAGTGTGCCTTGAGGGTGCTGGAACTTCTCAAAAGAGAAGTACTTAAAGCTTGGCATAACTGGCCAAAATTTTCTTCCCCAATGCATGCAAAACTTTCCAGATCACAACCTGTTAAAAGCACTTCAGTAGCCCCACAGAGGATATGCTGTATAGGTGTTTTGAGTACATTGGATTCATTTAGAATAAGGTTCAACATAAATGTGAAATATCCTTCTTATGCTTAAGTCTGCTAACAGTATGCAGTATATTCTTCATGTAGAAAAAATAAAACACCATAAATGGCAGGCCTAATCTTCCATCAAGTACAGTGTGTGTTCCTAATGGAATATGTTTTCAAAACAGATTTCCAGTACTGCCTTCTTACAGTACCATTTTAAAATATTTAGTTTGCAAAAAAAGACTACCAGAATACTTGCTTTATTGCCTGGCAATACAACATTGAATGTTATGGTGCATAGAATGCATTTCTCTTAACAGATGTATCAGTTCCCTGGTATCATGACTAAATTCCTTCATACCCACTAAATGCTGTGTGGAGAAGTAGCAAAACTATGGCATTTATTTTTGCAGCACACACTTCTACTTGCTCATAACACAAAGCTGCCCTGAATAACAAGTAGTTTTTCCTGCTCTTACCAGACTTGAACATGTGCATTACACACATTTGGTGGCCTATGCTCCCCAAAAGTCCCAGCTATGTATCCTAAAGAACAGAAGAACTACAAGTGTTTGGAGATAACAAATTACTAAAAAAAAAAAAAAAATAAAGAAATTGCAATATTAACACATTTCCACAAAATTAAACTCATTCTTTAGCTTAGGAATGCCAGACTCCTTCCCAAGTCTGGGTTAAACATCCCATTTAATCACATCCTGACAAAATATGAAATTTTGCTCTACGTTTGCAGAATTTTAGAACAGAGAGAGTAAATTCAGGGAAAACCACATGGGTGTGCTTCACAGTTCTTTGAAATGAATGGCTTTGGGGATCCACCACAGTCCATAGCAGTTGTAGCGGTGTGCAGTCCCTGGCAGGTATCAACCTAACAGTAATGTTTAAGAAGTGATCTGGAAGAAGACAAAGTCACAGTTATATGACATAATTTTTGAAAATTCATTCTATATAAATTTTGACATGAAAGAAGGTAAAGACTCATTTAATTCTTAGCTTTTCCAGCTGCCTGCTGTGACTGGCTTCTATAAGCACAGTGAAGCAGTTTTGAAAACAGTTATATTCTGCACATACATGTTTCTGTTCTCAATATCTGTAAGACTTGGGGTTTTTGCAATCTGATAGGAGCGGCTCTGGCACATGATGAGCTCCCAGCTTGATGCAACAGAAAAAAGCTTAGCCCCCTCACATCATGCCCTTCCAGTGGAGCTTCAATAGGCTCCACTAAAATCTTTGTTCTAAAAATAGTTTCAGAAAACATATTCTGTGTGCCTACAAGCATCATCTTAAAACAACAATTAAATGAGCTCCACAAAGCATGCATTCTTTGAAACAAGTCACAAATAGGAAGAGTGACTTCTGTGAGAATTGCTTATAACACCAGGGTTCAAGTATCAACAGGTATTTACAGAGGAAATATGTGAAGGTGAAAAAAAATTATTAGTTTTAGGCACTGACGCAAAGGCATCTTCAAATATTTCAAGGCTGTGAGCAATCAGAATCTGAAGTAGAAAAGAAACTAACTCAGGTCATATTTATTTTATCTATCCAGTGTAAAGGACACTGACGGAGAATGCACTTTCCAATGCAATGGTGCAATATTTTGGTACTCGGGTCCATATTAAAAAGGTCACTCATTGGGTATGAGAAATAGAGCAATGCCACACCATGATTCATAAAATCATCATAAATGTAATACACTGTAGTACATTCTCTCATGTAGTACCTAGTCTTCATATATCTCACTGGAAATCAGTGTATCCAAAGCATAATTGTAAATGACAATTCAACCAACACCAAAGCATATTACTCAAGCCAAGAGTGACACACAGATGTGTAGCCTGGAGACACATCAGACATAATAGTTTTCTTTATTTTGAAGATGTTTGTGTTTTAAATTACACATGCGCTAAAATAAAAACATACCTGAAAGTGCCAGGTAGAAAATAAAATCAAAGCAGCAGCATCACATGTACTTAAATATTCTACTGCCTCATTCATACTAACACCCCAGCAGAGTAAAGAAGTCTTTTGAAATCTCATTGCCATTTAAAAATCTCCATTTCATTTGGAAACAAAAAAGTGTCCTGAAATCTTAAACTCAGAACAATCTCACACGTTTGGTTGAGTACAGAAGTCATTTCTGTTTTAAGATACTTTTTGAGTCAAATAAGGTTTGATCTTTTTAAAAACAAAATAGAAAAAGGTATGGTTTCACTGGGCACGAATCAAGCAGTCATCTCTAATGTACACTGACAAAACAAGTCAAATTGCAGGGAAAAAGATGCTCTCTGAACAGCTCTGTGAAGCTTTCTATCATTCTGTTATTACTGCTTTGTGGTTTTTTTAAAAAAAAAAAAAAATTCTCAGTGAAATTACTGAGGTTTGTTCTACACTGAATAATATTGCATAGCAAAAGGTAAGAAAACTCTTACAGTGTATATAACAGTCATTAATAGCAAACAAATACTACTGCTTCTGGATAGTATTAGAGTAATGGTGTCCTGTTGCTACGTAAACAGAAAATTTTAAATAAAAATATACACTGGGCAGAAAGGAAGCTTCTAGTTAAAATTAGTATCACTCCTGTGTGCACTTCAGCTGACATGTTGAGATTTCTGGAGCTAACATGTCATTATGAAGCCAGAGTTTGGCAGATTGTACAGGCACCAAATGAGCTGAAGGAAAATAATGGACAGCAGTGCCAGACCTTAACCTACTGCACAGGAGCCCACAGCCTGATGAGGTTGTGGCTCCTCTCTTCTGGAAGGCAACCCAGAGTCTGAAGGCACCTATTTATCCTCAGAACAGTTAGTGTCAGCAACAGGGTAAGATTGCTCAGACTGCCATGCCTGTAGCATAC
Source organism: Pedionomus torquatus (assembly GCA_013398155.1). Lineage (NCBI taxonomy): Eukaryota > Metazoa > Chordata > Aves > Charadriiformes > Pedionomidae > Pedionomus > Pedionomus torquatus. The sequence goes on along the minus strand of VZRU01021054.1, from coordinate 218,355 downwards.
TGCCACAGACTATTACATCTGTCTGAAACAAGCCTTTTAAATTGTGGTCTCTATGGCACGTAAACCAGCACAGTAATTCTCAAACTCTAAGGGATTGGCAGAACATCAAAAACTATAGGTTACAATGGAGCATCAGATATAAATAATACTGGAATTTTGCTATTTCCATTAAAAAGCTCCACTTTTTAAGGATCCACAATCACATTTACTTAATTGACCGGTATCAAGGCATTTAAATACACATTTAAGGCATTAAGAAGCTGAACAAAGATACTTAAGGGAGAATTGATTTTTGTTGTTTCCAAAAGAAGCACAAAAGAATAAAATACCTCCATATCAGTGAGATATTCAAGGGAATTCAATCTAGGTCATTCACCTATTGCTTGTATCTTGTTATTGTTGAATAAATCAACAAATCCAGCATCACAATACAATTTTTACAGTGACTTATCTCTATCTTTATCTGTATTGTGCCACTGAGAAGGTACTTCAATGAAATGGGAATGTTTCTCAAAGCTGCATATGAAGCAAATGAGATTACAGGACTCACCACGTGCAAACTTGTAAGTAATCTGTGTCAAACTAAAAATGTTGTGACAGACCAGCGGCAAGACAAATAACAAAGTATCCCATGGGAACAATAAACACTCAAAACATCCAGGAAAAATGTGATACTATTCACTCATAAAAAAGCAAAAGATCACAGTGCAATACCAAAATAGAACAACCTCCAAAATAATTTTGCAGCTGAGATAAATAGAGGTAGTTTTTCCAAGTTGGGTCATATTCTCTGGCAGAAAAACCCCACACATTGCACCTTGGTAGTTCAGTAATGTATATATCCCACAAAAAACTGTAGCAAGTATTGCTTTACATTAATAACTACAATTTGATGCTTTCAACACTCCTGAGGGTAGGAACAGTTGGTATTAGGATCTGAAACTCTACTAGACACTCCCGATTGTATTTGAAAACTGTTATAATAAAATTCATGTCTTACATTTGTTTTTTTTTTATAGCAAGCACTTCTCTAAAACAAAAATGAAACACACAGATTTACAACAACTTTGACTCATGATATCCAGTGGGTCACAGAGATCCAGTGAAGCTGAAATCTAACATATTACCATTTTGATTATGCACTGAGTGAGATCAGGTAGTTCAGGTTAGGAGAGCCCTTCCTCCTGTCCTAATCCCTGAGTGCTTTAATTTCCAAGAAGAAAATGTAAAGATGCTTATTGACAAAAGGAAAGCTGAATGTGATCTCAGCCAGCTTCTAACAGCATTGCCATCACATCAGGAAGTTCCATCACATCCTTGCAGTTTTGAAGCAGTCCTTTTTTTCCTTTTTTCTTTTTTTCTTTTACTTTTCTGAACATTCTGTGGCTCTACCTCTATTAACTTGTGGCTAGTCCTGTTAAGTACAGTCCTCATGAGAACAGGTGTGTTGTGAAGGAGAGCAGTTGAGCAGGAGAGCTGTAATCCTGAAGCCAAGATGTCCATAGAAGAATTGGTTTGAGAAGTCGTTGGAGTGAAAAAATAGATCCACACTGGACAGTTACCCAACAAGGAATTTTTGTTTCCACTTGGCCAGCCTCTGAGACTGGCGATTTGAACTAACTGGAGTCTTTGAAGGAACTCCAGATTCTTTAATACACTGAAAATCCATCCTGTTGTTTCTCTTGTTTTAAATAGGCAGAGGCAAATAGTGCATTATCATCAAGTGCACTAATTGATCCAAACGCAGTGTAAACTAAATTAATGGAGCTGGAAATGCTGGAAAAATTAACCGCAGCATTCTTAATAAAGCTGAAAATAGCTTAATAAAGCTGAAAATAGGATCCAAGCATCCTAAGGCGTGTTTATTTCTGTTTAAATAGATGTCTTCCTGTAGACTGTTATCAGCTCAGCAGGAGCCTTACAAGAGAGGCATTTTTCTCATTCTGTGCATTTTAAGTTCGGTTTCTGTGAAGTTCAGCCTGCCTGTAAAAGCTGCTGCCAATCCATATAAAAACTATAACTGTGGCAAGCTAATGCTAATATCCTGAGAGCAAGAGAGCTGCAATACTGAGCTGCAAATTCAATCTAAACCCTTATCTGAAAAATGGAAGTTTGCTGACCCATCTTCCAGAGAGTGAGTTACTGCACACAATAGGAAGAATGCACCTAAAGGAACAAGAAAGAATCAATTCTCATTAGAAAGATTTTTTTTCTTTATATAAATGGATTGTGGAAGTTCTTGGCTGGTACTGATTCCACCACCTTTCTTTGCTGCTGAAAAGGCCCCATCAGCAGGTGTCACAACGGATGGGGCTGAATCAAGCTCTTCTTGGTAAGCACACGCTAAATGAGATGTGAGAGGACAAAGCACCCCAGACCCAAGTGAGAGATGGCCAAGGGGGCCCTTTGAATAACTTTTTGAATACAATCTCAAGTTATTTCTGAAGAGAAGGAATGCCAGCTGGGCTTCAAGAGGACTGAGAATTTCCAGCAGGAAACTTAGACTTTTGCTCAAACTCTGTGCGAGAATGTATTGTATTTCTCTTTCCCAGAAGTTTCAGGAAGGAGCAAGGGAAGAAGAAAGCAAATGAAACAAAAAAAAAAGTTGAGACCTGTGAAACTGTGGAAGAAGTGAGAAACTGAAAATACACACATCAAAAAGGGAGCACCTTTAGATGCTTTACATCTGATTGACAACTGACCCCCAAATAAACTAAATACTGTTGGCTATACAAGCTCTGATCACACCTTTTAATAATTTAAATTTTGAAAAATCAAAGAGAAGTACATGCTGGCTTTGTAAGGCAGAAGAATCCCAAGCAGGGAAGAGCTAACCTGCCGCACCAAAAACTGTACAGAAATTAAAAGAAAAAGTAATTATTTTTGGCTAATTGTCTTTGTGTCAGTATGCACACAATACACATAAGAACAAAACACATCTGAAAACAGGTTCTGTATTATGACTAAAAGGGACCAGAACAGACATAAAACATTGGTCCCAACTCAGTTCAGTATTATAATTCTCAGACACACAGACTATGACTTGAAAAATTAAGGGTAAAGATACTGTCCCACTACTACTAGCACTTACAAATTGATCTAGCCATTACAGTTCAAGGCATTTTTGTACCAAAGAAATACACACTTCATAAACTGTCAGTGCAGATGCCACTGAGCATCTGAAAAATAACATTCCTCAGGTCTGCTGAGAGTAAGAAATATCAGCTCCAATGACTGAAATTCCAATGACTGCTCTCCCAAGTAAGCATCTGAGCTGGCAGAGTAGTCTAAGGCATAATGCTTTCAAGTCCAGAAGGCTATTGCATGCTGCTGTCTTCCCCATTTATGCAACTGGCACATCCCCAACACAGATACAGTAGTGGTTAGTTACAGCTTGGCCTTTTGCACAGTTAATGGTAGTCACATACATAAGGGGTGGCAATCTGAATGGTACAGTCCTATAATAAAACTAACATCTTATATTTCTGATATGTATAATAGTTTTTCCCCAAGCCTACTGCAGCTTTGATAGTACACATATATGGATAAAATTTACTCTAAATTAAGTTTCAAGTGAGATATGCACAACACAATATTTAAGTTGAAAGGAGAAAGGCTAAATATTATCTACAGGAATCTACACTCCAGTTTATTGTCTCCTAGAAGAGCTGAGGGGAAAAAAAAATCCCAAACCATTAGAGAAGAATCATTAGAGGTGAGAAAAAAAGGTTTGCACAGAAACCTACTTGTTAAGGACTTTCAAGGTTTTGCTTAGACAAGTGTTGCCTGTCTGTCACAGCACTCAACCTGTGATGGAAATACCTGTCCATTACCATCACCTTCCACATGAAGTCATCTCTACATTCCACTTCTATGGTTTGTTCAGCTTTAGAATCATAGAGTTGATAGAATCTTAGAATTGCCTATGCTGGAAGGGACCTTTCAGATCATCTAATCCAACCATCAACCTAACAGCCTTGATTACATTTGTATCCTTTGAGAAAATGACACTTAGAATTGGAAGTAGCTAACTGTGTAGAGGCAATCCCCAGGATTTACTGTTTCCCTATGTGATTCTTCATGTAAAGGTTTACATGATCTACACCATCTTGTTCACATAGTGCTGCAAGAAGAGACATTTGGACTAGGGGCAAAAATCATAGCATACCATTGTGATACAATCCCAAGGAAGCGTACTGTTGGATTTCTGAGGATTTCAGTGCCTCTAAAAGTACAGAAACTCTGACCAGTGATTCAAATTGGAAAAGCAAGGTACTGTAGCTTAGCTTTCACACACCACCTCTTGTTGTTCAGTTTACTGAAGCCAAACATTCCTTTTACATTGTAATTGATAATTCCCTGGCTGTGACAATAGGCCAAGTTCCTATTCCTCTTCATGAGGCATGGTGACAAATATTATGCTTGCAAAGGACCATCTAAATATCAAGCTCCCACTGAGAAGATAGAAAAAACAGGAAGAAAAAACTCTCAATCCCCATGCACAACAGTATTTTTGATAGCAGAAATAATTCTTCCTACAAAATTGTTACATTTCGTTAGTGGTAGACTGTCAGAGAAGCGAAAGGGAGGAAATTGTTTAGATGCTTTATAACAAATTACAGACTTTGACAACTTCCAAGGAGCCCATCACCAAGACACAAGAGGAGGACTCCAATGGCTACTGTTGAAAGCCCTTCAACTTGTAAATACCGCAATAACAAAAATATAATTAACCCACAGAAACTGTTTCTGTCATCAAATACTCCCACTAATACTGCAAAATGGATATGTATCATCTCCTGAAGTCCAGACCTGATACTTAAAAGTAAGCTTTTCCTCATGGTCAAAGGAGAAACTGCAGGGAGGAAGTGTGACTGTTTCTATTCCAAACTTGTGACCTCTTTGCAGGATTGGTGGCGGGGAGGAAGGAGAGGACAGGACAAGAGGAATTTCTACAGACTTTGTAAGTACTAGCCAACTGCATTTGCCTCCTGGTTCAGCCCTGCCTTTTTCTGCTGCTTGCCTGCCCATCTGTTTGAGAGATATCATGCACTCAAGCGCTCGCATCCCTTCTGTCCAGATCCATGTTAGAGCGGATCTGACATTGTGTGAAGTAGAAAGGAAAAGTTTTCTCTTCTGTGTTAGCTTGCTCTTAGCTGTGTAAGAGAAATTGCATATTTAGAATGATACTGCTTAGCCAGTCTCTTAAATAGCAGAAATTAATTTTCATGAAACACTGACTGCATTTCTTCCAAAGATACCCTGGAATCCTATTTGCTAACCCAACTGCAGCTGCAAAAAATGCTGTTGGCTTTTGGGAGTTTGGTACAATAATTACAAAATCTCCTTTTTTGTCAGTCTGCCGCAGCAGCATTCCATTTAGCATATATTCACTTTTCAGTGTCTTTTGTAACAGACATTCATTTACATCTATTTTACATGAACTAAATTTGGCATTAACTGTAGTAGACCAGATGTTTAAATGATACAAGAGCTGAATGCAGTGCTCATCTTTATTTACTGCTCTGGCTTGAGCTGTATTGATTTCTAAACATTTGCATATATGCTTTGAGATCTAAAATTTTTTCAGTACCTTTTATCCTGTCAATTTCATTTTTCCTCATTCAAGTCAGGCCACTGACTGATTTCTGGTTTTAGCTTCCTATTACATAGTTCAGAATAAATATATCCATGGATAAGCATCAATTTAATCTATAGAGTCAGGGTTTTTTTTTCAGATAAGAACAGGACAGATGCAGGGGGAGGAGGGGGAGGGACATTTTGCTTGGTCGGCTTTTTAAGCTTGGCCTCAGTTGGGCCACTTTTTCTCATTTCTCTCTTTAAAGATTGTTGCATATGACAGTTGCATATGGCTTTTTTGTTGAAAGAATAAGGTAAGCATTTTCTTGGTGTTTTTTTTTTTTTCTTTTCTTTTCTTCTTTCCTTTTTTACTTGCTTTTTCATGTATCTCCTTACATATTGATATCCATGTATGTACCACAGATACACAAACAGTCAGGAGAATGAACTACCATCTTAAACCACAACTATCATCACATTGGTCACAGCTAACACATGGAGCATTTTCTGAGGAGAGTCAGATTTCTGCTACATTCATCCTTGCATTACCTCATTGACACCCAGTTATCTGTGCCACAAAAAAAAAAACCCTTCTGTGTCTCTAAACTTCTAGTTTCTGTCTGAAATAAGATAGAAATGTTCTCATCTCTTCATTTACTGCTTCCCCTATATAGCTTCATTCATATTTTTGGTTCAATGCCTTTAACTGTGATGCAGCATTCTTACTCAATAATCCAATTATTAAACATACATAGAGATTTTCTTTTTGTTCCTTTCCATTGAAATGCAAACCACGTCTTTATAACATCTTTTAACACATTGAAACAGCACAGCTCACCTAAAAAGCAAAGCACTTGTCATTCTGCACCTCCTCATTAGCAAAAAAGACCTTGATCTAAATAAGTACATCATAACTTATCACTGTCAGGAAACTGTTTCTTCCCTGCATTTTGGAATCATGTTCATGGCCTGCTAGATATGTGGCATTATCTTAATCTGGCAGATCAATGACCCCACCACCTTATTTATCTTAAAGTAAAAAATACCATGTGCGAGTCATGGAGAACTTACATGTGCCAGGCTGAATCCAGTTATGGTGTCTATGAACAAGATCAGAGATCATTCACATCCCCAAACCACCCCAACTACTGCCACCGAGCAAGGACACCAACAAGCAGGATGGCACTGCAGCTGATTTCATTCTTTCTGTGGTGCCAGGGGATGAGGCTGCAGGCCAGACAAGCTGTTTGGCATAGGATGTCAGCAGGTACATCCCTCATGCAGATAACATCCCACCCCTCTTCCAAGTGCACACAGAAGTAGTAAACCACCAAGACTTTACCCATAAAAATTTTTCATAAACATCACCATGGTGACTTTTAACAATAATCACACCCCCTCTCATTCATCCATAGACAACTAACAGTGAAGCAGAGCATGTGACATTTTGCTCAGAAATGCTGCTCCAGTTGCAACTGCAGCAGTGTAAAAAACTACCAAACTCTGTCCTTTTCCAGGGCTATTTTCCTTTCAGTCTGTCAGTGAAATAACTGTATGTAGAACGAGTCATTTACAAAATTCTGGCATCTTTACTCCTTGAGTGATCAGAAACCTTCTTCTAATTTCCAAGGTGAATTTATTCTTTAAAATTCTGTATCATTTACCCTTAAAAAAATGGTGTCCATTAAAATTTTTCTTCTTCTTCCTTGATATTTATTTCCCAGTCAATTTGTACAAGGTATGAATAACTCTTCACATGCTTCATTCTGCTAGGTTAAAAAAAGCAATTCTCTTTAACCCGCTTTTATCAGATGGATTATGCATTCCTGCATATAACCTTGCAGCTATTGCTGAACACATTCCCAATTTAAAACCATCTTTTTGGAACAGACATAACAGAACTACACACAATATCTCCAATGAGGTCTAGCATGATTTTTTGTGCAATATTAAAGCAACTTTGCTTCTAGTCAAAATTCCTCACCTTTCTCTCTGCGGCATCACAGCAGTAGCTCACTCTCACCTCCCAATCAAGCAATAGACCAATAACACCTTGCTTTCTCTGTTTCTTCAAAATGAGAAGCTCCAGTTGTACAGAAATTTTCCCTGTGATCAGCTTCTAAGGCCATTATAGAATTTAAAGTGGGTGATTACTCTAATCCACAAGGTCATACAATTCTTCCTGGAGGAGAACTCAAGGTGAAAGTCTTCACAGAACTCCTGTAAGTCATCATTAATACATTAATTGTTAAGATTAATGAGGCATTTCTGGTATTTTGAATGGCAACCTACTATGCTACCTACTAGCTTTCACACCATGCTCTCAGTGCTAGCCTCTAATCAAGTAACCCCCTGCAACAGATCTAGATCCAATCCTCACTAATTCAGGGCAAAGGATTGTCTTGAATTTCAAAGACCTGAACAGGGCCCATAGTGGCTGTGGCACAGTTAACAGTGCTGAAAGAAGCAATCTACATTTTGGTGTATAGAAGTACCAGCATTCACAGAAAGCAGTTTAGAGGCTACTTAGGCCTACAAGGATCAATACTTTCAGAGACTTCAAAAGACTTTGCTCAAAGATAAAGATCTCTCTGAAACAAAGCAACACACTTTCGTGTTGTAAGTCCATGACTCGAAGTTTAGGAGCACTCGAACTTTCATAACTAATTTCTCTGTACTTTTTACTTCATGCAGAAGTTGCAGTAATGAGGAAGCCTACTGAGTGCAAAGTTTTCCTCCTATAGAATTGTTTGTAGGCAGAGATTACTTTTTAAGATTACTGGCTTGTTGATGATAGACAACAGGAGTCTACTATTCTTTTTCATTGCACATTAAATTTACCACCAACAAAAAAAATGCTGCAGTCTTTCAAAAAAAGCAATCTTTCCAATTCACATATATTAGTAAGCAGCGATACTCCAGCAAATTTCAAAGCAAAAATCTCTTCATAGGGAAGTTTAATAAATTTTCAATTCTTTGGATTTTATAATCTCAAATAAACGTGGCTACTAACATGTAAAACCACAATAATGGACGCCTAATCAAAACAGGTGTTGCAAAAATAGGAGAGAAAAGAGGCAGTTCAACTTGAAAGTTCCAGCAGACTGAGCAGAGCTTCTAGTGAAGAAAAAAACCCAACCACCAGAGAGAACTCCCACTAATATAAAACTGATAAATTCCTGCACTACAACTGTGACTACTAGATCAATCTTTATGTTCATTGTACTAATTAACCCATTAATAACATCTTCAGATAAGGTATTGTTTTGTCAGCATCTGACTTTCCAATAATAAAAAGAGATAGAGTGGAGATCTATAAACGTGTACAAGACTCAGATGCTGCAAATGGCAATAATTTCCCTAGTGATACAATATTATTGTGAATTATGGACATTACAGAGGACAAAGTTTTAACCTTGCTTCAACCCATTTAGGTCACTGTAGAATACAATGACTGAGTTTTCAAAAAAGAAACATCTGTTGTACTGCAATGGGTGGTGCTGTCATAACCATTTGTACATTCTTCTACGAGTTTTTGTGTGTTTGAGACAAGTTTTGCTATGTAACACAAGCAATAACAAATTATTCCCTGTTCGCAATTGCCAGAAACACAGAATATGAAGACATTCTGCACCATTAAGGAGGACAAGAAGGAATCTAAACCAAAGGCCAGGTCCATACAGGTATTTTCAACGATTGCAAGCCTCATTAAAAGCCTTCTCTATAGCTCCAATTTCAGTGAATCCCAAGACTTTGTTCTTTAGGTGACTGGTATAGCATGAGGATGCAGAAAACATTGCACTCCATAAACATGTCATTGGCGTAAATTCATACAGGTTTCTGTTCCTTTGCCCCCCACAAGCTTCTGGACTGCTATTCACTGTGTTATGATATTCAACTGTGCAATTTAAACCAAGACAACACACAAAGCAACAAGGTCCTAAAGATTGCGTTTATGTCATTATCACTAAAATCTAGAGTTTACTAATCTTGGCTCTACTTATTTTTCAAACAGTCATCTATAAAACAATTCCTGCACTTTCAAACAACCATCTTTTGTTTCCATGTGCCTGCCCTGCTCTCCAGACATGCACAAGCAGACTGGCCATGCCTATGCCAAACCCAGAAAGACTTAACAGAACAAAACTACCAGTTCACTCCCACCCACCCAGGAGGATCTACTCGTGTTCTCAGGCATTTATTCTCTTCCCATATGTTCCTCTAAGGCATTTGCTTTTAATCCAACACTGGTTTTATCAGCATACTGCCTCTACAGAGTATATTAAGCCACTCCTAGGTACTTGCAATTAAGAGTGGCATTTCACGACCTCAATGAGAGTGATGTAGTGAAAATAATCATGCAGAGATTTCAGTAGTAGCACAGAGGTCCCTGAAATAGACCAACGGCATTAGGGCTTACCAGCTTCCCCCAGCAGTGCAAGGCACTTTCTCACATTTCCTGCAACTGAAGAAAGACCCTCACAACCCTGACAGCACATCAGTCATTCCTCGTAACCCATATCTGCTTGCCTCTGCCACACTTCAGTTTCCTGATCAACTCCAAAAGTCTATTAACGCAGCTAAAATGTTTACACCCTACCTCATGCCCTGTTTCTCGATCCTTTTTCTGAATGAAAGATGTATTAGCACCTACATTCAACTTAAAATCCCAACCTAAGTGAAATATTGCCACTTGAAGGTCAGAAACGGAAAAAAAAAACAAGCTGAACTTAGTTTATGTGAGGAGTTACTGTATTTGTGCCATTTCTATCCAGACTCCAAGGAGGAATAAACACAGTCTCTCACACATAAAACAAAAACATCACTCGAGAAAAAAAGTCTGCTGAGATACAAAACAAACCCCAGGGAGATTCATCCCAGCGGTCTCAGTACCACAGATGAGTGACTAGAGCTGTCAAGACCAAGAGGATTGCTGAAATGGTCTGCATCTATCACCACCGTCAGCTACATCTTGCTGGTGGATCACTCCCTTTCAGGACAGATTAAAATGTAAGAAGTAACTCAGGAGTTGATGACAAGTTCATACTGTAGTGCATTATCATTTTTATTTTTCTCGGTAACCGAATATAGTAATCAGAGTAACTTTAGTGGTGCTTTCATCAAAGTGTGAGTTTCCCTCTTTAACTTCATCCTTTTTAATTTGCATGCTTTAAATTGTATGCTTTATCTCACACAGCGCCTTACTCAGTAATGCTCTTAAATCATGCTGTAAAAATCTAGCAGAAGAATTGTTTCGTCCACTGCTGAGATACAGATGTCTGGAGCTCATCAACACTGAACAGCAACTGAAAATTTCCCCAGGACACTCAGCAATAACATTTCCATGATTCTAAATGCTCTCTGCATTGGACCTCCAATGTTTATGCTTCACATCAAAGATGGAAAAATCAACAGGACAGTGTGACCCTATGACAACATAGAATAGGATGAACTGCTACATACTAGATCACGTAGGTATCAACTGGAGTTCTGCCAAGAAGCTTGGCTTTGTGCACTATTACATCTCATTTTATAATGGTCAGATATTTAAGTCCCTTTTTCTACCTTCTTCAGCTTCTACTACTGTTATTTTTTTAATGTGGCATAATGTAGACAAGGTAGCTTCTTCTTGCTCTTGGGTTGCCAGACTGTAAGATTTAGAAGTTTCACTTCTTAAATTCATACATTTTAATTAAAAGAAAAAGCGTAAAATACTGGACTTCCAGACATAATTAGACCTAATACAGTGTTCCAGATCAGAAACTCTAATTAAGTTTCAGTATCTCCTATCACTAATAATCACCCAGTAAGCAAATACCACTGACTAAATTCCTCCCTCCCCTTGCCTTTCTGCCCCCAAGGTATTGCTGCCCCAATACTTAATTGGAAATTAAACATTTTCTCACTGTACAAGCTGGCCACGCTCGTACCCTGATTTAAAGTTCACAATTAGAGATGCTTCTGACGTTGGAAAAGAAATAATCAGCATAAGAAAAAAATGTCTTTCCTGAAACCTGTAAAATTGACATTCTGTGACCAATGTTTTGTGGCAAAGAACTCTAAAATGTAAGTTTCTGACCAGAACATTCACAAATTTTTCACTTGGGAAAAGGAAACATGAGGTGAAGTACTGTCGTGGTTTCAGCCAAATTTACCAAAAGCTGATTGACAGATGTTCCCTCCCTCCCCCCTTTGGGAAAAACAGAGGAGTGGAAGAAATTAAAGAGATTCAAGAGTTTAGAAAAAAACTAAACTACTTTAATGAAAATATAAATAATAATAATAATAATATAATAAATAATAAAAATGAAGTTTAGGGAAAAAAAAGGGGAAAAGGAAGTGTATACACTATATACAAAACCGAATCAAGCTCCCAGGATGACAACCACATCACCAGCAGGCTTTGGGAAAAGTCCCAAACTGGACTCGGTGATCAACAGGAGCTGATTCCAGATCTGGAGTCAGGAACGCTCGGATCAGGATCAAAGGCAGACGGACAGGCAGGGTCCTCCTTGGACATCTGCCATCAGAGAAGGAGAGTTGACCCTTTGATCCCTCAGCTTTTATATGGGGCATGACGTGAATGGGATGGAATACCCTTGTTGGTCAGTTTTGGGTCACCTGTCCTGTCTGTCCCTCCTTTACACTTTTCCGCTTCCGACCCTCCAATAGGGCAAATAACGAAAATTACCTGACCTTGGTTGTTACAGCAGTAAGTATAAGCAAGAGCTTCTCTGCATACCATTCCTTGGTATAATCAGGTCTTATCACTGCAAGACAAAACAGTTCTGAACAATGTGCTGTTAATTTCAGAGTTTAGTTAGAAGAGGCCCAGCTAAAAATGTAAAATTGTAAAACAGAACATTGGTTTGTTTTACCTCAAACCAGGACAAGTACCAAAGACAAAGATGCATGAGAAAGACATAAAGGTTAATGCAGATCACAGTATTGTCAGTTGGAAGGGAGCCCCAGAGATCATCCAGTCCAACTCCCCTGCTAATGCAGGATTGCCTTGAGCACACTACTCAGGACTGTATCCAGGCAGGTCTTGAAGGTCTCCACAAAAGGGCACTCCACAGCCTCCCTGGGCTGCCCTGTTCCAGTGCTCTGTCACCCTCAACCTAAAGTTTTTCCTCATATTGGAATGGATCAGAAAAATAAAGATTCTAACACTGAAAAAGATTGTAAAAATAAAGCAATCTTTTTAGTGGTGGCCCAGTAACAAAATCTAATAAAAAGAACTGACCATATTTTACAATTTTGCTGCCGGTCACCAAAGACTAGGCATCCTGGAGTTTATAGCTCGCTCTTTGCCAGGGGAATGGCACTTTCCCTTCTCACTGTTAGTGTATTAACCCAGTTGAGGACTTCTGCCTTTAGGACCATCAATCTAGATTCCATTCACATTAAATCAACTAGCAAAATAAAAAAGATTTGAAAATAATTGTATATTTGGTCTGTGGTGGTACACTAAATTTAAAATTGGATGTATTTGTCTTGATAAATTCTAACCTAAAAGACACAGAAAAGGCATTTCTTTCTAACAGTTTAGCATTTAACTATTCATTTAATTTCCCAGTATGTATTTTTCAAAAATCACTAAACCCAGTACACAGAGGTATCCTACCCAATCACCTAAAAAAGCAAGGCTAACCCCCAGCATCACATGACAGCTAAAGAAATGCTATCCTGGAGGTGAAGCAACATTTTATATTGCCAGCTGCAAGACTCAGGAGAAAACAGTGACCTTAATATACTCCTTTACTGAATCTAGCGGAAAATAAATGCACTGAAACAGTTAATGCACTTCATTCTGTGGAAGAGCAAACCTAAAGCCTTTGCTCTACAACTCAGTTTGCTGGTTGTTCTATGAAAACCCTCAGGACAGTCCACAGGTCCTGCCCTTGTCAGCAGAGGTTCCTGGGCAATGATGGCAGCAATTTGGAATTCAGAAAGAAATGAAAGAAAAAAGAATTTAAAAAAAAAAATCCAATAATCAAGGACAATTCAAAATAACTCCAAGGGCTATAGACTCTCCACTGGCTGTGTCATTAAAATCAGAAAGGAAAATATGAGACAAGAAGGGAAACAGACAATTGTGTTATGTTGGTTCCTTGGTTTATCCTGTGTTCTGCTTCTCATCAGCCCACATGCTGCAGCAATGGCTGCAGGCAGTGACAGCCATTAGTAACTGACTTGTTTCCATGTCCTTATTATCTGGTATTCTAAGACACTGACAATAACGTGTACAAAATACAGTCTCCATTTGTTCCGTGTATAGCAGCACTGAACAACCAGATAAACTGGGGCTCCTGCAGGGGAGAGGAGACAATTTTGACCTAATGGATCAGATTGACTTTATGAACAGTGAGCAGATGAGGTTTTTGTATCCATCTCACAGAGCTACCAAGTTTGTCCAATTTCCCCTCTCCCTATATATTTGTCAGGTGAACACATTACGTAAGATATGTAGGGATCACACAACTCTGGAATACACCACAGCAGCGCAGAACTCACACAACCTGGATTTTAAGTGATTACATGAAAAAGGCTGATAAAAGCAAATACAACCCATCCATATAGCCTGCATTCAACAAGCCAGGTTTAGCATCGCCCTCAGCTGATCACTGCAGCCACTTATGGTTGGACTTGATGATCTTAAGGGTGTTTTCCAGCCAAAATGATTCTGATTTTGTAAACACCATCACAAAAGCTGGTGTCAGTTTCAGAACATTTGTTCTAATACAGAATTGCATAGAGTATGTTATTGATATAGCAAACGTCTCAGTCAAAAAAAAGAACAGTAATAAATCATACTTTTCCCTTGTCCAAAAATCCAAGTAATAGCTGTCACAATCCCACATAACTCAGTGCAACAACACTGCAGTATTGGTCCTTATACGCTTCCTAATAGATCATCTTCTGATTATTATTATATGTATAGAGAAAGTAGAAGCTATTCAAGTGATAGAAGCCACAAAAGCTGCTCCACATCTTAAGAACTAATCACAGTATGTATTTAACTACACAATAAAAATGGTTTTATGTCAAAAGAAGCTAGAATCTACTTTATTTTTGATTTGTAGGTTATATAGTTCTCATTTCTCTAAAAGCAATTGACCAGCTCAACAAATTATTATTGTTTTGCACCAAAATGTACTCAAATTTCCTAAATTCATTTGTCTTCTAACATACTGCTTTGAATAAGCAGACTTGCAATAAAACCATATTTTGGCAACGCAGCTGTCACAACTCAAACATAACAAAAATATTGCAACAGTGTTGCACAAATGCTTCTTCAGCATTGTTCAAATCCACAATTACATCGTGAGATTAATAAATAAGATCTGCCACTGCTGAGGATCAGATCTGAACCTTTGAAATGTCTGCACTGATTCTGGGCTTGGAAAGCAAGCAAACAAGCAAAAAAAATCACATTAGGCTTTGTGTTGATTCAAACTTAGAAAATCAATGTGTCTTCATGTCATTTTATACCTCATACTCACTTCCTTAATGCAATAAAAAGAAGGTATTTCATGTCAGCTAGTCAACATCACAAATGAAATTAAAATATCTTCTGCTAGCAAGATTATTCGCATGTGATCTATCGCCAATACAATTATCATACATTCATGAGACAGTCTCACCTTACTGGAAGACTTTTCAAATTATTACAGTTTAATGTGAAATACCTAACATGACTGAGTAAGGTTATTACTTAACTGGGGATTTCATGAAAAGTTGGGTAAACTGGATTCAACAATAACTCTGGTAACTATATTAGCATCTTAATTACATAAAAATAATACTGGAAGCTGACAGAAAACATTAAATTGACTTCAAATTACTAAACGAAAAGGGAAAACAAAGGTCCTCACACTTTGCTCCAAAGAGGTAGCACCGAGCAAACAGCAAGCTACAACACTGGAAGCAGCAAAGCAGCTGCTGCACTTTGCACTGTGGGTCCTGCTGAGGCAGCACAGCTGGACACAGCCCACCGTGCACAGGGCTCAGCAAGTCCCTGGCTTCCCGCACCCGGCACGCTCTGGCCACCACAGCACAATGGACCACCCTCCACAGCACCACGTGGACGTGGTCTCAGCCTTCTCCCTTTGCTAAGTGTAAGTGGAATTCAAATATCATTGCATCAAAGTTTCTACTTTCCTCCTTTCTGGAAGGATCACTTACTTTTCTGACATTTCCACAGTTACAGCCATTTATCACTGCACTTGCCAAAAATGCCGTGTTAAAGCCTCTGAACACGTGTTCAATGGTCCTCATGAATAAATGGCACTGTCCACATAAATATGAATAACTGCCCGCACAGGCACCAACTTCAGCATCCTCCAGCTACTGAACGTTTTATAAAACTAGGTGTGTTACCAGTTATAGGGTTAAAACAATTTCCCTTAAATCAGAAGTATTTTCATCCTTGTGCAGCGGAGTCAGTCAGTGGATGAGAGAAGTGCTTAAGCAGCTCAGCTAAGTGGAGATAAGTGTTGCTTTTGCTGTACGTTGACGTCTTCAATATGAGACACATGAATGCAACCTATGACACTTCAGAGCAATCAGTCCTGCAGAGCATTTCAGCACTGCAGCATTCTACAAATAAATAGTGGTAAGTGTCAGAAGAGTGCATGTAGTCTTTAAATGGCCCAAAAAAATTCTTAATGAGAATGCTTTTTATCACAATACCTGCACAATTTCATGAGAAGTAACAGCTTAAGCTCTTGCAGCATTTTGAAATATTATCTACCAAAAGTAATTTTCAAGGCAAGAACAGACTATCTGTCCTACGTATCACCTCATTAACATGTGTCTAGCATGCCGACCTAGAACAGATGGGAGTCTGACTGGACCTGTCTGGTATGACCTAGGGGAGAGTTTGCATGGTTTATCACAGCTGCAGCATCAGAAAGAACATTAAAGTTTAAATAACAATTAAATAACTATATTCAGATGCAAATACAGTATGCCAGGTATGCTGGCTTGCTAACATTAAGCTCAGCCACATTCTACAGCACAGTTCATTTGCCGTGAAGGCCAGCATATTTCTCACTGACTGCTGGAACACAGCAATATAAGAGATTTTTAAGTCTACTCAAAAAAATCATAGTGCAGAGCTTAGAAATACATCATAAAAATACCTGAAATTATATTTCAAGATGTATATCATACTTCTGTTTAACATGCAATCTTCAGTTTTAAGCACAAAAAACACTGCATGCCAACTTCCGATGTCTACATTTATCACTGACAGTTAATTACACTTCTTTTCATGCATCTGATTTTTATGTATTGGTATAATTTACTGTATCACTGGGTGTAACTCTCCCAGTAGGCATCCAGACCAACAGGAACAGTCATATAAGCAATACATAAATGGAAAATGCATAATGAAAGACAAAACAAAGCACTCACATGCCTCAAATGCAATGTAGACAGAATTTAGGTAATGACATCTAAAAATGCCCTTCAGCACTCTTCCTCGGCTCTTCTCTCCAGCCTACTCAGAGTCCTTAGAGATCATAGAGTATCTCAAGTTGGGAGAGGTTCCATAAGGATTATCAAGTCCAACATCCTGCCCATTGCAGGACTTCCTAAAATTAAACTATATGACTAAGAGAGTCACCCAGATGCTCTTGGAACTCTGACAGGCAGCTGTGTTTTGTGCAGAAACCTTAAGACACTGCATAAACCTTTCATAGAATTGTCTAGGTTGAAAGAGACCTTTAAGAACATCTAGTCCAACTATCAACCTAACTGATAAAAAACATCACTAAACTAAATCTCTAAGTGTTATGTCAACCTGTCTTTTGAATACATCCAGGGATGCTTCCCTGGGCAGCCCATTCTGAGGCTTAATAACCCTTTCAGTGTAAAAGTTTTTCCTAAAACCCAACCTGAACCTCCCCTGGTGCAACTTAAGGCTGTTTGCTCTTGTCCTATCGCCCATGACTTGGGAGAAGAGACCAACCCCTACCTCTCTACAATCTCCTTTCAGGTAATTGCAGAGAGCAATAAGATCTCCCCTCAGCCTCCTTTTACCTAGGCTGAACAACCCAGTTCCATCATCCTCTCCTCATAAGATTTATTCTCCAGATTCCTCACCAGCCTTGTTGCCAATTTCTCTGGGCCCACTCCAGCACCTCAATGTCTTTTTTGTGGTAAAGGACCCACAACTAGACACAGTACTCGATGCAGGGCCTCACCAGTGTTGAGTAGAGGGGGATGATCACCTCCCGAGTCCTACTCACCATGCTGTTCCTGATACAGGCCAGGATGCTGCTGGTCTTCTTGGCCACCTGGGCACACTGCTGGCTCATGTTCAGCCCACAGTTGACCAACACATCCAGGTCCTCTTCTGCCAGGCAGCTCTCCAGCCACTCCTCCCCAAGACTACAGCACTGCATGGGGTTGCTGCAGCCTAAGAGCAGGACACAGCACTGGGCCTTATTGAACCTCATCCCATTGGCCTCAGCCCATCCATCCAGCCTGTCCAGATCCCTCTGCAAAGCCCTTCTACTCTCAAGCACATCGACACTCTCACCCAATTTGGCGTCGTCTGCAAACCGACTGAGGGTGTACTCAGTCCCCTCATCCAGGTCATCAATGAAGATATTTAACAAGACTGGCCCCAAAACTGAGCCCTGAGAGTCACCACTGTGACCAGCCACCAACAAGATTTTGCCCCGTTCGTCACAACTCTCTGGGCCTGGCCTCCAGCCAGGTTTTAATCCAGTGGAAAGTACTGCCTTCCAAACCATGGGCAGCCAGTTTCCGCAGGAAGATTCTGTAGGAGACTGTATCAATGGCCTTACTATAGTCCAGGTAAACAACATCCACTGCTTTTCCCTCATCATCAAGCAGTTCACTGTCATAGAAGGAGATCACGTTTGTCAAGCAGGACCTGCGTTTCATGAACCTGTGCTGGCTGGGCCTGATCACCTGTGTGTCCTTCATGTGCTGCATAATGGCACTCGGGATGATCTGTTCCATGACCTTCCCAGGCACCAAGATCAGACTGACAGGTCTCTACTTCCCCCAATCATCCTTCTGGCCCTTCTTGTGGAAGGAAATCAGATTTCACATTTATTAGATGCCAGTCAACTGGGACCTCCCCCAGTTTGCTCATAAATGATGGAAAGTGGCTCCATGAGCAGTTCCACCAGCTCCCTCAGTACTCTTAGGTGGATCCCATCTACCCCATAGACTTGTTTATATTGAGGTGTTGGAACAGGTGCTCTCAGCTGGAATAAGTGGAAAACAAGCTGCCTCAGTCTGTGTGGGACTCTCAGTTCCACTGTCTTCATGCCGAAGTGCCCCACAAGCCTGCAGGGAATCCCACAGAAAACACTGACTTCCACAAAGAGCTTCTGGCTTGAAGCCACCGAGGTCCATGCAAATCAAGGCAAGAAGTACATGTCATCACCAATGCCCTGCATAATTATCTGCTGCTGAAGCACTTGCCCAGTAGCTGGGGAAGGGCTTAGTCTCCCTTATTCTAAAAGAATTGAAAGCCAGGGCTCTGCTTCTTTCTGAAAACAATCACACAAACAAAAAAGTCTTTATCCTTTTCATCCACAACTGAACAAGTGGGAAACATCGGGAAAATTTGCTGTGTATAAACACAGCAAAGCAAGCACAAGAATGCATAACTCTCTGAGTTAGTGGTTACAGCAAGCAGCCAGAAGACAGGAAGCATATTACCTCTACTCCAGCTGTGTTAGGTGCTTTTTTGTTTCCTTTCACCTGATGAGCATTTTATGCAATGGGTAGAAATACTCAGTGGATCAAACCTAAATATCTGAGCTATTTCTAAACTCCAGTGCTTTTACAGCAGTAAAAGAATAAATAAATAATGGAGCACTCAAAATTACTTGGCAATAACCATTAGCAATCATTTACAGATTCCCACTAATTTTTATTTTGGCTTTGACTACTTCTCTGTGATGTCACTGAAAATTAGTTTCTAAATCTTCTTCTAAGTCCACTCTATTTGTCAAGGGTTCAGAGATAAGCTATAGGTGGATTTTGCTATTCAGTTATCCTTTCTTCAGATGCAATGAATTCAACCTCCCCCTGATACCCACAGCAAGAGATGAATGCTTACTGTCTGTGTTTATTCTAACCTGTGTGATATAAACACAGCAAAGCATATTCAGCATGGAAGTAAGAAGCCTCAATGCCTAATTATGTAAGAAGTCTCATTGGAGTCAATCACTTACTTTTAGTTAGACACATACCTTGCTCAGTCAGGTCTAAAATTACCACATTAAGAATTTTCTCACTTGTCTCTCTCTGAAGGCTAAGGGAATACAGTGCTGTGCATGCAGGACTGATTTGATTACCTCAATCTTTTATTGGGAAATAACGTATGTCATGGCAATGTCAGACGACTATTGTTTCCTTTGTTCTGTTCAGAGGGAGGAAATAATAGGTGTCAGGAAAGCAGTACAACCATGTGTCTCAGTAATAAAAGTGGCATATTAATGAGCATCCGTAAACCATTATAATTAATGCAGGGGAATGGATATTGCCTACTAAAACTCTGCAAGTGTTCTAGTAGCTCCACACCCAACTGCCATTTGATTCCATCCCAGGGCATTCCACTCACAGCAGCTCCCTGGCAAGGCTGTAGAACACTGGGAAACCACATGCTCAAGGGAACGGGTGGATACATTTTAATAGTACAAGTGACAGTTCAGAACAGTTATCCAGTCTCTTCATCAGTGGCAGCAAATGCATCCCATAATCTATGGCAGGCATATACTTATACCTTTGGGGCTACAACATAATTAGCAGGCTGCAGAGGAAGATGGGTAAGACGGATGTGCACAAAGGTATGGATGAGTATAGCTTGCTTTTCTTAACAACAAAGATACATTTGTGAATTTTGCATCGTTTTAAAATTTCAAGCCCTGCTTGATGGGCCTGTTTATCATGTAGCCTTCAAATAAATAGTCCGTTTTGAAGTTTAGCTTCAAAAATCCAGCCTGATAATGCCTGTCTTTAGGCACATAAATGGAAAGGAGAAAAAAAAAAAAGAACTGCAAGCTCCATCAAGGTGACACACTAAAATTCTTGAGCGTTCATTGGCAGAATAACCACTTAGGTCATAGTTCTGGCCCTTCAAGAATACCTAAATAAAAACTCTTAGTTTTTATGACATACAGATTGTTCATCTGTTTTCTTGAACGACTGAATTTTAAAACATGTTGAAAAGTGTGATCCCTTCAATTCCCACCTCTGCTTGGTTTACTTTAACTTCTAATTCCCTCTGCACTTAATGTGTCCTAAGCCATTTTAATTCACATTCTTCTTGTAGTTCGTGTACTGAATTCACCTTATAATTCATTTTGATGATACAATCTTCAAAGCACCATTTGGTTTTTTTAGTAGGTTCTGGAATAGATTCTTTTTCCCTGCATCATTTCTTTCAGGTACCATTCACAGTATACTGCTTAAGCTTGCCATTAGTCTTATACTTAACATATGCTCGCTTAGCATAGTCACATTTATTATTTTTATTGTTAAACACTTTAGATAAGAACTCTTTACACACACAGGGGTGCCTCAACTTTTCAGCATCTTGCAGAGGCTAAAACATCAGCACCACTGTGAAACAGTTGAACTGGAGAATCTTTCCAGATAAAAATATGCAAATTGCTCCATCAAACATCCTGCATGGCTTCCAGATTTGCCATTTCCAAATGCAACCTCCAAAACTAACAAGCCAACTAATATAACTCATGCAAACAAAGTAAGCAATACCTACATGCAGGACAATCCAAGTTTTCCTTACTATAAAATACGATTTTCAGTAATGTGGTACAGCAAATAATTT
This sequence comes from Pedionomus torquatus, assembly GCA_013398155.1. Lineage (NCBI taxonomy): Eukaryota > Metazoa > Chordata > Aves > Charadriiformes > Pedionomidae > Pedionomus > Pedionomus torquatus. The sequence continues at coordinate 196,928 of VZRU01021054.1, read as the reverse complement.
GTTACATTTTTCCTGTACTAGGTATCTACCAGAAGCATCACTGTCACAAAAAATCCATCTGTTTGTTACATGTAAGTAACAGGTAGATTATTTTTTTCTTTAGTTTTCTGATTCTCCCCTGGGTCCCCACTTTTACACACTGATTTGAAAAAAATGCCTTTTGCCATATCTCTGAGCTATCTCAGTTTGCAGGTGTTTAATCACACTCTTAAGAGATATTCTTCCAGCATTCAGAAATTTTCACAATGGCAGACAATCCAGACCAAGACAAGAGAGGACAAAGCCACCGAGGAAACAAGCAGCTGGGGAACAGAGGGAATGGGAAGATAATAAGAACTGCAGGAGCTGCAGAGAGGGAACTCAACTGTAACTCACTTGCCTGGGAAACTGACATACCCCTTTTCCCATATCCTCCTCCAAAGGCAAGACCACAAATAGTAACATCATCTTCCTCAAGTCACAAAAAAAACCATAAAATAGCACTACAGGCCCTTCCCGGAAAGCTGGACAACTAAACTGCCACACTACACTGATACTGGAGATGTAAAAGGCAGCTAAGGTACATATTCACGCCATTGACATCATTTGATAAGAACATAGATTGGTTTCCAAAGGACCTGGTAATATCCTAAATTCAGTACAGCTAGTGGAACAGTAGCTAATAGTAACAGGGTCACACAATGAACAACAAAAATAATAAACACTGAGTATCTATTGTCAAAACTTCATCTCCTTCACCAATTTATGTGACTATATTGTGCACTGAATGAGGTAGGGGGATCAAAAAGTCCCCACAACACCTGCGATTTTGTCAGTAAGGACTGTATTTCAGGAGTGGCTACAAGTGACTTAAGATTGAATAGTTGTCCTAATTTTTAAATAGTGCTTGATTTTGGAGTCTTAATATTTCTTCTGGTTTTCCAAAGCCAAAAGGTATTTATTTTTTAAAAATTCCTTAGGTATTTTTAAAATACTTTTGATAGTTTCTATGGAGAAATCACAGCCCAATGGCTTAGGAACAGGCCTATCAGTATGGGAAGAGAGTTTGAATGCTGGATGAGGTACTGATTGCATGTGTCATGTTTGACAAATCACTTAATGTTTTCACTCTGGTTTATTGCAGAGTGGGAAATTCACAGGAACATGAGGCTGAAAGTTTTCTGACTGAAGTCTATTCCACTGCTATGGTAAACCCCCTTTTGAAAATCTCTGTGATCCCCTTTGTAAAATAAAAAAATACATAAATAAATGGCGAATACTATCCTTACCCAAGTGGGATTGCTCTAACAACAACCTCAGCTAGAAAAACATAAATCAACTAGGTCAATTTCAGAGGGTATACTATAGCCCAGCATCCTCTCTCTGACTACAGCCCATAACGAACGCCAAGGGAAAGAATAAAGCAAGGATCTGGTGACATTTCCCAGGGATTCCCTGTGACCGTCCTCAAACCAAGGTTTGTGCACCCACTGGTTGGGATTTTCCTCTGATGTGCAGCAGCTTTTTCAATCTGTCTAGCCTCCTCACCACTCTGTGAGCAAGCATTGTGTGAAGAAGTACTTCCTTCCCACACTGGGCTGACACTGAAGTACTCCTCTTGCCAGAAACAGTAACTGCAATACTCCTATTTTACATTTGGGAAAGGTAGTTATATTCAGTTTTCAGTATTGTTTGGTTATGCTCTACAGGAAAGAGAAATTTCATGGGTTTGCTGTCTTCTTGCCTTTTATTGTGCCTGTTTCATATACATTAATCCTGAAATGGTTGCCCACTGTAACTGATATCACAAGAAGTCAGATTCAAGCAGAGTCAAGCCCACACTGCAATAGCCTTTGTTCAGTGTCACGTTTCAAGAAGGTCTTACCAAACTGCTTTGTCACACCCACCATGAGAATGTAAGTACTTTGTTCCAAGTAATTGCATGGCAAGCTCCTGGGGCAGGCCTGGAGAGACACACATCTAAACAGACTCAGTTTCACACATCATAAGGATTACGTTAAAAGCAGACAGGCTAAATGACTGACCACAATGTCTATTGCTCTACTGTCAAAAACGCTGTCAAGCACAGCGAACAAGGGTGAATTCTTTGAACAAAGTGTATGTTTGTGGGCTCAATAACTGATACTTTTTGTTCAAATTTTAATTTTTCAGAAAATGGTTAGAGTTGGAAGGGACCTCAGAGATCACTGAGTTCCAAACCCCCTGCCATGGGCAGGGACACCTCCCACTAGACCAGGTTGCTCAAAGCCCCATCCAGCCCGGCTTTAAATACTTCCAGGGATGGGGGATCCACAACCTCTCTGGCCAACCTGTTCCAGTGTCCCACCACCCTCACAGGAAAGAATTTCTTCCTAATATCCAATCTAAATGTCCCCTCTCCCAGTCTAAAACCATTACCCCTTGTCCTATCACTACGCTTCCTGAAAGAGTCCCTCTCCTGCTCTCCTGTAGGCTCCCTTCAGATACTGGAAGGCTGCTAAGTCTTCCCGGAGTGTTCTCTTCTCCAGGATGAACAGCCCCAGCTCTCTCAGCCTGTCTTCACAGGAGAGGTGCTCCATCCCTCTAATCATCTTCATGGTCCTGTGCTCGACTCGTTCTAACAGTTCTATGTCCTTTCTCTGTTGAGGAGTCCAGAGCTGGACACAGTACTCCAGGTGGGGTCTCACAAGCACAGAGTAGAGGGGGGAATCATCTCCTGTGACCTGCTGGTCATGCTTCTTTTGATGCAGCCCAGGATACGGTTGGCTTTCTGGGCTGCCAGCGCACACTGCTGGCTCATGTTGAGCTTCTCATCCATGTGCACTCCTAAGTCCTTCTCCTCAGGGCTGCTCTCCAGCCATTCTCTGCCCAACCTGTATCTGTGTCTGGGATTGCCACATCCCAGGTGCAGGACTCTGCACTTGGCTGGGTTGAACTTCATGCCATTTGCACTAGCCCACCTCTCAAGCCTGCCCAGGTCCTTCTGGATGGCATCCCTTCCCTCCAGCATGTCCACCACGCCACCAAGCTTGGTGTCATCAGCAAACTTGCTGAGGGTGCATTCAATCCCACTGTCCATGTCTCCAACAAAGATGTTAAACAGTAGTGGTCCCAGTACTGACCCTTGTGTGACACCACTCATCACCAGCCACCACTTGGACATGGAGCCATTGACCACAACGCTTTGAGCACAGCCATCCAGCCAGTTCCTTATCCACTGAGTGATCCGTCCACTAGGATGTCACGTGCGACAGTGTTGAATGCTTTGCTTAAGTCCAGGAAGATGACATCTGTTGCTCTGCCTTTATCCACCAAGTTTGTGGCAGTATCATAGAAGGCCATCAAATTTGTCAGGCAGGATTTGCCCTTGGTGAAGCCATGTTGCCTGTCTCCACCTTATTTTCCATGTGCCTTAGCAGAGATTCCAGGAGGATTTGTTCCATGATATTGCCAGGCACAAAGGTGAGACTGTTTCCGGTGTCCTCTTTTTTCCCTTTCTTGAATATTGGTCTTATGTTCCCCTTTTTCCAATCAGCAGGAATTTCACCAGATTGCCACGATTTCTCAAATATGATGGGAAAGTGGCTTGGCAACTTGATCCGCCAGCTCCCTCAGGATCTGATGGATTTCATCAGTTCCCATGGACTTACACACCTTCAGGTTCCTCAGGTGGTCTCAAACCTGATCTTCTCCTACTGTGGGCAGTTCACCATTCTCAGAGCCCCTGGTTTTGCCTTCTGGGTAATACTATAGGAAGAAATATTAATGCTACCGGAAGAAAGAAAAAAGTACTAATTTGGGTAACATAAATGAACCATTATAGTAGTATTAGAAAGCTGCTTTTTGACTTCAGGAGACCCTGGACTGGGCTCCTCAAGGAGTTCTGTGACAGAAATTTGGGAGTTGATACAGCTGCTGCATACAGGCGTTAGCGATTGAGATTATCTCAAACAGAGTGTGAAAAATAAATACAATGTATAGTGCATATTAAATATCAAACAAAATCTTCTCATTTTTGCTTTTCTTAAGTACTCTTTTTGAAGAAAAGAACAATTAATATTGAAATAGTCTCATGTTCTTATGCAACCCAGTTTTACTGCCCAGGGGATTTTGGGGAGCATACATATCTGTTAACTAGTCATTACTTCGTAATTCTTTTTTGTACATGCTATAAAGGACCATGAAACCAGACTGAACTGCAGATTCTAAACAAACGAATATAAACCAAAGCAGCAGGAGACAATAACCAACTGAATCAACAAGAGAATCTCAGGTTCAGAATCCATACCTAGAAACCCTCATAAACATTCATGAGTAGGTCTGCTGAGTCCTTTAGACTTACTCATACAAGCAGAAAAACCCATCAGATTAAGTCTTAAAATATTTCAGAAAAATACAGTGTTTCCTTCCTTTTATACAGATCCAATAGTTGTTCTGGACTAGACCACTTCAGCAAGCACAAATTAGTACTACACTCTTTGTAAATTAGCTATATATCTAGAGCACTGAGACAATCCGAGACAGTAAGAGATCAGGATCTGCATTCTGACAACCTACATTAGTTGTGCTTTTTAAATTATGTATTTCCATAACTGATATGCGCTCTAAATCATCTTGAACAATCTCACACACAGAACAGGATCCAATCAAGAGGGCATATTGTGCCTTTAGAGAGGCTCTAAAATTGGAATAAATAGTAGTGGATATGAATAGCTTAGCCCTTACTACAAAAACAATTATGCCTGAATTTCAACATCTTGCACATCTAAATCTAGGTGATGATGTTTTAAGGGCAAGAAAAAGTTATTGTAACTCCTCTTCATTTCATCAAAATTATTTTAAATCATTACAGTCCAAAATCAAACCAAGAATAACATTAGAACTGAAGAATCCTAAAAAGCATATGGCAAATAATTTACAAAGAGAGGTTATAAAACTCAAAATCCAACAACAAACATAGCAATTGTAATGAAAGTACCATCCTTGATAACTAATCGTGAACAAAAATGCAAAGATTCTCACATTAAAACTTCCATTTTTTTTTTATTAATATTGTCAATTTAGGACTATTTAAAATTTAGTGGCTTTAAGCATACTGTCTTGATACCCAGTGTCTTGCACTTGCCATGGCATTTTCCATATGTGCCAAGTGGACACACTTAGCTGCTTTTGCATTGTTCACTATGTATTAGGTATAAGGAACTACACAAAGCTCAAGACTGTGAAGAATGAAGACGAGGATCTCAGCATGAGTCAGAACTCCCATATTCTTTCCTAAGACTTGTGAACATTATACCGAAACAGCAATTAAAGCCCTAATAAGGCATATCAACCACTGAAAGCCTTACAGCTACAAAAGTTGAAGGCTATAGGGAAAGATGGGTTTATTCCTTTCCACTTTAGTCTCGTCTAATATATTATTCATAATGCACATTAGTCCATAAAGGCTTTTGACCCCACCTCCAACAGACACACATACATGCAAATAACAAACCTCAGTGGCAGTTAGTCACCTTACAGTGACTGTATGCTTTAATACCGAGTTACCAGCACATCTGTCTCACATCACTGGCATTGATCTACCTTAGCGTTGCTGACATTAAAGGGTCACACAAAAAAAGCAGAAAACCCAACCCCAAAATAACCACAGACACTTACTTATTTTTTCTTCTTCAGCTCTTACTAAAAATACACTTGAGTATTTTTCACAGTAGGAGAAATTTCATAACAGATGAAAATTTCTTTGTCATTAGTCATCTGCTTACTACATGTCACAAAACTGCCTATACATTGGAAGATATGCAGGATCTTTCATGGACACATCTTTCAGATTATTAAATATATTTCAGACTAAGAATTACTGTAAAAATACTTGTTTGGAAATGAAGAAAGCTGCAATGACAAAAAGGTCTCAGATTGTCATTTGTCAAAAAAAATCCATCTAATTGTAATTTGTGATTAAAACAGTGTAAAATAGGCCAACTTACTGATTTACATCAACCAGATGCAATTTTCAAGCCTGTGATGTTTTCTGGTGGTCATGAAACATTATGATTGTATTATGGATAAAGACTCCATATGATTATTCCCATTAATTTATAAAATAGAAGAGTATCTGTTTGAAATCTGTTTACTTTTCATAATAGGTTTCCAATAAGTTATTCATGAAGTGACCAGTAAGTTAACCAGTAACAACTACACTCCCAAACACAACTTCCAAGGCAAATATATATGAGGAACCATAATACAGTTGAAGAAATCTGGACTTCCAGGTTATACCAGAAGAACTGAGCCACTTGAGAATAACAGCTTTCATCTTTAAGACTCCACCATACACTGAGTTGTAATCCCTTAAGAATCTCCTGTGAAATGCTGCTAAAGGATATAACAAGAAGGGGGGGAAAATTGTATTCTATACCCTGGCAGAAATAAACCATTCTACAACTTGAATACTAATTAGAATAAACACGGTTTTGATTTTTATTCCACAATATCTAGTGTTTCTCTGCCCAGACATCAGTCATGATGACAATTTGCTTTAAGGTTTATGACCATAACTAAACCCATCTAATTTAATCATTCTAATAAATCTACACTTAAGAAGAAAACCACTACATGAGCTATTAATAGCACCCTAAATATACCTGTTAGACTATAACAAGTAAAATATAGATATACAATGAAAAATATTTTCACTTAAGTGCTAAACTTCTGCTCATTCCCCACTACAGAGATATATGGAAGAAAAATTAGCTAACAGATCTTGTCTGTGTTCCAGAAGAATTGCCCCTGTTTACCATCCAAGTATATTCAAGCCCACTTCTGTTTTTCTGATAATATAGAAGGACTTTTACAGGCAGAATTTATGCACTTAAGCAAACAAAATACTAAGACCAGGACAAGGCTTGTAGGATACATTTAGGGCTCCTTGTACAAAAGAAAACAATTGATTCCAACAAAACCTTGATGTTGATTTGTACGCTGTTCATGCTGAAACGTCAGATTTGTAGCCCCTACAAACTCTGGTGCTTTGGGTTGCCCAGGGAAGTTGTGGATGCCCCATTCCTGGAGGTGTTCAAGACCAGGCTGGATAGGACTTTGGGCAACCTAGTCTAGTGGGAGGTGTCCCTGCCCATGGCAAGAGGATTGGAACTCCATTACCTTTAAGGTCCCACCCAACCCAAACCATTCTATGATTCTGTGATCCTGTTTGTTTGGTTTAAGGCATTTAATCCCAAAAGCCATTAGTTATTTTAGGAAACCTGCTGATGTTTCAATATACTTTGGATCCTTTCTTTGACTTCAGTCTGCGGTACATGGCACAAAGTCTATGCTAAACTTCTAAACTGTAGGACACATGTACATCCCCCACAGCAACTATTCTCTAGCTTCCAGCTCACTAACATAAAGTACATGATGGAGCACATGGCTCTGTGCTTTTTAACAAATGGCACATCCCACTTAAACATGTCATTTCCGGAGCATCTGGTGCAAGGCTGCCAAGTGGAACTGGAACTAGGACTTATCAAGACAAAAAGCAGAGAAAGATATTTGCCCTGTAGAGGCAAATCTAGTCCCCAGATTCAAGTCCTGCCAAGATTTCACACACAAACACTCCAGAGGTACACAAATCAAGAGCATCTATAGTCTAAATACAGTGTTTATTTCTGTATTCAATATTCCCAACTCTTCACCTAGAGTCATGACAGTGGGTTTTACTCATTTTATACATGATAGAATCTTGCACACACAACTCTGTCTACAGGTGACAGGTTATTCATAAACCTAGTTGTCCTAGGAAACTAAGACTTCTTTTATCTAATCACTGCAACTGAAAACTGATTTCCCACAACATCCATCCTGATAAGCACATTGCAAAGTGCCATGTAGTCATTTGCCCACCACACCTTTACTATTTACTTCTTTTTTTTACTAGAACATTCAGTTGTGAAACCAATTTTTATCACCTTTCCCTGATACCCTTAGTTAATTGCCTTTATGCCGCACTATTAAATCCTATCCTGAAATCTAGTGAAATTGCTCCATTTGCCCTCATTCCACCTTCACCCATGAATTCTATGATTCACTTACAGAATTAAGTAAACCGGTATGGTGTGAGTCTTCTGTTACCTGCATGCAGTTCCCATTTCCCAAGTCACTCTTCAGAGAAAAGGGCAACTCAACAAATCTCTAGATTAAGAATCTCTCTCTGTTCAACAAGTTATATCTCTGTCCTCTGCCTTTAGTGCTGCAACTTCTTTTGGCAAAGATCTCCCTATTTTATTTTGCATTTTCTGAAGAAATCCTAAAATATGATCTACATGATTTTGGGTCCAGTATTCTGTCAAATTTACTAATGGTGATGTCACAGAACTGTCCTGCCTTATCATTTTAGCTCACCTCAACCTCATTCTCTTCTGATCCATTGCCAAAATTTCAGTGTCTTTTTTGAGGTACATCAAAGCTCACTTCTTACAGTGAAATTGAGTACACCCACAGGAAATAACCCTTATTTGTGTCTCTATTATATGGTCTATATATTGGTAACTATGTATTTATAAAGATTTTCTTGTGTTCATTTCCATGTATCTTTCTGGTTTTATGTCATTTAAACTATGGTAGTATCTATTTTAACACAGAAGCCCATTTGGTCTCAGTCTCAGCCCTCTTCCACCACCTTTCTTCATGACAGGTTCCACATCTAGTTTGACACAATCCAGCCCTTAATTACAGTCTGTCTAACACATTTACAGTAAAGCAATTCCTTATATGTGAAATTTATTCTTCTACTCAAGAAGTGTGACAGTTTAATTATATAGATTTTTTTTAAAAAAATATTTGCTTTCCTCTTCAATATTTGTTTTTTGTTTTTATTTATAAATCCCCAGCAATCACAATATTCATACCCAGATTATTTCTGGCCCTTTTATTTCTCCACGCCTTTCACAAAAAATGCAAACATCACAAATTCCTGCCAGAGTAATTTCATTATATTTACCAGCAGTTAACCATGCAATTTAATTTAAGTACATAAACATTTTCTTTTCTATAATACAAATAACAGTATTCTGGTATTTTTTAGAAAGAGTATCACAGCATCATCCAGTAGAGTCAAAGAGAAAAATTCCTCTGATTTTACTTTTTGTATCATTGCTGAAATAGATTGTTGAAAAAAATTGCACAAAGGCAGTCCTCTTCCCTCATCATAAAATTACCATTTTTTTTATTTATGCTTTTGCTGGACAATATTAACAAAAGTTCTTATTGAACTACAGAGATACATTATTGTAGTGGTAGCTGGAACATTTGTTTTGTGTATGCACACATCTATAACATGTAAACATTTATAAAGCACGTACAGATGACTTTGGGAGAAGAGAGATGTTTATCATACATTCAGATGGTATTACATTAAGCTTATCACCTTGGCTTATATCTACTTTTTTCCACTCTATATCACCTGAAGATAAAGCTCCAAAATTACTACAAGACAACATAGGCTGTTTATAGGTATCCAGACACGTTCACACTTCTTTCCTTGTGCCAATCCTAGTATTTGTGCAAGGAAACAGAATGTATCACTGTTAAACTTGGTAAAAAAGAGGCAAAAAGTGATGGGTTTGGTGCTTCCATGGCAAGATTTGGAACATTTCTTAAATTAGCAGTCCAAACCTGTAAAACCCTCAAGTGACCACAGAACCATAGGCTGAGAAACTCAGAGCACTACTTTGAGTGTTTTATTATTTACTAAAATGCACATGATTCTATTATTAGCTGACGTGCAGTAGTAACTGTTCCATGCAGTCCCAGATTATTCTTATCCATAGTGACTTTAATAATTATTAGAATGCAAAATCCCTTCTATAATCTCCAATTTTCTTTTCAATTTATGCTTTCCAGTTAGACTATAAGAACATACTTCATTTACTCTATTACCATGTGCACCTATCTCAAAAAGGGAACTGTAACTACATTCACACGTGCAATTCAAGGCATACTAAAACATATGTGCAATATACGTTTTATCCACAACTCAGACTTCAACAGGACTTTGAGATTAAAAACATTATTGCAATTCCCCAGAGTAATTTCATTACTTCAACATTACCAGATTAATGAATATGCAGTAGGAGCTTTGTTTTGAGTTTTTGGCACATTAACCCAAATACCCAGGTGTGCAAACAAAGAAAACCAATGTCAAAACATGGATTTTATGAAATAATCCAAACATCCCTGCTTCAAAGAAATATGATTAAGGGTTTGTGTCTTGTGTTTTCCTCAGAAAAACAAAATATCACAGTCAGACAGGCTGTTCACTCAGATTTCCCTGAAACTCTAGTTGTCTGTGCTGCAGTTTACATTCACTGCCATCAGAGACTGAAAACATGCTACCATGAGTTTCTCCCCAGTATTACCTGTTGATCTTCAATAAAGACAGACAAAGGTTTAACTTGCCTACCATTTTCATAACATTTTTGTATTCCTTCTTAAATCCTTACAAACCATTTACAGTGATGCTCCTGTGCAGATGAACATTACCCAAAGAAAGGATTACGAAAAAGTAATAAGATGACAGATGCTAATTCAGCAGCTGACAGACTGATCTCAATGAAGAACTTTAGCTTGAAATAAGAATGATATCAATCTTTCTTCTCCTTTAAAGGAGTCGCTTGGCCAATTCTCAGCATTCTGGAAAATGAAGATCCAGTCTCTTGTGCCCCCCAACTAAGAACAGAACATTTTACCCTGTATATTCCTCAATTTCAATAGTTGTCATTAAAAAAAAAAAAAAAGAGTCAGTTTTCTATTACTGTGAGTTTGATTACAAAGTCAGAAAATATGCACTCCCAGACAAGACAAAAAATAGCTTTTTAGACAAATTAATTCATAAATGCATCAGGTACAACTCAATAGTGCTTCATGACACAGCCCTCACTAAGCCAATTACTCAATATATGTCAATATATGTTTCTACAGAAAATCAAAAATACACCCTAAATAAATGACCTACCAATTCACAGAAAGCACTGCTGACTACTCATATTTCTTGCTTACGTAGCAGAGAAATCTTCAAAACATGTTTTCAAAGGTAAAGAATTTAAAACAAAAAAAAACCCAACACACCCTCAAATCCCTATGCTAATGTTACTAGTCAAGAAACAACCATATGATGTTGTCATAAAAGACAATTATTCCAATGCAAAAGGCATCCAATTCATTTTTAAAAGGCAAAGGTTATATAGCACGTGCAATCCAGTTTATAAAACAATGAACACAACTTAAAAGCCAAATTATAGTAGCTCAAATGACAGTATTCCCTGAGAGTAAATGAAAAGTACTGTCTACTGTCATTGCAAAAATATTTACTTCTCGAGAACTTATGCACAAATCAATTCCCATCATCTCTGTGCATACTCCATTTTCCAGATGATAAATCTTACAGTGAATCATTGACAGAATCCAGCCATCACAAGTTACCACAACGTAGGTGACTGTCAGAAAATATTAATAGACTCTGCCACTTTTACAATGTTGCCAGAGGAGAAGACTTACCTCGGCAGATGGTCCCGTTCCCCACATAGCCAGGTTTGCAGGTGCAGCTATGTCCCCTGATAGTGTTAGTACAGATTGCATTCTCATCACAGTTATGCTGTCCACTGCCACACTCATCATGCTCTACAAGTAAAAATAAATAAAAAATTACAAGAGAGACAGTGAGCTTTTCAGTGTGTCGACGTGGCATTTGAAAACCAAGTGGAAAAACAAGGTTACCACAATGCCTCAATGCTATTAGTGTGGTGAGGGAGTCAGCTATGTATTTGCTTCAAATATAAGACTCAACAACACATTCACAGTGACAGTATTATTTAGGTACAAAAAAACAGGAAAAGAAAAGACAAACCCAAACCAGAATCAGTGAAGAGGCAAAGTATGGCTATGACAAAAATTCATATAGAGAAGTACCACAGAAAAAATATGCTGTGAAGACTAACCTTTACTTCACTGTCTCCAACAGTAATAAGCATAAATATAAGGAAAGTGAACACAAGAGGGGCCTTAACAGCACACTCTTTAAATACACAGTTCAGTTGTCACAGCCACTTGCTCTAACGCATGCTGAGCTGACTCCTTCTCTAATAGCATGTGATAACATTTTACACTTTTAGAGCACCATCCATACAATCAAACCCCAAAGAGGCTCCCAGAAAAATGGACCATATTTTACTTTTATCCTGCAACTCCAACTGCTGCCTCTGAGCCTAATTTGCTGTAGCTCCTGCACTTTACTCTCCTGCTACATTTTGTTGTAGGAAAGCATCAGTTAGAGGTAGCGAGCTATCTGACCCTGAAGCTGCTCACATCTTCTGCAATTATTAGGATCTTCTCTCATACGGTACGATTACTAAAAGAAAACCTGAATATTTTAGACTTTTGTACTAGTGGACTTGCAGTTTTGTTCAGTGGAATCAAGAGGATGCAATGAAATTTCTTAAAATCATAATAAGCAGAATGTGGAACCCTTCTTGGTAGTCTTCATTTACGCATCTGCAATCATCAGTCTAGTATCAATAAACTGAGAGGTAAAGGTATCCCTTTTCAGAATTAAGGATTTGCTGAAAAATACCAGCAAATAAGGGGCGTTCAAAGGACTACGGACTAAATTGAGCATTCTGTAGAGCACAGAGAGAGGTGGTGCCTCTAAAACACGAGCAAAACAGACTCTGAATTAAGCCCTTCAAAAGAGCCTCTCCGTTGAGAACACCACAATGATAGTCTTTGAGAGTCTAAAGTTAACCTCTGCAATGCCCTCACACTTTACCATAGAATAGATTGACAGCCAATTCTAGGATAACTCAAGACACATGGAGATTTGAATGGTGGATTCCAAGAAACCCTGCAAACAAAATACTTCTGGAATGCCACTGATAAGTACTTGCAGAACATGTATCCAACACAGGTTTTCTATTTTTCAAATACACTTGACAGCAAAATTATATGGATTGCAAACATTTTCTTTTAAAGAGTATCAAAGCGCTATATCACTCACTCACTCTTTGCTTTTAGCAAGCAACTCTCACGCACACACTCCAATGTGCTTGGCTTTAGCTGATAAGTTCAGGCTTGTATTTATACTTGTTAGTTTATGTTGGTCCCTAGCTCTGCTTAGTAATTCACATTAGCTCCATGCCAAATTTCAGATGTCTTACATATTCTGACTGCTTAGGCTTCTTCAGGGGCTGCCTGCTTTCTCCTTCATCTTTTAAGAACTACACTGCAGCCTGATTCCTGCCGCTCCGCTCTCATGGTGCTCAGAATGCTGGGTCAGACACAAAAAGCACGGAGCTACCCTCCAAGGAAGTGCTCAGCAGACAAAGGTGAACCATGCTTTCTTTTGAAAAAGACACCCTCTCCATAATCTCTCCCCCCTGTTAGTACTCTATTAATTATTGCCATTAGCTTTCATGTGCTCATATTCAAACTATAATGAGAATGCCTGTGTGACAGGCTCATGTACACACAAGATGATTCCTACTCAAATTGCCAAAATTAGTTTGTTACCTCCTCAGCCCTTCAAGTATAAACAAGATTTCCCAGTGGTAAAATATGTGTTTTGCGAAAATACACAAAGGATTAAACTCCGTTATGTTGTTCTAGGACTTTGACAATGTAAATCATTGTATTTATCTCTCCTGCAGATGTACAGATGCTGGCAATAATGAAAGATTTAGCACTGACAAAGCTGTTTTCCCAAAGTCATACTTAAAAAACCAAAGAGGTCAGTTTTTCCTAAACTTATATAATTTGTAGAATTAGCACACATCAGACCATGGGAACCTGCCCTTCATGAGACAATAGTCATGCTGCTAGCACAAGGACGTCTAAGGGAACCTTGTCTGCATGACGAATCCCAAGATTTCTTAGCAGCAATATGGCTACAATGATGGGAACTTTAAATGAAGTTTTCCCTGGTGTAGAGATGTCTATAGATGATGTTGCTACAGGCCTAATAAGAATGAGAAAGCATTGATTTTCTGTCAAGGTACAAAAATCTTTTAGCCCAGATGGAAAAATCTTTAAGATTCTGTCAGTAGTCAGCTATCATCTTAGGTTTCCTTTTCCCTCACAAGAGATCCCTACATCCTTTGGAGTACCTGGTGTTCATGCTGGGAAGTGAGCAGGGAAAGTAGGCTCACGTTTTGTCTAAACTCAAAGGATATTATGACTAAATTGCAAAGAACATGGCTTTCTTAAATATACCACTTTCCAAAATTTCCCATTCAAGCAAATCAGTCAGATCTTGCTTTTGCTTTAATGTTATCATAAATACTATCTCACTAGAGTGCAAGCAAAAATTGGAAGAGAAGGACACAGTGAAACAAGTGAGAGGATTCACAAACCATCATTCCAAAGCACCAAAGAGGAAGAGACAAAACAAAAATCTTGAAGTTATATCTTAACTCAGATAATTTCCCTTTCAACTGAAAGAGAAATACAAGAAAGGGGACTCTAAAAGACAAAAACAAATGTAATTTTTTTTTTTTTATACACACACATATACGTAGATATAAATAAATACGCTGCCACACTCAGGAGCTAAACCATCATCATTAGGTTTGATTGAAGTCATCCCTCTCTCTGTGACTTCTATCTGTTCTACAATATACACAAAGGGAGCTTATGCTTAAAGACAAAAAGAACCAGCAGGCTTGCTGAGAAGGACAGTAGTGAAGGAATTCCTTGACCCAACAACTCATTCCCCATTATCAATACCCATTTAAAGAAACAGGTACCATTTCAGAAGAATCGTTACAACAGCAGCATTATTCTTTGCTTACAGTCAAGTTTATTTATGAAATCTCTGTAAATTATCTTCAGCATTAGCATTTCTGTTACTCCAGAATCCTGGTTATTGCCACTTCTACTCTGTGCTTTGGCTGTGGTAAAGCCAAGAGATCAGGCACTTTTTTGTGCCTCTGTCTCCCGCTGAGGTTATTACAGGATTCTATTATTTTTTTCTAGTATTTGTCATTCTTCTGAAATCCTCAAGTACTAAAGATTTTACAGAAAATCAGAGGATATAAATATTTTATTTAAAAAAAAAAAGAATCAGTTATCAACTGCTGGTTTACTTTCTACCTAATTTAATTTTCCCGCAAGCAGGAATGAGGTATAAAAGGGCACACAGTTTCTGAAACTTCAACTCCCCTGTCCCTGTTTCCTTGCCACCAAGCTACAGCTAAGGCCAGCAAACTACACATTTAAACCTAATATTTTCCATCTGGATAAAAACCTTCTCAAATTTCCAATAGTTTTCATTCATTTTTCCAAAATCCTCTTATTTTCTGAGTTCACAAATTAACTGGGCCAGCTTGGGAAGCAACGACTATAAAGTTCATTCTTTCCTCAGCATTTACCTGAGGGTGGCCATCAGCCTCTGAAAGCACTGGAAAGATCACCGGTAAGAAATTTTGTCGTCCTTTTACAAAAATATATTTCTTTTCCCTATGTTATATGACTGCGAAATATTGACATGTATCAGCTGTGGGTATCCTTGATGCATACATTAAGCAATGCTTCAGTTTTAAAGAAACAAGATCTTTAAAACAAAATCTCTACAGAAAACTATTTCAAAAAGCTGTCACTGGAAAGTCAACCTTGGTTAACCACTTGCCTCAGGCAACTGAAATTATATCAACTTGAACAGAAGTCCACTCTGATAGCACTCCAAGTCTGGGGACACTAATGTTTATATGCTGGTAGTGTTACCAGATGGCACATGCACAGTAGTTGAAGATAAGTATTACAGTTATCTCTACTTTGTTCACTGGCAACCTAATAAAAGTAAGTTTATCTTGATGATTAGAATACTCAGGAGCTGTCTGACAAAATTTGTTTCAATATTACATAGCCTTATAGAGATAACAATCATATAAAAAGCAAAGTTAATTCACCAGAAAATAGTTTCAAGGAGATGGTTAGTTGCACATTCTATTACAAGAAGTACCAATGCATCCTACAAGTCACAGAAAATCACCTTATACCAAAACAGAAGCTGTTCTTCAAGTGCATTATTATTAGGGCAATCACGGTATCTCCTTTTTCCTGAAATCCCAGAGAAGAAACTAGTTACAGTACAATGGGAAAACACAGACCATTTCCTGTTAAAGTCTCAGTGACGTGAAATGAATAAGAAACTGCTGAAAGAACCACAATTACTGGACTGCCACGGAGAGAGCCGAGACCACACTGCAGCCCCCTGTACTGGTGTGCTCAAAGCAGATAGACCCCAACCAAGCAAACAGCACAACAACATCTGCAACATCAGCAGCCAATATCTACATACATAAAGAACAACAGGTAAATAATACCTGAGGCAGCAGGAGAGCAGGAGCACAACTACACTCTGTGTCTGCTAACAGAACACACCCTCACAAAGACCAAGCCCTGCTCTGTAGTTGTACTAGATGCACCTTCAGCAACAGCAGAATAACCAACCATGATGCATTTCAGCTGTGAAACCACTTGCTTAAATGTTCAACAGACTTCTAGCAGCCTTCAAAACACAGGTGCCTATTTAAGCTAACGAAGTTAGAGCTTCTGCAGGCTGTTACAGCTCCTGCACACCTCAAATGAGCGAGCGTTCCAGCTGCTCCACCATTGATCTGTAACCCTGCTGGTGGCTCATCGCTTCAGTCTTTACTAGAAAGGGGAATATTCCAACAAGACCAAAAAGAGTCAGCAACCTTCAGGCACCCTGATTTCAGATCTTTCAGATCCCCATATGTCTAGCCTAAACCTAGTGAGGAATCACATCACTACCTTTCTTTTGTGATATTTGAAAAAATACTTTCTATTCTTGACTAAGAAGAACTGGAAGAATGCTGTAGGAAAAGCACTCAGGGCAGGGGAGAGGGTGCCATGCAAAGACTTTGTCTGCCTGAGGTAATGTACTATGCATAAAGACACCCCACATTGCAAAGCTGTTTCTAAGTAAAACCAACCACATAAAGTAATTCAGAATGCGTGCAAAGTAAAAAAGGACTTACTTGTTATGTATTTCCAAATACAGATGCACAAATACCTTAATGTATAAATAAACAATTACCAGTAGATACAAATTTGCTCCATTCATATGTATATGACATGCAGTGTTTGCGAAAGTTTCTAGGCGGCTCTAACAATTAGACAGAAGAACTGCCAGTAATAAAAAATGGCATATTACTACACTCTTGAAGTTTCAGGTATTTTAAATACCCACATTTTTAAATAAAGATATCTTTTCAGTATAATCTTTTTCTATTCATTATACAAGAGGAAGATGGTCCTTGCTTACATTTTGCATGCATATTTTTTAAAAATAATTTTTCAGAGGTACTACAGAACTTATAGGATGCTTCTGCTTTCCCGTGCTGAAAGAGACACCACCATTACTGGATTTGTGTATGAGCTCTAAAGACAGGATCTACTTGGCTTCTCCTTCCTCTTCTTTTTTTGTTTTTTCCTTTTCTGCACATGCTTGGAATAACTCAGGTATTTGTATTGTACAGTTTGTCTAAAATATTTAATAGAAAATTAAAAACATAGACTGGAAATATATAGCGAATAACAGAGTAAAGCTGAGATTTTTTGGTCAAGAGTCATAATTAACTGTAACATCAGGATAGCTTTCCCTTGCACAGTTCAAAATCCTACAAGGGATTGCAAACTTATAATTCCTAAAAGGCATATTTGACACAGGATTTATTTTTCAGTAAAAGTGCTAACCTTTTTATCTTTCTTTTCTTTAAGTAAGGATGCTCTTCAGAAGAGGACTGACACTGGAATGCAATTACTGGAGACATATCCCCATTGAATGGTCTTTCACCACAGCTACTCTCACTTCTAATTGCAAGAGAAGGCCTCAATTTAAACTTGCTTCAAGATAAAAAACACTTTCTTATTGTAAGGATTTTCTTCCATTGGTTCCTCAAAACCTTCATACTTGAATAATAAAACATTCATCTCTGAAAAACATTGTGCAACAATGCCGACTATTTCTATTTATTCTTATTTTTACAACATTGAAACGATATCTAACTTGATCTCTAAATTGTTGAGATGAGACTGTTTATAGGGTATGTAACCAGAAATACAGCAAACGTTTCTAAACACCAAGAGACTTACCATAGAGAGAAAACTCACTCGTAGAAAAGCAAGGTCATCAAATGCTAGCACTGTCTACTAATATGGAGGCCATTTGTATAGAATACCTGCCCAAATATATAATTAGTTAGCTATCTGGCAACAGTTAAGAAATGGCCTTTGAAAACTCTGAAAGGAAAAAGCCATTTCTCCAAACACTTTTAAAAAGAAGCAGCACTTTGTTGCAGTATTCAAATACCTATGTAAGAACTAAGGCTTTAAAAATGAGATGTTAAAAAAAACCCTGAATTTAGGAAGAATCGTGGACTTAGTAAAATCAGGATTTCAGCTCATAAAAAGTTCCGGTGAAACAAAAGGGATAGCTTTTAAATAGACTGAATAAAAGGAAAAATTATTCTGAACAAGTAAGAGAATCTCCCCCCAAGAAAACCAGGGCAATTAGAAACAAGATACATACATCAAACAAGTGTTACATTGGAGATGGTAAGCTGGTGAAAGATAATTGTTAATTTTGAATCCAGACAACCCTAAAGAGAGAGAAAAAAAAAAAAAAAAACAAAAAAAACCAAAAAAAACAACCATTTTATTTTTCCCTGGCTCACAAGAGTTACAGAAACAAAGTAAAGTTTATGCCCATTCGGAACTTCAGACATCCAAGCTCATCCTGCTGAGCTCCACAAAGAACAAGCAAGAAGGAACAGGGTGCAGAACAGAAAAGCCCCGCTGTTCCTTGACATAAAGACACACTGCAACTTTAAGAGCAGGTAAACGTACAAAGCATGGGCAGGAATACCAGATTTGCAGCTCTTTTAATAAGAAACTAAAATGCTATTGTAATTTATGACACAGCAAACAGCTTCTGGTGTTAACTATGAAATTATTTAGGCTGCATTCTCAAAGAGCAGACATATGCTACTCTTGGGTAATTAGGAAGAAATAGTGGGATTTAATTTGAGTATAAAATTCTGAATGTGCATGCAGTTGCCTGTCTGAATAAAAACCTCTTGAATATTTCCTTTTGAGTCATAATCTAAAATTCCCTCTTTGGCTTTCTGGCATCTGGTTAGATTTTGGTCACAGTCTCCTATTTATGATCTTTTTGTTCTATTTTGTTCTAATTTATTCCAATCTGCCTAGAATTGTCTAGAAGCGATGTATAAAACAAAAAGATTCATGTTGCTAAATTGATATTTAAAGTGAATCCCTGAGATTTGTCTCGGTGACTCAATTTCAACTTTAATTATTAGTTCATTTAGTTTAGATTTTGTACACAACAACAAAATCTTCTTTGTAGTCATATATTAGGATATCATAAACAAAACCCATGTAATCTTATTCATACACTTAATATGAATCATAACTAACATGATATCAGATACATCATGGGGAAAATAGACCAAAACTACTAT
The DNA here is from genome assembly GCA_013398155.1 of Pedionomus torquatus. Taxonomy (NCBI): domain Eukaryota; kingdom Metazoa; phylum Chordata; class Aves; order Charadriiformes; family Pedionomidae; genus Pedionomus; species Pedionomus torquatus. The sequence continues at coordinate 177,396 of VZRU01021054.1, read as the reverse complement.
CTCATCCTGTAGAGGCCAGTATGGCAAATGTGGGCAATAATGAGACATCATTTGGTCTGACTTCAACATTCAGTACGTGAAGTCTTTACAACTCATCCCTTCCGCCCTGAGATGCTTGGCCTTCTTTATTTCCCCTCAGCAAAAAGCAGAAAGCGGATATGAATGCAAAGGTCTGTATTATGTTCCGGTATATAAACATTTCATTAATTATTGCCAAAAAATTGACCTTACTACTATGAATCCCATAAATTCCCCTCTTACATTTTACATACAGACAGAAAAAAAAAAAAAACCCACAGTGGATGACAAAAAAATACACTATAAAAAGAAGAGGGCCTATATTTTTCAAGAAACATCTTAGTACACAAAACATTTCATAAGCTAGTGTTTTTCATAAGAAGCTTCTTTTTTCCCTTTTATGCTTACCTTAAAATTTAACATACAGAAACCTCAAGAGCATTGATTGGAAACTATTTTTGAATAGTCAAGGAAGAAGCATTTGCTATTAAGATTGGATGATTTACCCTCTTTAGTAATCTATACAGTTTACACCTTCAGCGTTTGCCTTCAGACAGTCCTGTTTAACCCCATTTTTCATACTATACCCTTAATTATGTGAATAATCCCAATACATAAAAGCAAGTCAGGTCCTGTTTGAAATTAATAAAATACCAGACACACTTCAAACTTCATTTTATGTCAACACAAGACCTTTTGCTGGCAGCTATTCACATCATAAGCCTGCTAAAGAGCATGTGCACAAGCGTGCTTATGATGTATCCAGTTCTACAATCTGGAGTTCAGCTCTACCACATCCCCTCTTGCACTGAAGATCTCCATGCCACTCTGTCAGTTTTTGAGATGGACAGACAGGAATTGCCCATGGGAGTCAAGACACCAGAACATCACGGACTTACACAACAGCATAATAATATTTTTCATTTTGTTCTTACCGACTTGCCCAAAGGATCTCACTATTCTGCTCATCTTTGACAACAGTTGAGCTGTGACCTGACATTTTCAGAGAACCATTTGCAATAATTCCAGTATCTCTCTTCTGTGAATGGTAATGTCTAATTTAGAACATTTGTGTGTATAGCTATATCATTTATTTATTCCTTTTTACTCTGATGCCCTGTTCTGTCTCACCACTTTATAAAAAACACTGGCAATAGTTTGAATTTCCAGGAGAAGAGTTTATTTAACGGTGACAGGAATTCTGAATTGTTATGATAAAAGTGATTATTTTTCGCTAAATCAAGATTAATAATATTTAGCCCTGCTGATGGTAACATTGTATTTGCTTTCTGCAAGAGAAGGAAAAAAGGAGTAGATCTCTTGCTAACACGGTGTAAAGTATTTGCACATATATCTTAAATGCATTGTTAGGAAGACAGACATTTAGTTTTATTGGTTTCTGAACACATTACTAAAAAAGATAGCAAGAAAGAAAAGGAAAAAGAAGAAAATATATAAAAGTGAAATCCTGAAAAACATGTTTAAGGCTTGGACACATTGCACCCTGATAAGAATCTCCCCAAGGTTAAAGAAAAACAGCATTGAACAAATGAGGTCAAGCATTTGAAAATTCAAAAATTACTGGAAGCATACACTACTGTTTCCTGTACATTTAAATTGTATTTCCCTAATCTTTTAAAAGTGTGTTTAAGTTGAGCAGGCACGTCAAATTAGTAAAGTTTATTAAAATAATTTTATTAACATAGAAGAAAACCTACTAGATTATTAGTGTGAAGAGTCATATTATCAAGGGGGTTTTCGACATTGAATTTTCACATCATGTATACCAGGGAAATTTTAACAATGTTGACATACACAAATTACTAGAATGTATCCTTAACAAACAAACAGGTTGATAATAACATGGCAATACACCTGGCATACTCTCAGTTTAAAACGGGCACTTTGCTGCAGTTTGTGGACTTTTTGAAAGCCAGATTATTCCTTTCTGGATGCAGTATTGTCTTGCTGTCTAATGCTGAAAACTCTTCTTAAGAAAAAAATCAGTGTGTAAATACTACACACTAGGAGAGCTTTTATGATTGTGCTAGAGCATGGAATAATCCATTACAGTTTCCACATCTTCCATCTCAAAGTATTTCTCATGTAACAAAAACAAGTGAGACAACTTTGTCATCAAGCAATATGTCTTTCATTCTAAAACTTGTCAATGAGCTTTGAGTACAATCATGAAGACTGACATCAAATTCAATACAAACCAGATCTAGGCAAGAAACTCATGGCAGGAGTTTGGAGACGTCAGCATATTGCAGATTTAAAGATGCAAATGAAAAAATTTAGAAGGAAGAAACCATACTCCATTGTCAAAAAAGCTCTTTTGTTATCTTTATACTTTGAAGAGTTGGCAAATTCATACGATCAAAAGAATGAACTCTTTTGCAAGTACAATGTTCTCACTGAGCAAAGAGCTGGCATATCCGTATCGCTCACATACTTCAGTTCTGAGGCTGAACTCAATAAAGATCAGATGATCTTTCAGAACTAAAACTAAGTAGAAAGGATTGCCCATTTTCAGAGTTACACAGTAATTCCTAATGGTAAAGTAGTGCACAGGAATTCCCTTTCTGGTCCCACAGCTCAGTATTTATCTCCATTATGCAAACTTTAGCACAGGGTGAAGCGGAATACAGCATATTGCTAATGAAACACAGCCCAATATAAACCCATTTTTAAGACTAACAGATATCAATGATTAAATCAAAGTCTCAGAGAAACAAGAAATGGTTCATAGAATTATCAAAACCGCAATACTGTACACATTGGAAACACACATGGTATTGAAGAGCAGATAGCTATATCCTTAGCTGCAAGAATCAAAGCAAGTGTTTTGCCTAATTGGATTTATAAACCAGAATGACCAGATTAGCAGTGTATATCCAGAGGCTTGCAGTAACCTGGTCTCCACGTCAGTCATTAATTTATCTATTCATTTTAGGAAGTCAGACGAAATTCTAGATTTTGTAAAAGATACAGTAAGGCCTTGAGATGCCATGGGCAGAGCACAGGTCCGTATGCTGGAAGCTCATTCTGCTCTGAGCACTGCCATACACAGTACTTCACACTAGTCATAGTATCGTGCCTCTACTATAATGCATACCAGTATTTTTTAAGGGGAACACGCTAAGGAATGTGGTAGTCTTGATTACTCTTATGGGATATCAAACTTCGAAAACAATCTCAATCTTTTCCACAAACCAGTTAAGCATCAAAGCACTGGACTTTAATGAGGTACCTTCTATGACCTTTAGCCTGATTCCAAGTGCTAAATGTGATTTTTACAATTAACTTCCATGGAATCTGGAGTTATCCCACAAGGACAAAACCCCAGGCCCAGATTCACACATTCATTGTGTGTAATGGCTTGTATATTTGTGTATTTATAAACCATTAGTTATTTCAAATTTCTCTAAGTAGTTCTTTCTCTTTTTGATATTGTTGCAAAGCAGAGAATTTCATACAGAGAGCAAGAAATGCCTTGAACTCAATATGATGTACCACAGTGAAACAGAACAACTACACTATTCCAGCTAGACCGGAGCAGTGACATTAATATTGATAGAGGAATGGTAAAAACACAGTTCTGTGGAGTTCTCAGCTTCTCTAAATCATAGGACATTCTCTTAGGAAAATAAAGAAATCACACATAATGACACAATCTGAAAAACTGAGACTTTATCTAGCAGTTGCCAATGCCTAATTTAAAGTTTTTAGGAGAGATGACTGTAACCACTTTATCTTTAAACAGATTTTTATTTTGCCTCTGTGTTGCTCAAAGGTGAATATTATCCAAGTACCGCCATTGTGTCAGAAAAAGAAACCCTAGAGCAATATGGTACTGACTTATTTATATAGCAATATAACTTAATGTAAAAGTACAGACTGCTTTTTGTCCATAAAATTGTGAAAGCTGCATATTTTATGAAGTTGACATCAGAACTTCATCTTTCAGGTATTTTCAGTTCAACAATAGCTGCAAGCTTTATGTTACAGAAATCTCAAAGACACTAATACAAAAAGTATGAAATAGCTCTTTGGATGCAATTTTTAGCCAACATTTCATTATTGCTTGATGAACTTGTATTGGTGATACAAGTTCAAAGAAGATTCAGATTTCAGCATTCCATGATGCTTTAACTTCCACATTAAAAAAAAAAAAAAAATAAAAAAAAAATAAAAAGCAATACTTGCCTCATTTTAAACTTCCACAGAAGTCTATTAGTGCTATTTCTATATAGTAAGGTGGAATTGTTTCTAAATTAACCTGCATGTGATGGATGTGTCAATCTGCTGATATAAGAGGACATAAAAGTCACAGTTAAGGTTTAGTAGCAGAGTTCAAGTTACAATGAGATGAGAACAGGACATATTTTTTTGCACCTATCAGAGATGCAATGTGAAGTCTTGCAGATTGTTGGAGCGTATATTACAGGTGATACAAAAGTTACAACGACCTCAGCATACTTTTCCAAATTTTCTGTAGACAGAGTCTAGCCATTAGGTTCCATGCCAGACTTAGCACCTTTATATTTTATGTACAAGTTTGCAATTAAGCAAATGCCTCAAAAAGGCTGGACTCCAGTAACTTTTGACAGTGTAGAGATGGACTGTGGCTTCTTGCTGAAATTAAACAAAGTATTTGCCTAGTTGCAGCTTACCCAACAATGCCAGTGAGTGCTGGCTGAGATTCTTAAAAATGAATGTCTAAAAACTGGCCTCTAAGACAGTATTTAGACAGCATCTAAATTACTAAATGGTGTTCTGTTTCAGACTGCTGAAAACTTAACTTCCCCCAATGTATTTAACCAGGGCAAGTGTGTTCTCAGCACTTTACAAAAAGAGGGAAAAGAGAGAGAGGGAGGGGAGGAAAAGAGAGAGAGGGAGGGGAGGAAAAGAGAGAGAGGGAGGGGAGGAAAAGAGAGCGAGAGGGAGAGGAGGAAAAGAGAGGGAGAGGAGGAAAAGAGAGGGAGAGGAGGAAAAGAGAGGGAGAGGAGGAAAAGAGAGCGAGAGGAGGAAAAGAGAGCGAGGAGGAAAAGAGAGCGAGGAGGAAAAAAGAGAGCGAGGAGGAAAAAAGAGAGAGCAAGGAGGAAAAAAGAGAGAGAGTGGAGGAAAAAAGAGAGAGGAAAAAAAAAGAGAGAGGAGGAAAAAAGAGGAAAAATAAGTAAGTCTAGTTCTTTCTGTCACTTCAGTTATTAGTCTTCAGCTTAGTCCTTTCACCTCACAAAAATATTGTGGAATTTCTCCATGGAAGGAAATGATCAAATAATTTTATCCCTCAAAGATTGCAGCTTCATCATTATACTTATTCTCAACACAGAATCAATTTTTATTTGAAAGCAGAAATTGCAACTGATGCATCATAATTTCCTAAGGCACCTATATTTTTCCCTGGAGATATTCTACCATAATAGTGATCACAACCTGATCACTATAAGATTTTATATAGATCTGCCAAGATCACAACCTGAGTTCTTTCACTGCCACTGTACCTTTCTATATCAGCAACACGGCAGAGTGTAAAGATCCCTCTGCTGAGACAAAACACAGATCAAACCGTATTTAGCCTGAGCAATATGCAGCATATTTCTCAACTACCTTACCAAAGGATAATGGTAGTACAACTTCATTTCGCCATTTTTTTTTTCATTTAAGTAAAAGTTAATAAAAATTTCTTAGATACACAAATATATCATCCATGAGACTGAGAAAAAACTGCATGGTTAGAAGACTTCCACTCCAAATGCATCCAAAGAGTCACAGGTAGTCAAAGAAAAATGATAACAAACAGCATGTATTACTACCCTGGAAAAATAGAGAAGATTTAAGTACAGGATTATCCAAGAAAATTGAAAATGCAGAAGTGCTTTNACCACCACCTAAAGGTTTTTTTTTAAAAAAAAAAAAAAACCAAAAAAAAAACAAACAAACAAAATAAAAAACACAAAAAAAACTAATTTACAATATAATTTTAGAGGTACCCAAAATCATCAAACACCAAGGAAAGCACTGCAGACATACACTAGAGATGCAGAGCAGGGACCCCTAGGCCGTCTTTGTCATATTCATGCCCTGGTTCCCTTTTCAGAGTTAATCAGTGATTGACTTACAAAGCGCTACTTGATGACTCTTTGCTGCATGTACTGGGATACTGCATTTAGCCTTCGGGAAGGCATGAGCTAATTAAGAAGGAAAGCAAAACACCAGGTGTGAGGAATGTTTGCAAAAATAAATTTACAGAAGGCACAATGAAATTCTGTGCTTAGCTTGAGTGCCTAATACTGACAAGATGAATCCATATACATGCACTCAATGAGACAGAGAAAGTGGAGTTAAATGGCCACAAATCATAAAGGAAGCAGGAAACTTCAGGAGGAGCATCAGACTGTTTCACTAGAAAAAGCAAGACAGAAGTCAAACAAGATAGAAAGTGAGAAGTGAGAATTGAGTAAAGGTGAACTTGGAAAGAACAAGTTTCTTTCTCACAAGAAGCAACCTCCAAGAAACACATGTAGCTATGCCTATAACATGCTATTGTACTGTTGAAAAATTAATTCCAACATATATTCCAGGGAAGAAGAGTAGGATTATACAGAGCACTCTTGCTCAGAAAAGGGAGCACAGTACTGTTAGCTGAACTGGGCACAGGTCTTCCTTCAGAACGTGCCAACAGGAGAAAGTACAGTGCAGGTGTGAGAAGACCTGGTACAAACTGAATTCCACCGCCCTTTCTCCTTAACTGACTGCATGACTTGATCAGTAAGGTACTTTTGCCACCTCTTATGTAAAGTGATGGTTAGAAAGTTGTTTTGTCACTGCAAAATTCAGCTCATAAAATGAAATCGTTTACCAAGGGACAAGAATGGGAAAGAGAGTGGATTTGGAATGTTTGAAACAAAAAGGTAGGAATCTAAGTAAAACCTGACATTCGTCACTGTTAGGGGACAGGTAAACATTATGACATCCTGGGACACCACTGACATTTCAGGTATTGCTTGTACCTACAAAAGCTAGCAAATAATCAAGAGAGAATTTGAAGAGGCTTGCTAGTAACCACTGTATGAGACAAGGAATAGTTGAGACAAGACTGACAAAAGCCCATTGAGAAAGCAATAGATGTAAACTTACTGTCACAAGGTTAAGCATCAAATGGCGAATCACTATAAAAGTACTTGGAGGAAGGTGTGGGGAGGTGCCTATTTAAACATTAGCTTCATAGAATTTCAAGAAATAAAGTGCTTTTATTATTTAAATGAAGACATACTTTATACATCCAATAATATTCCCGCTCTAGATACTCTATCTACTGCAAAGGAAGTTTCTGTCTTCTTTGACTATTTCCTAGAAGAACACCTCTCTACAGAGAGGAAAAAACAAGTTTCCGAGTTCCCCTGCCTCCCACCTCTCCACATCCTACAGACAGCAGAAGGAAAGGAAATCATATAAGTAATGCTCGCACATAGGTTTGTTTGATAAAGACTATAATTTCAATCTTTTTAAAATCTTCCACTTAAGGAGCTCAAACCGAATTAACACTGTTACTGATCAGTGTCTCATATGTTACTTCTGTGACATGACATGTCTGCAAACAACAGAAAACTGTGTTGCAGAGAAGAGGTATGTGCTTTTCCAAAGGATCACAGAGCTTGGTTACACAAGTGCTGAACTCAGCACTAAATTAGCATTAGAGTAATTAAGTAATTTTTTTCCACAGAAGACTATGGAGCTTTTGGTTTTGACTACTTCTCAGAAAACCTGAATGCACAGACAGGGCCTGCACCATCAGGGTGACAAACTCCCTGGAAAAAATCTCCTGCCACAAGCTAACATACATATGGGAGCTGGGAGCATCTCACCTCCTAGGCTAGGAACCTTCCATCTGACCTCCATCATGCAGCAGCAGAAGTAGGATCCTTGCTGATAATAGTCACAAGCACTCCAAGGCCACAGAAAAAGATTGGCAAATTAAGATATTAAAAAATAATAGTAATTTGGATGGTCAAATATTAGTAGTTAAAACTTACTTCTTTTGATACTAATTTGACCTTGCATCCTAGGTGACTGCATGATGATGACAGGTGAAACAAATTAGTGTAATGAAACAATTGCCTGGAACCACAAATTGAATTTCAGTGGGATATCTCAAACCGCTACAACTCAAGGAATTCATCTTTTGGGGCACATCTCACTGGGTTTGCATGCAGTTTAGAAAATTCATAGGATAAAAATGTGTTTCAGATATTTAACAAGAGGCAACATAAGGTCAAACAGGAATAATCTTTTAGCTGAAAAATTATACATATAGAGTATTGATTTTTTAACTCTGCTGTAATGAGAGGAAAGTAATCTTTGCCAACCAGAAAGAGCTTTTCTAATTGATACATGTTTGGCATCCTAAAAAGTATTCACACTGGGAAAGATGAATGATCTGTCACTAGTCCTGTCACTGGTGACCATACCAGCACTGGCAAAACTGCTGTATTTCCGGAGAGCTTACAAAAAGTAGCTAGGCAAAGTAGGAAGAAAAGTTCGATGGAATTAACCCTATGAGAGACCTGAATTATAATAAATTCTGATAATAAATTCTTATTTCCAACAAGACTTGTGTCTTGGCAAGGCCTTCAGAAATAGAGTGACACTGAGAGAATATAAGGTGAAAATAAGCAAAAGGAGAACTCTCCTTTCCTCTTTTGCAAAAAAAATGTTATTTAATAACTGTGGTACAATAAAGGGGAAATGTGTCTTAAAAACTGAGTATGTTTAACATGGATGAAGGATGGCTTAATGTAAGTCTGTAGCATCCTGAAGTAAAGAGTAGCTACACAAGGCATTTTCTAACTTCAATGTTTCTCTGAAACTTCATTAGCCTAAGCACCCGAGGAGAAGGGGTACATTTGGAGTGGGTTAAACAATGGTTAGTTCCAAACCCTAAGTAATTCCCATCTTTTGTTTCTAACACAAAGAACAGTGACCATTTTTTGCTCATGATCCTATTTTCCATTCTTTTTCTGAACAATGCATGGGGACGATTCATATTTTGGGTTTCTTCTCTTCAAAATACTTACTTGGCATTATTACAGCCTGTGACTTTGTGCTGTAAGGTTTCCAAAAACCATTTCAAAAAGAAACACTTATTATTCTGTGATGCTCACTAAGCCCCATTCCTTTCTTAAGGAAGCACAGTGTAGTTTGTATAATAATAATAAAGCTATCAAAAGAAAATCATTAACTATAGCAGGATTATCACCTCATCTTGGGACAAGCATGTCTCACTTTCCATGTAGGCTGGAAAGGATCACCACATCTCTGATTAGTGCTGGTATGACAACCATTGGGCCAGTCATAGAAATACAGGAGGATTAAAAGATAAAAGCACTAAAAAAACTAACAAATGAAAACTAACAAAAAACCAAAAAAAGCACAAAAAAAAATATTAAAATGGAGTCCTTCTAAACTGTACATATAAAGGAGGAAATCTCGTAATTCAGATTTCTATCAGCTGTACACAGAAAGAGAAGGCAGCATGGGAATAAGGTACTGTTTGGCAGTAAGAAAAGCTACCGGAAGACAAAGCCGTGGAATATACTACAATAGAATGCAAATAGCTTTAATTTCCCTGAAAAAAAAATGAGCTAATGAGCAACAAATGCAACTCTGTGTATGGGGGGGCGGGAGGGGAGGTAATATTGAGGCTCAGAAATAATAAACCAATGAAAATTAAATGAGATTAATGGAGTATTTAACAGTATTTTCTGTAAAGCAAAGTAAAAATGCTTTGTATACTAACCAAAAACATAAAAAATGCAAGAATATGTCTCTACAAGAATGACTGTAATTCCTACAAGGTTTTGCATATTGTGTCCAGTTATACAAAAAAGATGAGATCGCATTTAAAAAGCAGAAGGGAATCAGGAGCATCATTATCTGCACCAATTCACATACGTCAAGAGATTACAGAAAAAAAATGTCGACATCATCATTACACAATGTCTGAAATTTCACTAATGCTAAACTTTCCTGCCCTCCCAACTCCAGTTATATGCAGTTTAAGGTTTATCATATGAACAGTTATAGACAGAAAATAAAATTAAAGAAGAGTTTTATTTACAGTCACAAAAATTCCCTGTGGTAGGATTTTGTGTGGCATCTCTGCTACATTGTAAAACTAAGATAACTGATTCACAAAACCACTAAAATACTCAATGCGCTTTTGTTTTGATGGATCATGAAGGATTCAAATATAAATATTTTAGGACTATAATTATTATTGTTTTTGTTAAATACTGGCTGGTGGTTATTCTGCTTTGACTGTTGTTTCTAACAGATTTAAGTCACATCAAGTTCACTTAATCTAATTAGATTAGATAGTTCATAATAACCTGACTGCCTTTGCAGAAACAATTTTACTTTTATCATCTGTTAAGTAATCACATTTTTATAATAGAGATTAAAATGCAAGAGCACTGAAAATAATGCATTGTGGCCAATTGAAATTATACCAACAAATAGCACTTGAAGGATTTAAACAGCGGCAATTATCCTCCTCTTTGTGAAGTGTGAAAGTGATAAAAAAGATTATTTTTCCCAGATCACTATAATATTCATGTATCTACTTAACTTTCTTCTTTGGAAGGTCCCATTTGTTTTCTTTAAAGAAAAGAATAAAAAGATTTAAAAGATTATGATTACTCAGTACTTAAGAGAAAATGAATAGCAGCTACGACAAAGGTATGTAAAATGAGTAGAAAAGTCTCTCATCAAATATTAATAAAAAGGTTTTCTTGCTTGGTGAAATTAAAAGGGGGAAAAATTAGGGTGGACAGACAGAAACAATCATTTCAGAGAACAGGTCTAACTGATAAAAAGACTATAAAGTATTGAGTTTAAGTCAAATAGCATTCAAAATAGTAGCCCTTAATGTACATGAATAGCAGGAATAGTTTTTCTAGCTAGGATTTAATTATGAAACTATTGATCATTACAGTTCAAGGCACAAAATGATCATTAGATGAAACCAAGGAAAAAGATTTCTTCTATGATATATTAGAATTGCAGGGAGACCTACAATTTCTCTAAGGGAACCAACTTTGCTCTCAGAGAATAAATACTACATCAACTGAAGGTCAAGATGCCAGGTTCTAATAAAAAGGCAATTAATTTTTTCTGTAAAAAAGAAACAACCACGGATTTTAGACTGCTATCTGAAGAGATCTCAGGTAAGAGGGTATCTAGGGTTATTGGACAGGCCCAACAATGGGCCTTCCAGATTACACCACTTCAATTATTTGTTTTTCTTGACTTCAGCTGACAAGTTTACACTCAGATTGGTTGTGGAAAGGAATAGGAAGCTGGTCTTCTTGCCTTCATTCAGCAGTACAAGACTACTCAAATTCATTCAAGCAGGTGTCAAAAGAGGAGACTGAATTTGTCTCCATACTCCTCTTGCTGCTGATTTTTAGCTAGTATAGAAAGGGCAAGCAGTGCGGTTACCTATGGATCATGCCAATATAGACATCACTGAATCAAAGTAGAAGGACAGCATGCAAGTCAAACATTAGATTTGCCTTTTTCTTTATTAGGAAGCATTGTGTAAAAGGAATTTTCTGATTGCTTTGCATTAGAAAAGGCTAATGTGTTCAGTCACACTATATAAACATACTCAACAAACAAAAAAGATTATCTTTCATTTTAGGCAAAACAAGCAACTGAGCAGAAATCACTAAATCTTTCATTACCCTGGAGACTTTCAGTGTTAGTCTCTGCAGTGCCAGTCTTAAAAAGATTACAGAAGAGCTTTGGGAAACAATATGCCTGCCATTTGCCCATGCAGGGTACTGCACTAATTCAGTACTTCTGTATCATTTTCAGGCTACCATGTGCCATATCCAGTGGACAGCAGCTTGGATTTATTCTTCCTATGGTACTTAGCACATTTTATCTTTACAACATTTGTTTCTAAAGGGTAGTATCATATTGAATTGTAAATTACCATAGAGCAAAAAAACCCCTATCACTTCAGACTATCATTGCTTATATGACAAATCTGACTTCTGTTAAAATGCAATTTTCTGTTAAAATCTAATACTAGGAATTAATAATACTAATAATAAANCCTAGGACTTAATGGAATAATATATATATTAAAAAAAAAATAAAAATAAAAATATAATCATTCTGAGATAATCACTCAAAGGACTATTTTCAGAAGATACCGAAGAAAAGATATGGTCAGAAGACCTTTCTCTGCACAGAATTAATGTGGCTGTAGAGCTGTCAACAGGGAGAAACACAAGCAGGATTCATTAAAGAAATCATTGGAAAAATTCCTCCATGCTAGCAATTTACCTTCTGTTTTTTAACATCATAAAGAGTTGTTGCCTTTTTTCCATAAGCAACTTCTGTTCAGAAAGTAGCTTATACTCTTAACTTAATACCATTTAGAGGAAAAAAAGTCTGAGGTATTAAAAGACTAAAATAATACAGCTGTTTACAGAGTTAATGCCTTCAATCACTTCCTAAATTTGCTTTATTTCTATTCCCATGTAGCATGCAGAAAGGAGAGACAGAAAAGGTTATCAAAGCAGGGTCCAAAACATATATAAAAAAAGAGTCCTTCCAGAGATTTGCTGACAACCCACTACCCACATTAGTGCTCACAAAGGGAAGGAACTTAAAATTTTGCAGCAGACGCTTAATGCTTTGCAGGCTCTGATCCAGCTTGACAAGTCTGACTTTTTAATGGAAAGCCAACACTTCCCTGCAGTAGCATCAAGTAGCAGCCAGCAGCTCAGCACCTCACTAAATCTTCCCCGTAACTTGAGTAATCTTTAAGTCTGGTCCTGACTTTCTCTAAGGCATATTTACATATTGCCTTTATTTGTTTAGTATACAAATCGTGAACTGTTAGCAGTTGCACCGTGTTAATTCATTTTGATAGAGGTTTATCCTTAAACCATCTGTTGCTGGAAAACCTATATAACTGGGACACCACAGGATTCAAAATTGATCTTTTAATGTCCTTCAAGAGCCGTCTGAATGTATTTATATACCAAGCACAATAAGCACTTAACCTTAATGCTGCATTAGTGTCTAGTTTTCTGTATTTCGCTAATCCGTTTTAAACTCAACATCTCAAGTTAACTGTGTTTAAAACGCTAAACTTGCACTGGAAAACAAATTCATACTATAAAGGCAGTTAACCCATTGAAATAATGTAAGAAATTCATCTTTATAGACCAGAAAAAAATATCAGGTAAGAGCTTCATATTTCAAAAGAAGCATGAATTCATTTTCTCAGTGAATTAATTACCCTCTTTTTTGCAGCACAAAACCAAAATCCACACAGGGTAATAACTGCTCTTGGTCCCCAATCCAATTTATGGATACTGACAGGCATTCTAATGGCACAGATGATTTTTAATAAATCAACAACCTCAGAGTAACAAATCAAAAGCAACTAAAAGGACTTCAAAATCCAGTTTGACAGTAAACCTAAATAAGCAGGTTGATTTCTACCAGCTATAACCCCAGCCTCTGGACTTCTGGGATTTGTAGGTAACCTCACTTTTTAGCAACCTCAGTGCTGACTGTTACCTGCCTTAGTATTTAGCCATATACGTTTTTAATATAAAGTCAAATGTAAAGAAGAAAAAAAAAAAATCCCCTCTCTGCTAATATGACTATTTATTGATAAAATGCATGCAAAAGGCTGCATCCTTGAATAAGAGGCCTGAATATATTATATATGAGAATATGAAATACTGGTAAATCCTCCAATGTCATTATAGCATTTTATTTCCAAAGTTCTTTTAAAAAAGTTACATTTCAAATTTCATTAATGCCTTGGATTAAGCCTTTCCAGCTAACTTTTTATAGAACTTCAGTTTCTGTACAATAAGGGAGTCTCTTGCTGTCTTTACAAGTGTCATCAAATGATGTTCAGCTCTGGAAACTCAATCACTCAAAACCGGTCATAAATTTAGCAATCCAGATGGAATAAGGCCGCTTTGTTGCCCTTAAAAAAAAGTCCCTTCTGTTTCTTCTGGAAGTACCAGCCATGAAAGGCAGCATATGTTTATACATTCAACTGCCTCGCTCCCTAAGCAAACAATTCTGTAAGATCTGCCATTTCTGCTGCTGTCGAACATTTTGTATAAGATAGTAATTTTATTTAATTTTTCCTTTTTTCTTAGTTTTCATCTGTAACTTTATTTTATTAATCCAAGTCAGTGGTCCAATTCTAACAGCAGCAACAAGAAAAAAAAGTGCCAGATAGAATCATAGAATTGTCTAGGCTACCTAGGCTGGAAGAGACTTTTAAGATTATCTAGTCCAACCATCAACCTAACTCTAAAAAAAAAAAAAATAAAATAGCACTAAACCACATCTCGCCACACTATATCTACCCATCTTTTAAATACCTCCAGGGATGGTGACTCTACCACTTCCTTGGGCAGCCCATTCCAATGCTTAATAACCCTTTCACTGTAAAATCTTTTCCTGATATCCAACCTGAACTTCCCCTGGCGCAACTTGAGGCCATTTCCTCTTGTACTCTCTTGTTTCCCCCTCAGCCTCTTTTTCTCTAGGCTGAACAACCCTAGTTCCTTCAGCCTCTCCTCATAAGACTTTTTCTCCAGACCCCTCACCAGCTTCATTGCCCTTTTCTCTGGACCTGCTCCAGCACTTCAACATCTTTTTTGTGGTATTGGGCCCAAAACTGGACACAGTATTCAGGGTGGGGCCTCACCAGTGCCGAGTATAGGAAGACGATCACCTCCTAAGTCATACTCACCAGGCTGTTCCTGATACAAGCCAGATGCTGTTGACCTTCTTGGCCACCTGGGCACACTGCTGGCAGTCCACAGTGGACCAACACATCCAGGTCCTTCTCTGCCAGGCAGCTCTCCAGCCACTCTTCCCCAAGCCTGTAGCGCTGCATGGGGTNATATTGCCTTTATTTGTTTAGTATACAAATCGTGAACTGTTAGCAGTTGCACCGTGTTAATTCATTTTGATAGAGGTTTATCCTTAAACCATCTGTTGCTGGAAAACCTATATAACTGGGACACCACAGGATTCAAAATTGATCTTTTAATGTCCTTCAAGAGCCGTCTGAATGTATTTATATACCAAGCACAATAAGCACTTAACCTTAATGCTGCATTAGTGTCTAGTTTTCTGTATTTCGCTAATCCGTTTTAAACTCAACATCTCAAGTTAACTGTGTTTAAAACGCTAAACTTGCACTGGAAAACAAATTCATACTATAAAGGCAGTTAACCCATTGAAATAATGTAAGAAATTCATCTTTATAGACCAGAAAAAAATATCAGGTAAGAGCTTCATATTTCAAAAGAAGCATGAATTCATTTTCTCAGTGAATTAATTACCCTCTTTTTTGCAGCACAAAACCAAAATCCACACAGGGTAATAACTGCTCTTGGTCCCCAATCCAATTTATGGATACTGACAGGCATTCTAATGGCACAGATGATTTTTAATAAATCAACAACCTCAGAGTAACAAATCAAAAGCAACTAAAAGGACTTCAAAATCCAGTTTGACAGTAAACCTAAATAAGCAGGTTGATTTCTACCAGCTATAACCCCAGCCTCTGGACTTCTGGGATTTGTAGGTAACCTCACTTTTTAGCAACCTCAGTGCTGACTGTTACCTGCCTTAGTATTTAGCCATATACGTTTTTAATATAAAGTCAAATGTAAAGAAGAAAAAAAAAAAATCCCCTCTCTGCTAATATGACTATTTATTGATAAAATGCATGCAAAAGGCTGCATCCTTGAATAAGAGGCCTGAATATATTATATATGAGAATATGAAATACTGGTAAATCCTCCAATGTCATTATAGCATTTTATTTCCAAAGTTCTTTTAAAAAAGTTACATTTCAAATTTCATTAATGCCTTGGATTAAGCCTTTCCAGCTAACTTTTTATAGAACTTCAGTTTCTGTACAATAAGGGAGTCTCTTGCTGTCTTTACAAGTGTCATCAAATGATGTTCAGCTCTGGAAACTCAATCACTCAAAACCGGTCATAAATTTAGCAATCCAGATGGAATAAGGCCGCTTTGTTGCCCTTAAAAAAAAGTCCCTTCTGTTTCTTCTGGAAGTACCAGCCATGAAAGGCAGCATATGTTTATACATTCAACTGCCTCGCTCCCTAAGCAAACAATTCTGTAAGATCTGCCATTTCTGCTGCTGTCGAACATTTTGTATAAGATAGTAATTTTATTTAATTTTTCCTTTTTTCTTAGTTTTCATCTGTAACTTTATTTTATTAATCCAAGTCAGTGGTCCAATTCTAACAGCAGCAACAAGAAAAAAAAGTGCCAGATAGAATCATAGAATTGTCTAGGCTACCTAGGCTGGAAGAGACTTTTAAGATTATCTAGTCCAACCATCAACCTAACTCTAAAAAAAAAAAAATAAAATAGCACTAAACCACATCTCTAAGCACTATATCTACCCATCTTTTAAATACCTCCAGGGACTCTACCACTTCCTTGGGCAGCCCATTCCAATGCTTAATAACCCTTTCACTGTAAAATCTTTTCCTGATATCCAACCTGAACTTCCCCTGGCGCAACTTGAGGCCATTTCCTCTTGTACTCTCTTGTTTCCCCCTCAGCCTCTTTTTCTCTAGGCTGAACAACCCTAGTTCCTTCAGCCTCTCCTCATAAGACTTTTTCTCCAGACCCCTCACCAGCTTCATTGCCCTTTTCTCTGGACCTGCTCCAGCACTTCAACATCTTTTTTGTGGTATTGGGCCCAAAACTGGACACAGTATTCAGGGTGGGGCCTCACCAGTGCCGAGTATAGGAAGACGATCACCTCCTAAGTCATACTCACCAGGCTGTTCCTGATACAAGCCNAGCCAGTTTCTCCAGGAGGATACTGTGGGAGACTGTATTAAAGGCCTTACTAAAATCCAGGTAAAGACCTGCCCCTCATGAACCCGTGTTGACTGGGCCTGATCCACCTGGGTGTCCTTCCTGCGCTGCGTAATGGCACTCAGGATGAACTGTTCCATGACCTTCCCAGGTCAGGCTGACCGGCCTCTAGTTCCCCAGATCATCCTGCCGGCCCTTCTTGTGGATGAGCGTCACATTTGCCAGACGCCAGTCGGCTGGGACCTCCCCAGTTTGCCAGCACTGCTGGTAGATGATGGACGGGGGCTTAGTGAGCACTACTGCCGCCTCCCCCAGTACTCTCGGCTGGATCCCATCTGGCCCCATAGTGTTGTTTATATCCAGGTGTTTGAGCCGGTCCCTCACTACCTCCCTCTGAATTATGAGGGCTACATTCTGCTCCCCCCACACTCCCATCTAGCAGGGGCTCAAGGGTCTGGGTACTCAGGGAACAACCAGCTCTACTACTGAGGCAAAGAAGATATTAAGTACTTCAGCCTTCTCCTCATCTTTTGTCAATACATTAGGTCCTACATCCAATAGAGAGGATGGAGATTCTCCCAAATCTTCCTCTCATTACTAATATATTTATAGAAATTCTTTTTATTGTTCTTAAAATCCAAGGCCAGGTTAATAATAACTGGGCTTTGGCCTTTCTAATCTTTTCCCTACATAGCCATACAGCACCTTTGTAATCTTCCTGAGTGGCCCGTCCCTTTTTCTAAAGGCCATAAACTCTCCTTTGTTTTTCCTGAAGTTGCCATACACATGTTATGATCTTACTTGAGCTTGCACATTTAGAGACCCCAGATTTGGGCAGAGTCACTTGGACTGAGGATTTTGAATCTTCATTGGGGAGCAGAATAAACCTAAGTGTGGAGTGAATCAATCAAAAGACTGTAGTAACTTATCATGCCAGGCAGATAAACAGGAACTGAATATGCTTTTAATACATTTAGCTACCCTTGTTCTCAGAGAGAAAGGATTAACCCTCATGCCTGAAACAGAACCCCGAGCTGGATGTGGCCATGGTAGTAATGAAAGACATCGAGCCTACTGACATCCACACTATAATGCCCCACTCCTCAAAAGGCAAAGCCCTGTCCAAGCTCAGATTATAAATGTGATTTTCTCTGAGATGTCACCACAGTCTCAGAAATGTGAATGTGTGAGTACTGATGATGCAGGTCAGAACTGTATAGATACCAAGGAATCTATCTGAATGCAAGGCTACGAAGACTAGAGGGTTCCTTTGCCCCCTTGTAGACCGCATGTCTGTCTAAATATACATAACTTACTGTTTGCAGAAGAATTTGCTATGTCAGATATTGACAGAATACCACTTTCAAAATTATGAAAGCTCATATACATTAAATTCTGTGACACAGAACCATCCATTATGAGCAACGCAAAGCAGACTAAACCAAATTCCTTGGATCCTGAAAACTCGGAAAATTTTCTCAACATAAATAGGAAAAAAATATTTTACCATTACAAGTCACTAAGCTGTCTCTCCATGACCATCCTTATTCTTTACTTGGCAGCCCTGCTGTATGGCCCTTCCTGCTCTCATCTTTCACAACAGGAAAGCCTTACTCAAAACACCTGATTATGTCAGTCTAGCAGCATCAAGTGTATTCTCTAAAAATGCACATTATTTGTAATCTCAGAAAGGAAACAAAACCTAAGCACATAAGACCGGCAATAGACTATCTTAATGGGAACATGATTAGCATAACTGAGTTGTTCATTTACCCTGCTCTGTCCCACTTCTCTAATAATGAATAAGAGTTATTTCTGGGAGAGTCANGACCCAAGTGCAGGACCCACATGGCCTTGTTCAACCTCATCCCATTAGCCTCAGCCCATCAATCCAGCCTGTCCAGATTGAGTGTCAACACTGGCACTTAACTTGATGTCATCTGCAAACTTACTGAGGGTACACTCGATCCCCTTGTCCAGATCATTGATAGGGACGTTAAAGAGGATCGGCCCTAATACTGAGCCCTGGGACACACCAAACCTGACTGGCCGCCAACTGCACTTAACTCCATTCAGCACCACCCTCTGGGCCTGGTCTCCAGACGGTTTTTAACCCAATAGAAAGTATTCCCATCCAAGCCATGGGCAGCCAGTTTCTCCAGGAGGATACTGTGGGAGACTGTATTAAAGGCCTTACTAAAATCCAGGTAAAGACCTGCCCCTCATGAACCCGTGTTGACTGGGCCTGATCCACCTGGGTGTCCTTCCTGCGCTGCGTAATGGCACTCAGGATGAACTGTTCCATGACCTTCCCAGGTCAGGCTGACCGGCCTCTAGTTCCCCAGATCATCCTGCCGGCCCTTCTTGTGGATGAGCATCACATTTGCCAGACGCCAGTCGGCTGGGACCTCCCCAGTTTGCCAGCACTGCTGGTAGATGATGGACGGGGGCTTAGTGAGCACTACTGCCGGCTCCCCCAGTACTCTCGGCTGGATCCCATCTGGCCCCATAGTGTTGTTTATATCCAGGTGTTGGAGCAGGTCCCTCACTACCTCCCTCTGAATTATGAGGGCTACATTCTGCTCCCCCCACACTCCCATCTAGCAGGGGCTCAAGGGTCTGGGTACTCAGGGAACAACCAGCTCTACTACTGAGGCAAAGAAGATATTAAGTACTTCAGCCTTCTCCTCATCTTTTGTCAATACATTAGGTCCTACATCCAATAGAGAGGATGGAGATTCTCCCAAATCTTCCTCTCATTACTAATATATTTATAGAAATTCTTTTTATTGTTCTTAAAATCCAAGGCCAGGTTAATAATAACTGGGCTTTGGCCTTTCTAATCTTTTCCCTACATAGCCATACAGCACCTTTGTAATCTTCCTGAGTGGCCCGTCCCTTTTTCTAAAGGCCATAAACTCTCCTTTGTTTTTCCTGAAGTTGCCATACACATGTTATGATCTTACTTGAGCTTGCACATTTAGAGACCCCAGATTTGGGCAGAGTCACTTGGACTGAGGATTTTGAATCTTCATTGGGGAGCAGAATAAACCTAAGTGTGGAGTGAATCAATCAAAAGACTGTAGTAACTTATCATGCCAGGCAGATAAACAGGAACTGAATATGCTTTTAATACATTTAGCTACCCTTGTTCTCAGAGAGAAAGGATTAACCCTCATGCCTGAAACAGAACCCCGAGCTGGATGTGGCCATGGTAGTAATGAAAGACATCGAGCCTACTGACATCCACACTATAATGCCCCACTCCTCAAAAGGCAAAGCCCTGTCCAAGCTCAGATTATAAATGTGATTTTCTCTGAGATGTCACCACAGTCTCAGAAATGTGAATGTGTGAGTACTGATGATGCAGGTCAGAACTGTATAGATACCAAGGAATCTATCTGAATGCAAGGCTACGAAGACTAGAGGGTTCCTTTGCCCCCTTGTAGACCGCATGTCTGTCTAAATATACATAACTTACTGTTTGCAGAAGAATTTGCTATGTCAGATATTGACAGAATACCACTTTCAAAATTATGAAAGCTCATATACATTAAATTCTGTGACACAGAACCATCCATTATGAGCAACGCAAAGCAGACTAAACCAAATTCCTTGGATCCTGAAAACTCGGAAAATTTTCTTCAACATAAATAGGAAAAAAATATTTTACCATTACAAGTCACTAAGCTGTCTCTCCATGACCATCCTTATTCTTTACTTGGCAGCCCTGCTGTATGGCCCTTCCTGCTCTCATCTTTCACAACAGGAAAGCCTTACTCAAAACACCTGATTATGTCAGTCTAGCAGCATCAAGTGTATTCTCTAAAAATGCACATTATTTGTAATCTCAGAAAGGAAACAAAACCTAAGCACATAAGACCGGCAATAGACTATCTTAATGGGAACATGATTAGCATAACTGAGTTGTTCATTTACCCTGCTCTGTCCCACTTCTCTAATAATGAATAAGAGTTATTTCTGGGAGAGTCAGAAAAATCCCCAGTATGAGCAATTATTACATGCAATCGTGTAACTAAATAGGAATTTTCATACTAGGAGGCAAAAAGCCTCCAGGAGGAAGCAGGAAAATATTAACTACAAAGTGATAGATCAAAGCAACCTTCTTTCTCCCCCCTCCATGCACTATTCCCAAAGGTTATATTTATTATGGACCAAGTAAGTCTGCTTGCCAGTGGCAGTTCCTCTACACCCTTTAAAATTATTTCACAAACGTTTCAGAAAGGCAACACTACCAGATTTGTAGTTGCTCACTGATGTTTACAAATCCAGGAATAAATTTAAGATAGCTAGGTTATCAGACAAACTAGCATTCACCTGCAAATATTACCCAAAATATATCTATATATTGTTGTTCATAAAACAAAGTTCCTCCAAAACCAGAATGAGACCACTGAAACAGACAAGCCACACTGCACACCTTCAGAGCAGCAGAAACTCTGCTCTATCCCTCACCCCCTAGCATACACATTTCTGCTGAAAAAGGCATTTTTAAGTTATCTGGGAAGCTGCAGAACCAGCAAAGTAAGAGCTGGCCAATCTACAATGCATATCTAAATAGGGCTTACACAAAACCCCAGCCACTTCAAACAAATAACAGATGCCCATCATTGAACTGGGGTCCTAAGGTCTTTTCAGTATCTAAGATTGCTCAGAAGGTGATTCTTTGATCACTTGTATACAGTAATTGATACCCAAGAATCAATAGTTGTTAATAAAATATTAGCTTTCTCCCAATCAATATGCACACATCTATGAAATATTCAGCACAGGTATAAAAATGAGATCATAGCAAAGTAAAAATTAATAATAATAATACATTTTTCCCTTATATATAAAATACACCTTTAAATTAAAAAAGAAAAATACCAAGATCTGCAAAAGCCTTTGTCATATATATTTCCCATTGTCAGAAAAACCCATCAGACATAACCACCATGAAGTTTACAGAAAATTTTCTGTTGAGCTTAAGCAGCTTTATATATATTTCTTTTGTTTCAGAAATAAAGGCCTTACTTCTGGAAATCTTAAATCCAAGCAGCAAACAGAAAGAGAGAACAGCAGAGCAACAAAGTGCTGAACATTCCACAGATACAGAAGTTGTTATTTAGCAAACTAGTCTCACTCACCATGACACACTGCCTTTCAGGAGGAAATCCCGAAATTACAGACTTGTCAAATTCAAGGCCACAAGTTCCTGGCCTTTCTAGAGGTCCAGTGATTGCATCACTGATCATTTCCACCATTCCTTAAATCAAAGTGGTAGGAAGTTGGCACTCACATGTACCACTGTGAACAGGCTCCTCTTCCTCTGTATGGGTTTTCTTTGGAAGAAATGCATATTTATGTGCCATACACTCTACAGATTTTGGTCACACAGGACTCCAGATACTACACATTGCAAAGTATATATGTGCATACAGGAGGAGCATTGGAGCCTTTTTTACCTAATATTTTCCAACAGTAATGTGCTCATTATTACTGAAATCAGACAAGCCCTAATAACCCATTCAAGCTACCTGGCTATTAGTCATCCAGCTGACATTTCTTCTTTGTCTGGCTGAACAATGTGTTTGGACAGAAAAGGAGAATACAGCAGAGCAAACAGAGAATTCCTATCCTGCATAGCCAGCATAGTGCCAAACCAACCAGCCTTTGGCAGCGACATTAATAGAACCCAGGACTCTAACAATGAATATGGGAGAGGTTTAGGCCTTAACTTTCTGACTTGCCAACCCCATGCACCTCTTACCTGGGACTATTCTTTAGAGCATCTTCCCTGACACACAACAATCTTGCAGCTCAATGCTAAAAACATCTTCTGCGAGACACCAAAAGTTTGGGGGCACAGGCACAGAATTTTCTGAAGGGTAAACGTGAAATTATGAAGAAAACCCCCATAGAATATTTTTGCACTGTTCAGCCGTAAACCTAAAAGTCAGCTTTTAGGTTACAGAAGAGAAGAATAAAGCATATTCATTAAAAAGATATTTTAAATATTAAAAAGGACTGCAAATAGAACTGTGAAAGCATTCTCTGTTTTCACTGAGAATATGGTAAGAGGTGAAAGGCTTAAATTTTGGCAAGGTCAATTTAAAGTGAACTTTAAGCAATCCTTTCTAAATGGCTGAGTAAGTACTGGGGGTTGGGGGCGGGAGAACACCACAACAAGAGAGATTAAGGAATTTCCCTCATTGAAGTTGTTTGGGGCTTTTTTAAGAACAGATGGGACAAAGGATGTTTCAGGGTCCACATTGAGGAGGAGTGGTGACCCAGACGCCCTTCTCTATGGTTCAGTTACTTCCATGATTTAGTTGAAGAGTTCAGTTCTGTGTCTGAAGAACAAAGAGTTTGTTACAAATGGTTTCTACAAACAGAATCCAGCGTGGGGCAATTTTTTGCTTGTTTGAACAAAGAAGGTGACAAACCCTAGCTGTTAGAGCTCCAAAAAAAATAATAATCAAAACTTGATCGAGTAGACTCTTTCCCAAGAGCAAGTTACACTCCTGAAGGCATTAACAGTTGCTGTGGAAGCAGCTGACTAAACCGTGAGTTTTTTGCTTCCAGCCACTGACATCGATCCTGCAGCTGCTGCATGTTTTCAAGACAGCATGTTCCCACTAAGAAATTCCTGTGGTGGCTCTCATTCCATTTCTTGCCTCATGGACTGCTTGTAGCAATTGCTAGATTTAGGAACCAAGAATCTGTGGGCCATAGAAATGGATTTTCTGATAGTAGCAAGGAGAAATCCTGCCATAAGACAACTCAGAACAAATGCTGACCAATTGACATGGAAAGGCTTGCCCTCCCTTGTGCTTTAGACAGCTTCATTCACGGGTCTTGAATCAGTAAGAAATCAATATTATTATTTTTAAGCACAACTGAATGTTTAAGTTTATGCATGAACATGTATATGCAAAAAGTTTGAAATACTAAAGTTTTGTGATAGCATATGCAGCAGCACAGAAGGCTGCAGCTAAGAAATCATGTAAAAATACTAATTATGTCTAAGTCAAAAAATACAACTATCCACATGATTTGCGGTCAGCTGTTTAATGAATTTTAGTATTAATAAAGTTACAGAAAATCAATGTGTCAACAGGACTTGAAAGGATTACCAACTACTCTGGACAAATTAGCAACACTTCCATGCCTAGAGCACAGGAAAGCACAAAGATGTTTAATTAAACTATTTACCAGTTAGGAATTTAAATCACTATAAATATTACATTTTTAGTACATTTTTTCCTCAGATTTAAAGTACTTAGGAGCATATAGTATGCGGTTTTCCAACATTTATTTTTTTTTAGAGGAAGGAATGTAAAAAATGTTGCAGTTAAGCCCAGCAAATGAAGGTGAAGTCAGAAACAAAATAATGTAATGTGGCACAAAATTAGAGGACTGGGAAATAATTCAACTCCAAAGTAACAAAAGACGTTACACAACTGTATGGAAAGAGTAAGAAGATTTATAACATGAAGGTCACGTGGCTGTTCAGGGCCCACGCACGCTGTGCTTCACTGAACTGCTATAGTTCCTTATGAAAATATCAATACTTAAGAAAATCAACCTTGCTGTTCACTGAATCCTTGTTGATGTAAGTCTGCTTTTCCAAAATCTAATTTTTCTGGCTCTTTTTACTAGCCTCTCCAATGCTGCCACTGTCTCAGCATGAATTTGAGCAAGATGCTCCAGTTCTCAGTGACTCAGCTTCTCAGCTTCCTCTTTTCCAAAACAGCAATTAAATACTTATCAGCTTTGTAGGGACACATTGAGAAGCTACCTTATCCATGGTAGTACAGCATTCTCTAACAATACAAAAGAATCATCCTTTTTAGAATTATTACAAATACAGCTTCCCTATGGCAAGAGTGCACTAGTTATCTCTCTATGGGACTTATCTAAAGCCAAAATGCATGGATTAAAAGCTTTCTATTGTGTTAATGGGTTCTGAGTCAAGACCTGCCTATCTGTCATCTGATGTGGAACCACTGTTTTTGTTTTGCTACGTTCACTCAATACTCTTCTAGTCTTCTGTTGACTTGTCCAGCAGAGCAAAGAAATGCTCTCTGATGCAGGCAATCCCACTGGTGCATAGATTACCTGCTGCTGAACTTGGTCAACAGCCCACTGCGAGACTTGAAACAAACGTTTCTGTATTTCAAGGCACCTGAAACTAAACATTTCCCTTCACAGTCCTGGGAATAGAGATGCTATTGACTGCCTTTCAAACAACGGAGTACTGCTGAACACTAGGAACTAAGTCCTGTCCTGCCTTTTAGCACTTGACACATAATGATCTTGTGAAAGAAAAGACCAGCATAAGAGTATTTTGTGCCTGCTGAGTTAATAAAATCATAGTGTCATCCATTCAGGTTAGCTTAAGACCAATTTCCAAATGCATTTGGAAATGCCCAGCTGTTGCCCTGAAGATACAGTGCAGCGAGATGACAAGCACAGAAATCAGTTCTCAGCATGTAGAGGACTGAGCAGACCCCATAGCAGGGAACATTTCAGAGCAGCACACAACAATATATTAGAGTCAAGTAAAATCAGGAGGGCCTAGATCTGCATACGGTCCTTATCCCCAGTCACACCCATTGTGCTGAATATCTGCTTCTTAACCTATAAATCGAGACATATAGCTAGCATCCCAACAATATTTTTATAATGTTTCTTTAAAAATTGTGTAGTGCTAGGCAAAATACTCACTAATGATATCCTTCAGAACAGCAAGAACTAAAGAGGGCTCCTCCCCAAAACACACCTGAAAACTACTCCACCACAGAACTACCTTCACTGCCTACTTGTTTTTTTTGTTTTGCCTACTTCACTGCCAGACTTGTTTTTTCAGTGGGCAGACATGTCTATCAAGTCACTAGCTCTGGGCCACCACGGGAACAGCAGTCACCTCTGTTTACTTACCTCTGTGATCCAAGACCCTGCATAGTATTTCAAAAGTTCAAGTGCTACACTACGAATATTAATGTTTCTTTCTTGAATGCTAATTTAGTTCACTGAAAACGGGGGAAAAGAAGGTCAGTAGATGAGATTGCAGAAAAAGCACTGTCTTTCAAAAAGTGACTGTACTATCAACTGGCTGCCTAAAAGCTTCTATTCGGATGTTTTTCAAACACATACAGTGATTCTGGATTAGAGGCCAGTAACCTGCCCTTCACCACTGTGAAACTTGCTGCATTATTAGTAGTATTATGAGGTCAACTACACCACTTTGAACCTGACAGGTAAAGTCCAGCAACAAAAATCTAAAAGCATTGATTTTTGTGACAGCAAACAATTTGAACATTTGTCCTACACATAGCAGGAAATTTCTGCAGTTGAGATGCCTTTTGCAGACAGGGGAAAGGAAGAAGGGAAGAGCAGAAGGGGGATGCTAACTGTGGCCTAGTTTCCTTGAAATTGGGATGTCTCAGAACTGTATGTTTTTCTATGCTTTAGACACAGCTTTTGCAATAGCATGTTGCAGAAGGGCTTGTTCTGAAAGGTACGTTAGTCTCAAGCCAGAAACCACACAGAAGTGAAGGGACTAGATGGGATATTTTTTTAAACTGTTTTCATACATGTTAAAGGCCAGGAATCTTTATTGTGATCATTGTGATTGTCTTCATAGAAAATGCCACTACTATGCAAAAAGAGATGAGACCCAACTACTCTCTTTACTCTTCATATCAGCATGACATATTCAGTTATTACAGATAACTTACAGTCTATTAAGATAAAACAGTGTTTGTTTACCTGACTGAATGGCAATAGGATATGGAAACTATATACTGTACTTTCAAGCTACAGAAAATCATATACATGCATTTTCAAAATCATACCAGAGAACAGATGCAGCCTATCAGAACTAAAATTACAAGATTCTTATTATGTAATTTATAACACTTCAAAAAGCATTAAAGTAAATAAAGCACTTCTGAAGCAAACTCCTGAACTGGTATGTTAGAAGAGAGCAACCCAAGAGAACTTATCTTTCAACAAGAAAGCAGAGTAAAAACCTGTGGAAGTCAATAAAATGCTTGACATCAGTAGACTCCAGTAAATGAGAGCATCTGGAGCAGCAAATCTTGCTGCCGTTTTCAGAATGGGCAAGACTGATTTAGCTGAGAACAGATAAACAACCTGTCAGTGCCGCAGGAAGAGACTGAAAGAAGCTTCCTGTTCAAGGGGAACTTTTTTAAATAAAACTGTCTTTCACTCAACTTAATTCCGAGCTCAAAGCTCTAGGAATAGGAGAGCAGAAAATCACCAATGTAATTTTCTTGGTGAAGATTGCTAGGCTGACTAATATCACAAAATACCATGGAATGAAGCAGAAGCACACCTGGTGTGTTGAGGTTATGTGAGACTTAATATTGATTATTTATTAAAATAGCCACTATGTAACTTGAAATCATAGTACAGAATTCAATACCGTTGTAGACTACATCCAGAATATTATTTTAGTCACTCTGGCTCTGTGACCGCATTTTCTATGCAATCAGCACAGCTTCCAACACAGTAGCTTCTTACTGATAACCACAAGGAGTTTCTACCCCACTGCTCTCACGACCAAAAATAGGAAATATTATTCAAAAATTGTTTTGAGGAAAAGAGTTTCATCAACACCATAACAGTACAAATTACTTTAATTTGAGAAGATGCAGAGTTATAAGAAAACACCCTGGAAGCTGCGTACTTAAAAATCAGCAATATCCAAACAAATTTAATTTCACCCACTTCAAATTGGCCTAGCATTTCAATACTCACTTCATTTCTTTTCATAAAGATAATCCCCTCAATAGCAAATTGAAATATTTCATTCAGCTTAAAAATGGTTTCTGACTTACAACTGCCACACATCACTGCCTTCTACCTTTTGAAAGCCACCAGAGCACAGAGGCCAGCCACCAAGGCCACCAAGCACAGGCCTGCCCAGCAGCATATAGAACCTGCTCAACAGCAGATGACTTCAACAAATTAGACTCAGACTTCCCAAAACATGATACATCCTGCTCTGTGGAACAACTCTGCTTTTAGGTCAACAGTGTATAAAATGTGTGGTGCTCTGCATGTGCCTTAAGCTTTTACATTTGCAACTTGTTAACCCTTATCTTCAACCCATTAGAGCCTGACACACACACACAAAATTCAGATGTAATCAGAATGCCAACCCACCTCAGGCCTTCAATTTGTCCCCAGTTGTGTGGTTCAATGACAAGATAATTTCTAATTTATTTTGTTTGAATAAAGAGGGAAAAAACGTTAAAAACTGAGTAATAGTTACAAAGTATTTTCCTTGTGCCTCCTTGACACTGGTGCTAGCATGAGGAGAACTAGTTAAATACTTGCTACCTGATGTTTTTTCTTATTGTTATTCATGTTTTTAAGTTTCACAAAAGGAAAAGTTTGTACAAACATAAAGACAAATTTGGTGGCCTTCTACAATGGCAGAAGAGCAACAGACAGCATCCACCTGGCCTTGTGCAAAGCATTTGACACTGTCCCACATGACATCCTTGTCTCTAGATCGGAGAGAAATGGATTGGACAGACAGACCACTCGGCAGACAAGGAATTAGCTGGATGCTCCCACTCAAAGTGTTGGAGTCAATGGCTCAACATCCAGATGGAGACCAGCAATGAGTGGTATTCCTCAGGAGTCAGTATTGGGACCAGGGTTGTTTAAAATCTTTATTGAAGACACAGACAGTGCACCCTCAAAAAGTTTGCTGACAACATCAAGCTGTGCAGAGCGGTTAACACACTGGAGGGCAAGGATGCCATCCAGAGGCACGTGGACAGGCTTGAGAGGTGCAAACCTCATGAAGTTCAACAAGGCCAACTGTAAGGTCCCGCAACTGGGTTGTAGCAACTCCAAGCACAAATACAGGTCAGTCAGAGAATGGAATGAGAACAGCTCTGAGGAGGTGCTGGTGGATGAGAATGTGCAGTTGCAGCCTAGACAACCAACCACATCCTGGGCTGCATCAAAAGAAGTGTGGCCAGCAGGGAGAGAGAGGTGATTGTGCTCCTCTGCTCCACTCTCATGAGACCCCACCTGGAGTATTGCGTTTACTTCTGGGGCCTCCAATGTAAGAAAGACATGGATCTGTTGGAGTGAGTCCAGAGGAGGCCACAAAGATAACCAGAGGGCTGGAGCACCTGTCTTAAGAAGACAGGCTGAGAGAGTTGTTCAGCATAGAGAGGAGAGGGCTCCAGGGATACCTTATAGTGGCTTTCCAGTATCTGAAGGAAACCTGCAGGAAAGATGGGAGGGACTATTTATGAGGAATTGTAGTAACAGATGAGGGGTAATGGTTTTAAACTGAAAGAGAGAAGATTTAGATTGGATTTTAGGAAGAAATTCTTTACTGTGTGGGTGGTGAGGCACTGGAACAGGTTGCCCAGAGAAGCTGTAGATGCTCCATTCCTGGGGCTCTTCTAGGCCAGGCTGGATGAGGCTTTGAGTAACCTGGTCTAGGGGAAGATGTCCCTAGATTTTAAGGTCTCTTCCAACTCAAATCATTCTGTCATTTGCAAGATACAAACCCAGGATTAGTGCTTCTTTTGCGCAGTACTTATTTTAAATGCATTTATTATTCTAAGATACAATTATTGCTAGATGCAACAGGCAACAAGTTTTTCCTCATCTATGTTACATACTTATGCTTTTCAATTGTGATGTCAGAAAAGAAATCATTTTAGCAAGATCATAAACCTGCAAGAGAGAGTTATCTCATTCATTCATTTATTTTGTTCTTATATCCATTCTTGAATTTCTTTCTGGCGGTTGCACTTTAAATGAATATTTACCCATTACTGCCAAGCAACCCATCTTACTGCTTTACACTTTTTTCTGTAAATCGCAAATACCTTGCTTTCTAATCTGTTTGCATGCCTAATGATAGTACCTTGCTGGAAGGAAAAGAACATTAGGAAATTAGTAGTGCATATACAGGAAGCTAGTGTCAGATTATCAATTACACTTTCCCCGTCACTGTGAAGGCCACTACCTCACACAACACAATTATTTAGAATAAAATTTAAGGTCTGAAACTTTTCTTTTGCAATCTGCCATGTCAGATCAAGAAAAACTCAAAAGTTTACTCAAAAGACACAGATTATATAGAAAAAATGACCCTCTGGATGAAATAAAAATCCATTTTCTGACACCTATTCAGTATCATACTCTCTCAAGAGGTGGCAGGACTCTCTTACAGTTTTTATAAACTAAATCTTAGCAACAAGACATGCTGTCATCATGAAAGTCAACGTTTTTTTTTACCTTCCCTAAGGATACCATGTGCATTACAACATAATTATTCTGGGCTGGAAATCATTCTTATATTAAACACTCCTGTGCCATCTTTCTACTTGAGAAAATAGCTCACCCAACACAATTCTAAACACGGTATGGTTTGAGCTGACTTATTTCCATTTCAATACATCTGCCTGATATTTTCCTCCTTTTCCAGGCAGGTACACCACTAAAATAATCCCGAGATCAGCCTTTTGGAGTGCTGAGATTGAAAGATGTGATCCAGTTAGGTATAGCTAGGCCAAGTGTTTCAGCAGCTTCTCACATTTTTCTCAGAGATTGCCAGAGAAGGTCCCTTAAAAACCTCTAGATCGAAATGAGACCTACCTGCTTTCTGCTAAGAATTTTTAGAGTTCATTTTGCTGTCAGGTACTAAAAAAGAATCACTAGATTTATTGTCCAATGCTATCACATTTGTTCTCGTTTCTGAATAACATGTGTCTCAGCCCTGGAGATGCTAATTCTCAGCAATAATAACAACAATTTCCAAAATAATAAATAACTGGGTTTGAGGACTCTATACGTTTTCAGTTTTACTTTTACATATTTGTCTTAGCTCTGCCCAGAAGATGACTTCTCCTGGATAATTTCTCATGTTCAATCCACTGACCAGTTTCAAACCACAGGTAACAACTTCATTTCCTCTCACTACACGTGTGATCTGACCTCAGCCTTTGCACTTCACACACATGCCAGCTGTGGGACATGAAGGGATCACATCTTGGTTGACAACAGCACTCAGTGTGCATACCACAGGGCTTCCTGACCCACCTTCCAAATTAATCCCAAAGGGCCCATATATAGGAAAGATACGTCATACCACATTTAGCTATAGAATCCCCTAATTTGTGCCCAAATTTTAAGCCAGCAGAGGTCAGCTAGTAAGTGGCATCTGGTATGGCAGAGAGTCTAGTTAGAAGCTAAATAATACGCACAACACAGTGTAAGGCTACTACTGCTGTATACCTAAAAGCTCACCTGTACAGGAGAAATCATCCACACGGACATATCCCATGACACAATCACAACGATAGGATCCAGGCAAGTTAACACACACGGTATTGGCATGACAGTAATGCATCTTGGCAGCACACTCATCAATATCTGCAGAGAAAAATCACCAAGGAAAGTAACAGTCAGGCTTAGTAATATTAATGACGTGACGCAATATTAGAATAAGAGAAAATAAATTCCATTTCCAAATACAAGGGCAATCTGGTTTAACATTAAAGAACACGGTAAATTTAATAGAATTTGGGGTTTTTTCCTATGACAATGTTAAAAAAACAAAAACAGAGTTTCCAAACACATAAAATATGCAACACTGAAAACCCTAACTCTGCCTCATCACTAAAATAAAGCATAGGGTAAAATAACTCCGTATAACACGGTACCAGTTCCAGAGCTTGGACAGATATCACATGTCAGTGTTTGTCAGGGCAATGCAGTAGACTCAACTAAGTTAATCATAGAATCATAGAATGGTTAGAGTTGGAAAGGACCTTGAAGATCATCGAGTTCCAACCCCCCTGCGATGGGCAGGGACACCTCCCACTAGACCAGGTTGCTCAAAGCCCCATCAAGCCTGGCCTTAAATACTTCCAGGGATGGGGTATCCACTGCTTCTCTGGGCATCCTGTTCCAGCGCCTCACCACCCTCACAGTAAAGAATTTCTTCCTAATATCCAATCTAAATCTCCCCTCTTCCAGTTTAAAACCATTACCCCTTGTCCTATCACTACACTTCCTGACAAAGAGTCCCTCTCCTGCTCTCCTGTAGGCTCCCTTCAGATACTGAAGGTCTCCCTGGAACCTTCTCTTCTCCAGGCTGAACAGCCCCAGCTCTCTCAGCCTGTCTTCATAGGACAGGTGCTCCATGCCTCTGTTCATCTTCGTGGCCCTCCGTTGGACCCGTTCTAACAGTTCTGTGTCCTTTATCTGTTGAGGACTCCAGAGCTGGACACAGTACTCCAGGCGGGGTCTCACAAGCACAGAGTAGAGGGGCAGAATCACCTCCCACGACCTGCTGGTCACACTTCTTTTGATGCAGCCCAG
>VZRU01021054.1:117889-144111 GCA_013398155.1 Pedionomus torquatus | reverse complement strand
TTCTCCTCTTTTTTTTTTTTTTTTTTTTTTTTTTTTTTTTTTTTTTTTTTTTTTTTAAATCAATGAGTATTCCAGCCTCACAGATTCACCCAAGTGCTGTGACAACGCCCTGTCCTTGAAAAACACTTCTGCTACCCAAGTTACTGAACAGTGCTCTGTGCTGCTTCTGCAGCCCACACAAGCAAATAATTGAGCCAGTCACCTAAGCCCACATTAAGCCTGCTTTACATCATGCCAATAGAGAAAAAGATGACTAGGAGCAGTAGAAACTTGACCGCAATACCTTTGTTTGCTTCAGCATCTCTACTGCTGCTGCAAATACAAATTTCAAAACTGTTTTCACAATAATGAATCAAACCTACCATTTACTTGCCTGTTTGAATATCCCAAAGCTCTCTGGTATTGTATACTGTAAAATCTTCCCTCTCCCTTCCCCACAAAACCAGACATTATACTGAAGGCTTTCCTTTATTTTTTTTTCTCAGCATGATAGGTTTTCTGCTTAGTAGCACAGATTTTACATAAAGTAATTCACAGTTTTCAAAAGATTAATTCTAGTGTTACATATGTCCACACAAAGAAAGATGAATCAGAGTAATTTTTTTTCCCCTCTAAGACTTTCTCCTTGTTATTGATTGCTCACACTGAAGAAAAGTAATAGTTGACAACACAGCCGAAGAACTTCCTCAGCCCGTGGGGTACAGATGAGTTGGTCTCCCACCACACTCCTCTGCGTAGCCACCTGTAGAGATCAAGCTACAGTCTCCATTCTCTCACCCCACGGTGCTTAGAGACACAGTCAAAGTGCTACAAGGGGTCAGCACCATAACATTGGGATTTCACCACAGAAGGGGCGGCTGGGTAATTTTGAACATTCTGGGTCCTTTGTTGCCCAAATTCAGGTATCCTTCTTAACCTTCCTAAATTGAAGCAGCTGCAGTTGAGATACACCTACATTTTCCAGTCTTTGACAACGAAACACATGCCAGCTATACTCAACACTTTCTATACTAGACATCTGTCCAGTAGGAACTACTAGCTAAATCACTTTGCATTGGCCAACGAGCTGTCAGCTGGCAGTGATTTCTGACTGCTGCCAACCTGTGCTGAATTAGAAATGATGGCTTGGAGGCAAAAGACTTTGTATACCACTGCAAACACCTTGAACTATCTTGTTCTCACATTTCCATTGTTTCTGTTGCAGTTCCACTTGATGAAATGAATTTTAAAAAGTCAGAAGCATCAATATATGGAAGATAAAAGCCAAGAAAAATCCTCCCACATGTCTTGTTATCACACCACTGAGTGCTAGAGCCACTTGGGAAACACTCAGGTGTTGACGTGTGTTCACACTGTTCTGCTTGCAGCCTCTTTTTAATAGGCTTTTGGAGAGTAGCTTTGAGGAGTTTTGTTCTTGCATATCTAATAATATTCTAGCATAAAAGGGAAAGGAATGAAAAGATGCCTGAAAAGAAAGCAAGAACGTCAAAACAGCAACCAATTCACCTGAAAATTAACCTTATGAAAATATCACTGTGGAAGAATTTCTCAAAAGGAGACTAAGGCCTTCAAGTGATGACTTGACTATAAATAGAGGAATTGAGAAGAACTGACACTGGGTTGCTGCAGATGTCCTTGAATCCAGGAAGAAAGAGACTGGGCCTGACAAAGGAAACAGAAGGAACAAAAGATCGCTCTCTTCAAACTCTGCTCATTTATTTAACTATCTTTCTTGGTGCGTCTTCCATAAACCCTTTCAGTATTTCCCATTTTCTTTTACCTTTGCTGTATTAGCCTTTCGCTAACACACACATTTCCTTTACAGAGAATAATATGGAGAGGTCACAACTGGTAATAGTATTTTCTTATTAAAGCCTGTAGGGCAATGCTAAAGCTGTTGTTCTAGACCACCATTCTCCAAATCCTTGTAAAAGGTTAGGTATTCATCACAAAAAGCTTTGGGTTTTTACTTAATATTGTTAGAGTAAAATCCATAAAGCACATAGTAGTATGTATCAGCTCAGCTGTAATGGAACTCAAATTGTGATTCATGTGTATAGATTGCTTGTCACATTTGAAATATTAGAGCTCATCTTCTAGTGGTCTTTTGAGGTGATAAAAATGCATGATTTATGTTTCTCTCTAGACTGGTGAAGTAGTTTGTTTTTCTTTTAAAAAGGTATACTTATGGCCTTTAAAATGAGACTTGACACAGCATAATGATCATTCACATATCACCAACTTCTATCTACATAAGCTAGCTCTTTGCAACAACAAAGACATTGGGGCTTCAACTTTTTAGTAAGGACCACTACATTACAGGGTGAGTTGGTTTGATAAGCCAATGCTATCCTATGGGGTTCAAGTGTTTCCTTAACAGTTAGCAAAATAGGGCTCATTGCCTACACATAGTACTCACCTACCCTATAGCTAATCAGTTATCACTATTACTCTTTACAGTTCTAAACAGTGTTTGTGAACTTATAGAAAAATACACATGTATATTCTTTTATTGTTTGTGCCATGCTGTGAGTACACTGGGAAAAAACATGAGAAAAGCATCTCAATGCAGCTACCTGCTCAGCATCCGACATGTTTTTTGTCACACAACAGGTACTCATCATCTCATACCAACCAATCAAAACAAGATAGGATGGAAAGACGATACACAAGGTGTTGTCATAAGTCTCATGGGGAGAGGCTGAGGGAGCTGGGGTTGTTCAGCCTAGAGAAAAGGAGGCTGAGGTTTCCTGTAGAGACCTTATCGCTCTCTACAACTACCTGAAAGGACGGTGAAGAGAGGGGAGTTGGTCTCTTCTCCCAGGTCACAGGTGACAGGACAAGAGGAAATGGCTTCAAGTTGCAGCAGGAAAGGTTCAGAATGGATATTAGGAAAAATTTTTACACTTGAAAGGGTTATTTAGCCTTGGAATGGGCTGCCCAGGGAAGTGGTTGAGACACTCTCCTTGGAGGTATTCAAAAGATGGGTAGACACAGTGCTTAGAGATTTTGTTTAGTGATGGGTTTTATCAGAAATAGGTTGATGGTTGCACTAGATGATCTTACAGGTCCCTTCCAACCTAGATGATTCTACGATTCAACCTACAGCCAGTGAAAGAGGTCCTCTCATCTGCAAATATACTTTTCAAACTTTACAAACCGATGAACTCTCTTCATGCCTGACTCAGAATCCTATTGCTAAATATTTAAAATATTTAAATACGACAATAAGACATCAAATCACAACTCAAGCATCCCTTCGCTGTTTCTTTCCTCCACAAGTCACACCAAACCAAATTAAACTGCTGTAAACGGGGCACAGTTCCTGATAATGGCAATGGAAGTTTTTTTTCATTCACTCAAAAAGTGAAATGTATCTACTATTTTTTAAACTGTTAGTCTTATAATAACCATGAGTCAACAATCTTGAAACAAAGCACACTACCTCTGGAACTGCAGACCACCTTTGCATTCATTTAATAATAATCCATTTGGACACTACCACTATAAGCACCTACTGTTTCAGGCTTCACAGTTTAACCACTGGAAGACAATAATATTTTTTTAAAAAAAAAAAAGGTAACGAATATGAAGTGCCCCAGAGAACCAACAGATTATGTATCTGCTAAATATCAGAATCAATTATGTCACTTGCAACTCTCTCCCAATTACTCACTTTCTGGTTGGGGATTTTATTTTCCCAAAGTTAATTCTGATTTTCAAGCACTCTGTAGAAGCAAAGACACAAAAGCAGAGACAGCAGGGAAAAAAAGAAGAGCCTTTGCAGAAAGCTCTGATCTCTAATACATGACTCCCAATTAGAAAACATTATTAGGGGAAGAGTGATAAATTCCCCTCCCCTCTTTTTATTCAAGTTAGTATTATGCCTTGACTTGAACTGTATTAAACCCTGGTCTAAATAATCTGGATTTTTAAAAATGTAAAAATCAGCTTGTGTTGTTTAAATATTATAAAATATGTTCAGAAGCTGACAGAATCATATAAAAAGTTTCCAAACAGTGGAGCATGACAGTAGTGCAGCATAAGACAGGTCCTAAAATTTCAACCACCCTATGCTTGGTCAAAAACATAAAATTTTCGCTCCACTGATTTAGCAGTGTTCATTATATTTACTTTTTGTTCTACAGATTTTCCTTGATTCTGCCATCTCCTCCTCTTACTTCCTTTCCACTGCCAGACTCACTTGACTTCAGCTCTCCTTGCCATTTTCTTCCCCCTCCCACTGCCTGTATTCCTTTGCATATGTCTAACATATTCCATACCTGTTTTTTATCTTTCACAAGGTTTCTCAAATTGTACAATACAACCTTCAGGGAGCCACAAAGCACTAGACAGCAGCAGTCAGCAGTTCCCTCTAAGCTGGCTGCAGCTTAGATTCCCCCAGTTGCCAGAGTAACAAAAAAACTAATTATTGGCTGCAAATGTTTAGGCTAGCCTTAAATCAGCTCTTAAAAAAAGTTTACCAACTTGTGCTCCTTAATAGCAATCCATCTCCTCCAAAGCAGGGCAACAGTGCAAACACAGGTGACCCTCACAATTCCTCCAACCGAGCTGCTGCCCAGTCAGAGGGTATGGAACAACCCAAACCAAAGGCAGATCAGCTTTTCCATAAGGCTGAAAAACATTACCCTAACATCAGTAAATAACTAACTAGCTAAAATTGGCATCATAAATTAGGGCTGGTGTAGCATCATCCGGCAATACATAAGCAATAAAATAACTATCAATATAATAACATCAGGAAGTACTAGCAATTTGAGTTTTAGAGCATCATTAAAATGGTGCAGCCTCTTCCTCTGGGCACAGCATAAAAGTGCTTTACACTGATATACCTACTTTACAATCAGGACAAGAGTATCAATATTCCAAATCTGCTTTATATCAATTTAACTGCCCCTCTAGTGATGACAACTGCATCACTACCAGGTTAAACAAATAAATATTTAATAACACACACTCACATGCAAATCACACTTAAACAGTCATACTTCTGAGTGCAGATTAACCCTAAGCAAACGTAACATTCCTAAGAAGGACAAAAATAAAAATTACCTTTCTCCAAAATTATTACCAAATTACCAAAATAAAAGTTACCTTTCTCTATTTCATTTCAATACTATTAAACTTAAATTCCTTTACTAACTGTTCTCCGTAGAGCAAGTGGTCATTCTCAAAATCAGCACCACTTTGCAACCTATTTCTCAGCTCCATTAGTAAGCAGTCCACCCAGCAGACATAGGAAAGTGGTTGCTTCCTAAAATCTGCTCTGGTGAAATCAGCCTTAGGTGTTAAAATATCACCTAGGCCCAAGATGAGCTCCTCTTCTACATCCTTACAATAATACACAGATTACTAGTGTTCTTATGTTACTTTTTTTTTCGGCCTTAATAAATTAAAAAAAGAAGAAGTGTTTCATAACCTGAGTTTCCAATAATCTGACCAACTCTTTGGAGCCAGGATCTTTCAGCTGTGGTCATTTTGTTCATCATTCCTCATAATATCACAATCTTGTGAAAGACAGCACCAGACTCTTCAAAGCTTGCTATCCAGACTATCTAGTGTCCCTCTAAGCGAGAGGATTTTCCTTTTACTGTTCTACTAAATTCTGCTGCTCTCTAACAACTAAAAATTTGCAGTTTCACTTTCCCTTGTGCTCTCCATCATTACACTGCAATTTATAATGCTCTATTAAATGCCCAGGTGGTTGGTTTGAGGGAATGGTCCTCAAGAGCCTTGAGATCTCTTAGGATAAAATCAGTTTATTGACACTGAACTTTTTGTAAAAGATTGTTTGAATCAGTTAGAAAACTGCCACTGGCATGTTAGTATTAAAGACAATAGAAGTGATGTGGTGCTGTGTTTAACAGAAAGGAGCTGATATCTTAACCTTAAGTGAACGAATGCATTCATTCGATAAATACATTAATAGAAAATGTTCACAGACTTATATATATTACTTTTTTAAAAATGTCTGCAGCGATAGGTCTTAGGGATGGTTGATAACTTATTCATAAGGTATCTCTGACAATTGCAAATAAGTTATTTTATAACATATGCAGCCAGAATTCACATATTATAATGCAGCTTAGAGAACATAGATTACAAATAATCACAAAAAGCAGAATGAAACATTTGGGGGAACAGGTTTTGGCTAGCAGCAGCAGCTCAGTCATTTGCTCAAACACGCCAAAGCAACTAGCAAAAACAAGTCAAGATTCTTCTTGTATAATAGCAGCCACTATGATGTTTAGAACATCACTGAAATCCAGATTGCTTTATCCAGGATTATTTAAGCCTTTTAACTTTTTCTTTCTAATTATTCTTTGAAAATAGACCAATATCTGTCTTTAGAATGCACAGCAACAGGATGGGCTACTAAGCAGCGTGCCTGAGTGCATGTAAAGGCTTTTCTTTAAAGATGCTGCTTAATGTGCTCTTCCACTAAATGGCTTATGAGAGGCTATGTAAAAAGCAAGATGCTTTTCTGTTTCAGAGCCTGTCTGGCCAGCAGGATTCAGAACTTTTACCCATCAGTCCCACTGTCTCTAGTCTCCAGCTACTCTCTGGCCTCTTAGACTCAATCAAAGCAGATCAATGTCTTTGAAAACACTCTGCTATATGGGATTTGTGGATTCTGCGGAACATTTATTATGTCCCCTCATGGACACTATGGCAGAGAGGTTCTTTGTCAGCCCCAGGTATTTTAACATACCCAGTAACATCAGCAGCTACTTCAAGAAAGAATTCTGTATTTCAGGGAAATCACCTGGTGTCTACCAGAAAAAAGGCAAAGAACACTTTCACATACCATTGAGCAGTATTAAGCCCTCTGAAGAGTAAAACGTAAGGTGCGACTGCTCCTGATTATAACGAGACCACTTCAACTAAAATGGACTCGATTTCAAGTAAGCAGGTACTGGCACTACAGGAACTGTTGACTCTTAGAACTTTGCAGGAGCAAGCCTATAACAGGAGAAGTTGTCCACTTTTTGGTTGAGAATACACAAGGGTTTTCACAGTCAAAGCAATATTCTTGACAAGATTGCCAAGGATATTGCAATAGATAATTAAATTCAGAAAAAGAAAAGATAAACTCGGGAAAAAACTGCAATTCAAGTATGATGCATTTTGACTTCTTCTCTTATAAGAAGATGAAATTAGAGGTACGTCCACATGGCTGTAAGTCCCATGATGGTGTCACCTTGTTTTTCATATGAGTTTGGTCTTAAAAACAGCTCAACAACTGCCTGCTGTTTATTATTATTATTGCTATTGTCTTAGAGGTGATATGTTCAGTAGTTCACACTATAAATTCTTTCATCTATCACCCAAATTTATTCAGTTAGGAAATAATCTTACTTGATTATTTCATAATCAAATCACAATCATAATATATCCTCTCGGAACAGAAGTTTCCTTAAAGCTTTATTCTAAATGCTAATTCCAAAATAAATTAAAATTCCCACATATATGACCATAGAATTGTTTTTTGTTAGAAGGGACCTTAAAGATCATCAAGTTCCAAACTCCCTGCCATGGGCAGGGACACCTCCCATAGACCAGCTTCCTCAAAGTTCCATCCAGCCTGCCCTAGAACACCTCCAGGGACAGGGCACACAACTTCCCTGGGCAACCTGTTTCAGTGCCTCATCACCCTCACACTAAGGAATGTCTTCCTAATAGTTAATCTAAATCTCCCCTCTTTCAGTATAAAACCTTTTTCCCCTCGTCCTATCACTTTACTTCCTCATAAAGAGTCCCTCCCGATCTCTCCTGTAGGCCCCCTTCAGACACTGAAAGGGGCTATAGGGTCTCCCCAGAGCCTTCTCTTCTCCAAGCTGAACAACCTTAACTCTTTCAGCCAGTCAGTAAGTAAAACATTGGGGTACCCAAGGTTCATCCTTGGAAACATAATAAATGCCTACATGGGTATAGAGATGCATAACCCAATGAAGAAAACATTAACTTCATTAAGGAAACATTAACTTCACCACAGTAATGATATTTGGCAGTGCATCAGAAATGAAACAGTACACAAAACATGAAAAGCCACTGGCTCTTTCCATCCTGCAGCAGGCAACAGACTGTGAGAAAATGATGAGGTTCCTCCCTAGGCATCCAATACATCCTTCCCTAAAGCAGGAGATGTTTTGGGAATCTCCTAGCTGTTGAGGAGAAGATTATGCAAAAACAAGGCTTGTCACAAGGCATACGTGCGACAAATTCTTGCACCAAAGACGATTTGGTAAGCCAAACCATAAATTCTGAACTATACTGTCACAGTCTGTCAGCAGAGCCCATCTCTGGGCAACTGCAAGCACTGAAATTTGAAATCAGCAATTTGGCTCTGCTGCTCTCCATTATTCCTCTGCTAAAACCCTGAGCATGATGACAAGAGTCTGATCCACACCATGCTCCTCCACTGAATTTGTACAGATAAAAAAAAAAAAAAAAAGAGAATATTTATAAAGTCTACTCCCTTACATAAGTAGCACTCATCAGCGCAATACACATTGCTTATCCGTGACACAGAGGGAGTTAACCTCTTTCCCTTGGCTAGAGTCCATGACAGAAACCTCAAGAAATTACTACAGGGGTGGTAGAAGGAAGAGTTATAGATAGTAAATCTAACTGGACTACTCAACCTTAGTATTTAGTACCACTCTTTCACCCATTTCTCTTCTTCAAAGACCCTTTAAGCATGAGATTTCATTCTAAATCTAACTACTTCATGCTTGGCTGTAAGAGTTACCATTACATAAGTCTTCGTC
Source organism: Pedionomus torquatus (assembly GCA_013398155.1). Lineage (NCBI taxonomy): Eukaryota > Metazoa > Chordata > Aves > Charadriiformes > Pedionomidae > Pedionomus > Pedionomus torquatus. The sequence continues at coordinate 135,319 of VZRU01021054.1, read as the reverse complement.
AAATAAAAGGTTATGCTACTACTGTTCCCAAATGTATTACAGTCCATTAGAAAACAAAGCAATATAATCACCTCATTCTTAAAAAATAGCTCTGTTCCCTAGAACGACTGCTTCTAGTTTACTGATTACATAAAGGTACTCCCAAAGCCCTGCCTGCTTTGGCTTTGATTTCGCTTATGAAAGAAACCCCTACTGGACCTCAGTAAGCAACGATTAAACAAATACTGCTGTTGGAAAAGTAATGTCAGGTTTCTGTAATAGACTCACCTCCTTATTTATCACTATTTTTCAATCTTTCCAAACATTCCTAGAGACACCAGTGGATGCGTGTATGGGGAATATGAGGGGAAGGGAAGATGTGAGGGGAGTGTTGTTCTCTAATGTTCCATTCACCTACATTAGCCAAGCAATATGATAAATTGAAATAACGGCATCCATTTTCATTCAACTAATACCTTACCCTTTCAAACCCTTCTATCTGATTTTACTAATGGTTAAGGGTGAGCGATGGATTACTGTATCAAAATGAACAATTCTTTCTTCATGCCGCTATACTGAGAGCAATTACATTACAGACCTGGTTCCATCAGCACTCGTCTTATACCGTTGTCCACAACTTTTGCTTCACTGTTCTATTTTTATCCTTAATACTCTTATCCAGTTTGTCTCCTTCTATCTATGTCCTGAGATATTGACTGGCTTACTCTTTCAAATCCACACAGATGCTATCTTCAAATGATAAATTGTAGAAGGCTACCCATATAATTGATCTAGAATCCCTGTGCCCACAACAACCTTTTACTGTGGCATTTTGAAGGACACTGCATCTCTCTGAAAAATTAAATGCTGATGAAAACCATATGGGAGAGAGGTTTGGGGGTGGCATCTTTAGCTTGTCTAGTCCCTGGTCTTGCACTTTGTAATGACTTTTAATATATACTGTTACAATAAATGAGATATGATATGTTAGTAGCAAAAAAATCATACAAAATTAATACTGCACCTTTTTCCTACTAAAGTAATTTGCTCACTTGATAACCATTTGTGCAGAGCAAAAGCAGCACACAGGCAATGGAAAAGTATCATCCCTTGTTAGTAAATGCTTGCTGTGCCCTATCTATGGCCTTCACAACACTATTTGCATTTTCCAAAATGTTCTCTCTTAACGGCTTTTCAATTATTCATATGTTTCCATCGCATCTTGTTCCTCTGCCCAATTCTGCTGAAAAACCCACATGGAAATCTTGAACTTGAAGTGGCAGTCTCATCACCACTGCTAAGCTGGCAACTGTGCCTCTTCAGTGCCTCACAAGCCAAACCAGGTGGCTTGACGTAATAGAGGGTTTACTGATTTTATTTTCATGGATCCAATCTACTCCTTGTTAATTAGGTTCCACAGAGGGTTAGACCCCAATATCTCATGCAGATCAGAAAATTAGAGATCACTGGGAAACAATTCCTTTCCTGATATCCCTCTAAGCCACACTAAACACTTTTCTTTGGTCTACATCATTGCTACACAATCTAGTCTTACTGCTTGTGCCTTTTAAAATTTGATCTATAATGTAAAAATAAATAAGCAAACATCAGCAGAAGAAAACCCCTTAATTTTAGGCATAGTTTCCCCTATAAATATAACCTTAATTGACATAACTGAAAAGTGCAAGATGCATTTCTCATCTAAGCAAATATGGCAATCGGTTGTGATTTATAGCACTAGTTACTGAAAGAGGCATTTCTCCTTTGGAGATACCAACAATACTGCATTCCTTTTGCCTAACCTGAGATGAACTAGATGAGGAACAGTAAAAGGGGGAAGGAAGATTCTAAAATAAAAATATTCTTTACCTATAACCTTAATTCCTGCCTCAACACTTAGTACAAAATTTTATTTTAATTGCTTTGGGCTATGAAATTGAACTGGTGATTTAATGCTTTCCTCTGATAACATCCTGAAAGCTTAGGTACAGTTAAAAAAATGAAATTGGGACACTCCAGTCCTTACTATTTTGTTTCTAGTAACTCTGCTTCCCACTGACTATATCACTATCAACACAGTGAGTCAGAGATGTCTTGATTCACATTTACTCAGTAAAAGCTACTGAGGAATTCATTCATACAGAATCCCTCAAGTTCCACCAGTAGTCAGCGCACTGTCATGGTTTCAGCCAAGTTCACCAAAACCAGATTGACAGATGTCCCTTCCTCTCCCCAAAAGGAAATGAGAAGACGGTATTAAAGAGATTAGAAGATTAGAATGAATTTAACTACTTTAATGAAGTATTAATACTAAAATTAAAGTAAGAAGAAAATAATGAAATAGATACAGTATATACAAAACCATATCAATCTCCCAGAATGACGATCGCATCGCCAGCAGGCATCAGAAAAAGTCCCAGACTGGACTCGGTGATCGACAGGAACTGGATTCCAGATCCAGAGTCAAGAATGCTCAGATCAGGATCAAAGGCAGGCCATCAGACAGGGTCCTTCTCAGATGTCGGTCATCGAAGAAAGAAAGTTGACCCTTTGATCCCTCAGCTTTTATACTGAGCATGATGCAGATGGGATGGAATAGCCCACTTGGTCAGTGTTGGGTCACCTGTCCTGTCCGTTCCTCCCTACAGGCGTGATCCCTCTACGCTTTTCTGCTTCCGATCCTCCAACCGGGCAAATGATGAAATTTGCAAACTGCAAACAAGACCTTGGTTGGTCTAGCAGTAAATATAAGCAAGGGCCTTGGCAAAGTCAGGTCTTATCACTGTGAGACTGAAGAGTTTTCTGAACAATGTGCTGTTAATTTCAGAGTTTAGTTAGTTCGAAGAGGAACAGTTAAGAAAGTACAACTGTAAAACAGAAAACTGATCCATTTTACCTCAAACCAGGACACACACAAAGAAAAGAGGGATTGGAGAGATGCTGACCCAACCCTGCCAGCCATGAAAGCTAACTGTGAGTAGGTCTGTTGTTTGGGTGATGTTTTAATGCAAGGTCTTGAATGGGCGCGTGCCCTCCTGAAAAAGAGCCTAGCTGCAAACATGCTTTCTGAGACTCTTCCAGAAAAAGGATTTTAATTTGCAGTACACAGCGTCCTGATCTTTGGGAGTGGAGGTCAGGAACAAAGGTAGCATTATGGCGTTATTCATTATATTAAATTACTATTTTATTACCAGCACCATTATGTGCATTTCAGAGCATGTTATTGGCAATAAATCCCAATTCTACCATGACCAAGATGGGCTTTTACCAACTATAAGCAGTTCCCTCCAACCCCAGTAAAACACAGGACTGTCCAGGAGGGCAGTGGTAGACGCATACAGCAGGTTGAAATACGCCTTGTGAAGGACACTATGAGTTCAGTGGACTTTAAAACAACCTCCTGAACAGTGTGTGTATTTGCGTGTGTGTGTGCAAACACATATTAGGGCACTGCAGAGGGAGATGAATCAATAAGGATCTCACACTGTACAAGGAGAAAAAACAGGAGATTGAACCAGCGTTACTGGTTTCAAAGGCTGAGCACTGTCTCAATGTTTTAGGCTAGACTGAACTACGATTTAAAAGCAAAATAGTAACTCTTAAATTGCTGTTGATGAAAGCTTTGCTTTTTTTGTTCCATTATGAAAACAATGTGAGCTTTCACTATTAACATGAGGATGGAGACTACTATCATTATCTAAAACGTATTTTCACCCTCTCTATTAAGAAGCAAAATTCTAGCCTGATTTCACTGGTCATTCTACACTAGTTCTAAATAAACTGTTAAGAAAATAAAGACAGCAGAACGAGACAAGCTGTGGACAGAAAGTCAGTACCAAAAGACAGAGCAAAAGAACCCTCATATCCAACAGTTTTCAGTACTCTCTCCCCTGCACATGTATTTCAAGCTATTGTTCTTTTTTTATTAACAGCAATATAACCTAGTCATACTGTAACACGCAGCATGAAGTCACCCACACAGCACAGCCAGACAGGTTACTGCTTTATGAAAACATACTACTATTGCTAGAGACTTCTAAAACGATGAAAGGTGATGTCAAAGTTAAGGTACCCTACATAGAATTCATGAGATTATAAAGATCCTACTTTGAAGAGCCTTCAAGATTTGTTTTCTTAACACAATTTTCTCATTTTTGTTATTGAAAAAAAATCTGAGAATGCACCCACATCAGTGAAAATCAACATTTATATACCAGCGTATGATAGAGAACACCAATTTTTAGCTGCCAAGAACGAAGAAGAGAGCTAGCAGGCACTGGTGGTCGCCCAACAGGCCTGGCTGCCCCAGATTACTACAGGACCCTTGAATCCCCAACAAAAGCTGTTTAAAAAAAAAAAAAAAAACAAAACAAAACCCTCACATTTCCTACTTTACTGAGTTCCTGGATCAACTGTTCCACTTATCTGTGTTCACATTTCCCTGTCCTGGGTATCTTCTGCGTTCCTAAACTGCTGTCTTGTCAACGCATTATGAACTGACTGTAATCCCCATTCCACATCCCCCTGTGCTGCTTGCGGGAAGGTGGTAAAAGCATCATGAGTGAAGTTGAGCCTGGGAAGAAGGGGAAAGCATTTTTTAGATTTGTTCCTGTTTCTTATTACCTTACTCTGATTTGACTGGCAATAAATTAAATTAATTTCCTCAAGTCAAATCTGTTTTGCCCATGTAGGTAGTTGGTAAGTTATCTTCCTGTCCTTATAGAGGCCCAGGAGCTTTTCATTGTATTTTCTGCCCAGTCTTGTTGAGGAGGCAGAGCAACAGAGCAGCTTGGTGGGCACCTGGTGGCTAGGCAGGGTCAACCCACTTCATTTACTTACCATTTTAAACTAAGAATTTTATTTCCTTTAGCCCATGAAAAAGTAATCTCGAGCAATTGTATTACCACATTTGCTATTTCGTAAGTACTAGAGAATGAAAAACCAGAGACCCATTTAAGACAGAAAGGCGAAATCAAGATTTTCCAAGTTTCCACTCTACTTAAGTTCTGTAAGAGTTATGCTAATAACTGTAACTTTAGCGGTTGATAGATGCTCTTTAATTACTTAGACGTTATTTTTCATTAAGGTGAGTGATGTACTGAAACCCTGTTGAGACATAAAACCATCATTTAACACAACTGCCAGATTTTTTGAGGCCGATATTCTATTAAATCAAACGAAAGGTATGACTATTATATCTAGACTGGATCTGTATTTCTGGGTATAATAACTGTCAAGGAAAAATTAGTAAGATTTTTACACAGAGCACATGTTGCTTTCTCACAAAGCATTGATATTCAAAACCAAAAAAAAAAAAAGACTTTTTTAAAGTCATCTACCTTCTTCCAATAAACAGCTTCTTGTGCTCCTATAGTGCTTTCACAAACCCAGAAATAATACATCAACACAATAGACTAACCAATTCTATGGTCTAAGAAAACTGCATATATAGAAATTTCTCCTTAACAATCAGTTTTTATTTACCATGCAGTTTTTCAGAAGTCTTAATAACTTTGTTCTTCAGTTCTACCTTCATTACCTTGGCAACCCTAAAACATTTCTGTCTAGTCCACAATCCTGAAATCACAAAAAGCTGCTCTTTGACTGTTCTTGCACATATTACAAAACAATTATGTTCCTTCTATCCCTTCAACGAAGCTATACATATCTAATTCCTGGTCTTGCCTTATAAATCAGTTCCTACAACCTTTCATCATTTTTACAGTCCTTTCTGAATAGCTTCCTATTTATTAATTTTAAACTAACTGCACATGACATTTGCCTCAGTGTGTCACATACTCTGAACTCTGTTTCTGAATCTTCACAGAGATTTTGGAAGGGTAAAGTCATACGCTGCTTTCACCTTGAAAAAATTATCCCTGAATCAGATTGTTAAAACAGTTTTAGAGAAAACATGAAGGAAAAAAAAAATGACACAGGAATAGTGAAATCACTGTGGTTAAACTATTTTGAAGTTTACACAGTGGCATAAAGACCTCCTAACTAACGGAAGACTGATACAGATTTCTTAGAAGTATGATTACATAGCATAGAATTTACACTGATTCTAGGTTATACAAATATTGCTGTTTTCCAATTAGCTACTAGATTCTTGTACTCTGATAAATCTCACGCAAATCTGCTATTACTTCAAGTACAGGGAAGACACATCATCCTAAGGATGATGGGTAGAGGATGGTGTCTTTGGCTCAAGGTCAAGATTCAGCTCATGAAATGCACTAGAATGTCTGCACGTCAAACGTTCAGCTGATAAGAAAAAAACCTAGATAGCTGACATCTGTACTATTTATTTAAAAAATGGTGTAAACACACCATTTGTATATATGTGAATTAAAGCAATCCTCAGTTCCCTCAGAAAGATGCGGGAGGAGCTATGTTCCCTGTGCGTGCTGTGTTCATCTTAAATAATGGCATCCTTTCATGCTGAAGTCTCTATCTGGGCACCTAAGCACAGGTATATAATTAAAGGGACATCACATACTACAATTTGTTCAGGAATCAGTAACAAAAGATAAGTACTAACACAAAGGAGATAAAAATTCAAAGGCATTCATCTTCATTCAGTCACGAGGAGTTTTTAAGACTTGGCTAGTAAATACTAGAAGCGCATCCATGATATTATTACCCATATGATAAAAATCATATTTGGTTCTATGTCAGTAAATTACTTTGTTACAGTATTACACATTAAAACATCTGATTGCCCATGTTGTTGATATAATAATAATAATAACAACAACATATTTCAATAATAATTCAAATATCTACTGACAGATGAACAGCATGTTTCTGAGGTGAAAATAGTGAATCGTATTCCTCACCAAATTTCCCCTAGGTATAGCCAACTTACTACTACCACCTTGAAAAAATACAAATAAATACTTCTTGTAATCAAAGCATCTCTCAATCACCAGTCTTTTTTTAATTATTTTTTTCCTGTGCTCTCTTGCTGCTTTCCCTGATGTTCCTACTTTTGAGTAAAAATCTCATAGGTTTATATTTTGCATTTTGCATTATAGCATTGCAATTCATCAATCTTACTTTAACATGCCTTTTTATCTAGTGTTCATATAAATAAATACTGATATAGTTAATGTCTTACAACCAACCCAAAAGGCCCAAATATCTTGAAAGCATAAAGGAATTGGTTTGACAATAGCTATTGATGTAAGCTGACATACCATATGAATAAACATGTATTATGGCTTCAAACAATAGGGTCTCTGATCACTAGGCTTCTGAATTAGTCATAAACGACAGATGACCCATTTCTGAACTCAAAAGCACTTTTGGTCAGACGTAATTCTATTAATTTCAGTGGAGATAGTTGCAAGCCGTTTTGTCCATGCAGGTAAAGAGAAGAGCAGGAAGCAAAGAAACCAAGCCTGCAATGGCAAAGCTATGCAGAAGGCAGCAGACCAAAGCTATGATCTCCTTTAGAAAGGGACTCGGTCTTCATCTTGGCATTTTCCATCCAGTTGGACCTAGACTATCCAACTGTACATGTCAGTCTAGCATTTTACCTGGACAACTATCCTCCACGAAGAAAGGAAAGTCCTGGTGTTCAAAGTCTGGGGTTATATGTCTTAGTTACACTATTACTCATAAAGTCATCTATTGCATTGCTAGAGAGAAAAAAATACACAATTCAAAGATTGATTCTCTGCTATGAGCCTACTGTTTGCCCCAAACAGCACAGACTTGCAGCAAAAAAACAAGGGAGCAGAAGACAATAGTGTGGTAACAAAACCATGGAAGACAACAACCCCATTTCCACAGTAAATGAGAGCCGTCAATTTGACTGCTATTGTTTCCTACAGCACACAGACACAGGGTCATACGCCCCTTCAATACATATCAGCAAATTGTAACAAAAGGTTTGGTGCAAAAGACTTCTGTGATTCACACAGGAAAGGCCCTCCTAGATACAGATTTCCTGGAGTGCCCAGACTACAGACATGTGACAGGCTGAGCACGAGCCCAGCGGGCTTCCCCAGCAGAAGTTGTCTGTCATATTCTGTTCATACTGAAGGGAGAGGAGGAACGTGGTCATATCTGCCTTTTCTCATTCCTCACCTCATCAGCCACATACCTTTTTTCCCAGCACTGAGGGGCACTGGGGTCAAAACAGCAAGAGGCTAGAAGTCCATCAGTTTCCTTGGAAAATAAAACACCAGGAACAGCCCAAGTCAATGTTGTGTTTCAGGCGATTCAGGAGAAAGTTAGGCTAACTCCTCCCAAATTTGAGAAAAAGAATAATCAAGCTACAGAAGTACTTCAGAAATCAGTTGGTAAAGTTTCCCTGATTTCTGACAACAGCCCAGCCTACCACCATGGGTTGTAAAGGTGGTTTTGAAATCAGTCTTTGATAACCCCTATGTTTCAAACCAAGAGCTCAAAGAAATACACCACTTCCACTCTCTCAGAGGAAGTGACAACTTCTGAAAGTACATTAAGAAATGGCTTTTACACTGCAAAGCTATTTCACATGCAATAAACTTTGGTAGAGTGTATTTGCCTCAATGTTCAGATGTCATTTTCCCCTTGCACCTCTGAAAGAAAAACCCACTCATTTTATAAAGAGGGAAGTAAAGACCAAAAGATTCAATATAGTCCAGTCCTTCACATTCACCCACTGCCATTATTGCTTCTTTTCAGTGGGCAAAGCCAGATGGGGGGGAAGGGGAGGGAGAATTTTTCTCTTCACAGCTGACAATTTCTCAAGTTTTTGAGATGATAGCCATGAGTGTTTAAAATGCAAATTTTTATCTTGGATTCATCTTGGTTTCTTCTTTTCTTTTTTTTTTTTTTTCCCATAATTCAGATTATTCACATAATAGTGGCACTTAGCACAAGGCAGTAGCAGCATCTTGCTTTATTTCTTCAACTGGGTATTTCCATAGCTAATTTCAGGGGTTGTAAGGTTCATAGTATAGTATAGAGTGTGTTATTATAGTTGTGTTAAGTATGAAATGATCATTTTACTAGACTTCCTTCTCCTTATTAGCCAATTATGCCAAAAATACCCATTAAAAAGCGTACAGGCTAAATACAGACAATGAAAAAGTATAATATTTATCCCCTACCAAACTGATGTCCTCAGTTTGTATTGTTAGGAACAGAAAGTTTGTCAGTCATTTTCAAGCTACTAAATATTTTAAAGAGCTTTCCAACGACCACAGTCACAACCTGGAGTTTCTCCCTGAGGAACAGAAGCAGATGAATTCAGTACGAGAACAAGCAGGAGATAAATACAGACTGTCTATGTGGGGAATGCAGAATAGGCAGCTTTTCAGGAACACAGGGTTCACAGAACCTGAATTAATATCTTACAAATTGAAAACAGCAAATAAGACCAATACCAAAAATTATTTATTGAGTTTTAGGGAGGAATTTAGCAGGGCTGGATGACAGACTTTTATTTTCAGTAAATGGGTCACGTCATGTTTCAGCATACCAGAAATGATTCGTGAATTTAGAACAAATTAAGAAAGCAAAGCTCAGTAATAGAAATAAAGTATACCTTTTGAGAGCACAACATTTCTGTAATAATGTCATTCAGCCTTGCTTAGGAAACAAGCATCACACACAGAAGAGTCTGTGGACAGGCTTGAGCGAGGGTCTCTCCCACAAGAAGACCATCCCAGACACGGTTTGGAGAAGCAAAAGGTTTTCCTCTTTGGGGTGGTGAGTTTACTCTCTTGGGAAATGTTTTTTTTGTTTTACAATGTTCCCCAAGCATTTGCAATTCTTCATCCCATTTCTATACATTTCTTAACATTGTAATGCTTATTATTCTATAAACAGCTAAAACACTACTGATTCTGTAGAAAATTTTGAGGGATAACTTCAGATCTGATCCCTCTGTCATGGGCATTACATTGCTTGCTAAATTAGTGGTTCACAATTTTGACAATGATTTCTCTTAACAACAATCTTTATTAATTTTCAATTGTTCCTTTCTCCCCTTCAACTTGAGTCTGTCTTCAAAGTTAACATTGCCCCTACATTCTTTCTGCCTAGACCAACTCATGGATATAAACCTTGCTTCAAAATGCAAGATGTTCCATAAATCTATTGCCTAAAATCTGAATGTTTTAACTCCCTTGAGTAGGCTAAATCTAGGACACATGAGCAACTTCTGTGACCAAGTATTTCTCTTGAACACTATCTTATACATTTCATTTAGAAATAAGATCTAGAGTTTTTCACTATTCAACCTTCAAAACAGTTTAAGCAGAAAGGCTGTGTCAAATTTTCATACAAAAAGCCTTTGTACATATGTCTGTGAAGCTGTCAGACTTCAGAGTCTCAGCTGGGAAAGTCTAGGTCAGAATTTACATGGAAAACTTCCAAAATGCTTGGTAGAATGGATCTTGAATGAAGCAATACGTTAAATCACCAGTATGCAATGCCTGCCCCATGTGAAAAAGAGCTGTTTGGGTTCTGGCAATGAGCTCTCTCGGCCAAGCCATTAATCTTTAAAGGTTAGTAAGAACCAATGGGTTTCTTCCCTTTTCCATACGTTTACTACAGCAATTTATATCTAATTTTCAAACTCTGGTTTCAGTGGGGTTTGGCATGCTTTACAATAGGAAACAAACAATGCAGCATAGCCACAGTTGTTACACTCTGACTAGCCATGGCCTTCCACAGAAGTAAAAGAATTGTAGCAACAAGTGAAATAATTTGACCGTAGACACAATTACACAGAAAGACCCAATTATGATTTTTTTTCTTATAACAATGTATAACAAGTCTGTATACCATTTGTTCTCACTTCACTTGTTATCTCATATCTAATTATGGGGTTTAGTACTAAGAAGTATGCCCAGTCTCCAGACAATGTGTTCCTTTAAAACTACAAGAGGGTCAAATAGAGGTTCTTCTGAACAGACAGATTTTAAAAACTCATAATCTCATTACTAAAACCTATTTCAAAATGAATTAAGGTGCAACAAAATTTGATTAACTACAGTTATAAATCTGAAACTAAAATGAAGACAGCTCTAAATAAAATAAAATACCTTATTAAAAGCTATAACTTCAGGTATTTAGCACTCCCAGAAACTAAGAGCAGAAAACACAAAAATCTACAATGTATATGAAGATGGAAGTAATCCTGTCATCACATCCCACTGACTAAGAGTATATCAAAATACAAGAATAGATTCAAAACACTTTCATTTTTTAGTGATTTTTTTTTGTGGCAGTTTGCAATTTTTTAACCCACAATGTGAAATCTTCAGTTATTTACCTCTAATAATAGCTAAGCCTCACTGGGGACAACAGTGGGGGTGAAAAAATTAAAAGCAGCAACACTCCTATAGAAAAGCTGGCTAAAGAGAGAAATGTATCAAATGGTTGGGCACTGACTGTCTTTTCATGAGTTAATTGACATATAGCAGGATATATAAACATAGGTCTACAAAGAAGGTTTGGGATTAAACGGGGCATCTCTGAGTGTCTAGAAAAGTTAACACAACTGATTGGACTGCACTGAGCTCAAGAATATAGAGAAATAACATTAATAGGTTAAAAATATTTGGAACGTAAATGAGAAAAACACAGCAAAGATGAAAAGCATTTCAAAGATACCAGGAGTAAGCAAAAAACTTACAAGGATGAGAAAGAGATTGATTTAAAAGGTGAGCCATGTCTCCCAAGATAGCCACAGTAAAAACAGTACCTGTGCTCAGTCTTTCAAAGGAAAACAGAATGAACAGTGAAAGCTCTTTTTCAGCTAAGCAGAAGAGAATGAGGAAAATAAAGACAAGACTAGTTATGGATTCTCTTATTCTCGTGTGGATTCAATGAGAACCTAACTCTGTGTAACCTCAAACCTGGGGCAAATGACCCAGTTTCTCATAACAATGATGACAGACAGACAGGAACATTTCTAGCATACTGAAAGAACCAGAAGATGAAGACTCAAATTCAGTAGCAAGGTTTTTAATGAAACTTATAAACTAATGGGAACTACAGTTTTCCCAATCATTCCAGTTAATTTCATAAACCTTTACTTGAAAATTTTATTCGTTTTTGCACTGCACTGTTGCTAAAGCAAAAATAACACTGGAGAATACTAAATACAGGACCCATATTCCAAGAAAGGAGAAGTAATAATTTGGAAGAGGCAGTAATTGAAAGCATGGAGGTATATCTGAAATAGGAGAAAATAAAATACATTCTCATATTATTTTATTTTCTCACTTGAAAAAAAATAAAGTGTTTTCTCAGTAAGATTGATCTTGCTTAATATAACCCGTTCATCCATCAGGTGTCACCTCTTCAGCTAATGGTTTAGATCAAAGGAAAGAACGCACCTCATAATGAACATAATCAACTGTGTAATGCTGCTCAGCTGGGAAATATCCCTCCTGCAACACTGCAGTGATTACCTTATGCCTTGAAGCATAAGAGCTGATGATCTTTATCTTACCTTTCATAACTACAAATGCTACTGTCGGTCATAAAATTATCCAAGCACTTCAAAAATTCAGCCACAATATTTGATTTGATGACCCTCTGCACTAGGGACAAGCACAAGCTCACTAGGCATCCAATGTCTGGCAAGCCATTTGTTTTAAATTACACTTTTCGTACTGTGGAATAGGATTAGAATAACCTTCCAAGTAAGTTTCACCACAGCCTTCATAAAAAATCGTGAGCAGCTAAATCAAACCTTGCTTAAGGGCTTGACTGTTACTTAAACTTATGCGATATGTCATAATATATCCACTCTTGCAGTAGATGCCAACACCTTCCCACCCAGAGCAGGTGGACTAGAAATGTAGAGAACGAGCGGAAACAATATTCTACTTCTCTGGCTTTCCAGATACGAGCCAGCAAAACCCTCAGAGATTGCTGAGTTGCGTCACCACTTCCCTGCTGCTTGCAGAACCCTGCAACACAGGATCAAGGTCTCAGGGAGATAGAGGTTCTTGGGTCACAACACCTCCTGTGATAATCTTTAGCTATTCAGTTGAAGCAGCACTTCTTATTCCGACAACTGCCAAAAGGTGCAGTTTAGCCTTCAGTCCTTTGCTTTTAATTGCATTACCTTGAATGCTTAGATGTGAAGAATACCAATATCTTAATTTTCAAAAGAAATCCCCACATCTTTTTCTTTGCAATGCTAATGTTACAATACTAAACAAAATTCTCATCTCAAGAAAGCACCTTTTTAAAAAAACAAAAAACAACCCACCTTTTAAGAAAAAAAAAAACACAAGGTTTTTTGGGGGGGCAGCTCAGACAATAAAAAGAAAAAAAAATACTTGATTTTTTAAAGAGGAAGTAGCTCACTCATCCTCCTACCCGCCCTCCACACACACACGCACACGTGCGGGTGCACAGGCTGTTCTGCTTCACATCTCAGAACTTAACAAGGGAAAAAGGACCGATGACATAAGTAGGTATTTTCAACAAGCAAATTCCAGGTCTGAAAATTCTTTTTCCAGTGAGATTATCTAAGTGAAGCCAGCTTGGTTCAAACACACTTGCATACAGTTACCAAAACAGCATCTAAAACCAAATAAGACTGGAGGAGAAGGGATAGGAGCTTTACATATTTATAGAATTAAAAAAAAAAAGAAAATTGTGAAAATAACTCAAACTTATTCATTCAAAGGTAATGACCTTGCAGGAAAAAAAGGATATTTTATCCCTAAAATCAAACCATTCAATGTATAATATTTTATAAAATGAGTATCTGTCAAAGTAATCAAACAGACACCATTTCTTTGCCAGTAGTAACATATTTAAGACGTTGCTTGCTAGCAAACTGCCATGGCAACCACAATAGCACCTGGTCGTATAGCATTATCCTGAGAAACAAAATACCTTCCCTTAAGACATGTAGTAATTTTGCAAAGGTCCAACAGAGAAGTAATTTTTAAACAAGGTAACTTCAGATTCACTGAAGTCCAGAACTGGGTCTCCATCAACTGTTTCTTTACCCAGCAACATCCATACTAAGCCCAGTTGTGATGATACAGCACAGCAGAATACATCTTTTAAACACATACCAATCCTTCTCCACTTCTTTACTTCATTTTATTTAAAATGGCACAACTGTAGGACAGCCCAATACTTTTTGGAAAAAGAGTCAGTAATACTAGATGGCCTTTCAGTTTCGAAAGCAGAGTAAAAACAGGCCACAACAAAATCGTCAAAGTTTCTAGTCAAGACACTGAGGCTAACACTCCTTAAGAAAACAGCCAGGAGGGGGCATGTGCTTCACTTCCTAGCTGCAAACATACCTTAAATTGAAAAATACAAGCCAGTACCAAGACTTCTTTCTGCAATTTAAGAAATACTATACCCAGAAATAGCCTAACCCAGTTGAACTATGAAGGGACAGAAGGGGGCAAACAAAAAGGAAAATATCAGCCATAGATCTCTGTGCATGTAACAGTATTTTTTGCCTAATGGAAAAACTAAAAATACTGTTGTTCAACTGACCAACAGCACACGTGCCTTAGCTCAAGATCTTTTCTACAGCAGACTACATGTAGCAATTAAGTCAAGTTTTGAGAAAAAGCAATTCAAAAGTCATGTTATTCTGAAAACTAACTTTATTTAATGCATATTTTTTTGCGTGCATTCTATCTCAACTCTCGTTTTTAGAAGACTTATATCATTATATTATTATGTATCACCACTGGCAGAAGAGGAGGGGAGAGCATTGAAACACATCACTCTAAGAAAGCTTCCCTTCCCTTGCTTTTCTGTCTTTCCTTCTATTTTCCAATCTCAAGGCTAAGGGGGAACGAAATTACACAGATCATCTCAAGCAACAAAAGGGAAAATACTGAAGATAAATAATACTGCTGACAATAGCAGACACCAATTACTTTCTCTTTCTGATACCAGAGAAAGAATTAGTGCTTTTAACTTGCAATTTATGAATGTCACTGACTGACATTCAACTTTTGTGTTTCTAGCAGGCTCACTTATTGTCATGCTAACATTTTAAGCTTTTTTTGTCCTTTCTCCCTTCTTTTACCTTACCTTTAAAAACCTTGCCTGGAATGTTGGTGCAGGCTGATGCCATTAATAATAATAACACATTGGAACCCAAGAGATTAAATATTATTATTGATTCCCACCTTCCACTTACTTCATAGGGAGCTTTTGTTTGTTTGTTTTTTTCCTTTTTTAAAAAGGTAAAGCAATAATTTAACTATGCATTCAGGAATAACATTCATTTATAATGAGTAAAATATTTTGTAGTATTTTTTTTTGCCATTGGCCTTCAACATACTTTAAAACCACAATTTTACATTCTATTAGACACATGGTATTATCAAGTAGCACCTGCCTGAAAGGTGATTAATATACACAATTAATGTGTTGACTGATTCTCTCATCACTGTCTCAAAAAAACAGAATTAAATCAAACATTTTCTCTGAAGCAGATTTTAGTATGCAATTCTTGAATCGAGCATTCAGTAATGCTTTGAATTTTTCTCTTAATTTATAAATAGAAAAAGCTTAAACCTCACAAGATGGTAAACACTGACTCGGTGCAAAAAAAATATATTCAAATCTACTGCTTTTTAAGCATTCAGAGCAAAGATTATTTTTTCACACATAACCCAACTCTAAGAGTAATTATTATCTGAACTTCTGTTTAACTTGCAACTGTGTTATCTGCCTCACACAGTATTAAAAGTGCACGGCATCTACAATAAGTAGCACTTGCTTATATAGGAGATGTATGATTTTTTTTCCTTTATTTTTACAATGCCGCGTAGGGAAGCTCCAAATGCCAACCAGTTGCCTTAAGGATTTCCTTCAATTCTGACAACCACAACTGACAGTCCAGTCAGGCCTCAATACGCAACAGGGTCTTTAGCCATCTTCAACAGTATCTGTAATCAATCTGCTTTAATTCCTCTTAGACTCAATGCTTTCAATTCCAACCTGCCCACAGGTGTGAACTTGTTTAAGCTAAAAAAGTGACAATGCAGATGATAAATGTGATGTTGTTCAACAGTGACTGAAGGAGCACAAGGGAAGTAAATTAAGATTCAGCTTCTTAATAGTAGAAAGATGGCTCCAGTTTTCTCTGCATCACTACAAATGAAAGTTTTATAGTAAGAGCTTCAGCAGCTTGTAGGATTTGCAAACTATTTAGTCTTCCACGTACAAGAGTTTTCTAACATCACAAGTTCAGAAAGTCACAATCCCACAAAGCTTAAAATTGTGAAGGTAATACATTCATTCAATAGAAATATCTTCAAAGTGTTTAACAGTCAAAGTGCAAAGGTATAGACTGGCAAAGTATTTCATCATATATTCAACTTCAAACACCTGAGTACTTCCAGCTAACTCAGTGGGACTATTCACAAGATTAAAATCTAAACCAAGGCTGACTTAACTGGATGAACTGGGACATATGAGTCAGACACTGAAGCAATGATTTAGTTACATCGACTGAGCATCCACCTACGTAACTCCCAAATGCTCACCCTGAGCATGTACACAGCAATGGACACAGTCAATACAAAATGTTGTCCCCCACAACATCCTTCTTGACAAATTGGAGGGATATGGATTTGATGAGTGGACTGTAAAGTGGATAAGGAACTGGCTGGATGGTCACATCCAGAGGGTGGTGCTCAATGGCCTGAGGTCCAGATGGAGAGCAGTCACAAGTGGAGTCCCTCAAGGGTCCGTGCTGGGACCAGTACTGTTTAACATTTTTATCGACAGTATAGACAGAGGGACTGAATGCACCATTAGCAAATTTGCAGATGACACCAAGCTGTGTGCTGTTTTCAATACACCAGAGGGACCTGGAGAGGTGGGCCCAGATGAACCTCATGAGGTTCAACAAGAGCAAGTGCAGGGTTCTGCACCTGGGCCAGAACAATCCTCATTATCAATACAGACTAGCCGATGAGGTATGAGAAAGCAGTACTGAAGAAAGGGGCTTGGGAGTGNAAATGCTCACCCTGAGCATGTACACAGCAATGGACACAGTCAATACAAAATGTTGTCCCCCACAACATCCTTCTTGA
The DNA here is from genome assembly GCA_013398155.1 of Pedionomus torquatus. Taxonomy (NCBI): domain Eukaryota; kingdom Metazoa; phylum Chordata; class Aves; order Charadriiformes; family Pedionomidae; genus Pedionomus; species Pedionomus torquatus. The sequence continues at coordinate 118,289 of VZRU01021054.1, read as the reverse complement.
CAAATTGGAGGGATATGGATTTGATGAGTGGACTGTAAAGTGGATAAGGAACTGGCTGGATGGTCACATCCAGAGGGTGGTGCTCAATGGCCTGAGGTCCAGATGGAGAGCAGTCACAAGTGGAGTCCCTCAAGGGTCCGTGCTGGGACCAGTACTGTTTAACATTTTTATCGACAGTATAGACAGAGGGACTGAATGCACCATTAGCAAATTTGCAGATGACACCAAGCTGTGTGCTGTTTTCAATACACCAGAGGGACCTGGAGAGGTGGGCCCAGATGAACCTCATGAGGTTCAACAAGAGCAAGTGCAGGGTTCTGCACCTGGGCCAGAACAATCCTCATTATCAATACAGACTAGCCGATGAGGTATGAGAAAGCAGTACTGAAGAAAGGGGCTT
>VZRU01021054.1:103473-116616 GCA_013398155.1 Pedionomus torquatus | reverse complement strand
CTTGACAAATTGGAGGGATATGGATTTGATGAGTGGACTGTAAAGTGGATAAGGAACTGGCTGGATGGTCACATCCAGAGGGTGGTGCTCAATGGCCTGAGGTCCAGATGGAGAGCAGTCACAAGTGGAGTCCCTCAAGGGTCCGTGCTGGGACCAGTACTGTTTAACATTTTTATCGACAGTATAGACAGAGGGACTGAATGCACCATTAGCAAATTTGCAGATGACACCAAGCTGTGTGCTGTTTTCAATACACCAGAGGGACCTGGAGAGGTGGGCCCAGATGAACCTCATGAGGTTCAACAAGAGCAAGTGCAGGGTTCTGCACCTGGGCCAGAACAATCCTCATTATCAATACAGACTAGCCGATGAGGTATGAGAAAGCAGTACTGAAGAAAGGGGCTTGGGAGTGATGATGGACGAGAGGCTAGACATGAGCAGGCCGTGCGCACTTGCAGCCCAGAAGGCCAATCGCATCCTGGGCTGCATCAAAAGATGTGTTGCCAGCAGATCCAGAGAGGGGATTCTGCCCCTTTGCTTTGCTCTAGAGAGACCCCACCTGGAGTACTGTGTGCAGGTCTGGAGCCCTCAATATAGGAAGGATATGGACCTGATGGAGCAGGTCTAGAGGGGGGCCACAGAAATGATCAGGGGGCTGGAGCACCTCTGCTACGAGAACAGGCTGAGGGAGCTGGGGTTGTTCAGCCTGGAGAAGAGGAGGCCCTGAGGAAACCTAATCACAGCCTTCCAGTACCTGAAGGGAGCCTACAGGAAGGCTGGGGAGAGTTTGTTTACAAAGGCCTGCAGTGATAGGACAAGGGGCTCCCAGGGAGGTGGTTGAGGCCCCTTCCCTGGAGATATTCAAGGTGAGGCTCAATGAGGCCCTGGGCAACCTGGTCTAGTTGGGGGTGACCGTGTGACTGCAGGGAGGTTGGACTAGATGACCTTTGGATGTCCCTTCCAGCCTGGGTGATTCTATGAAAATGTATTTTGAGGTTAGAATGAACAGTATCCAAAAGCCCTAGCAAAGACATTACTTTATCCACGATGGGATGCAGGACATTTTAGTCCTTTTCCTCCTTCATTTGTCACTGAAGCCCACAAAGTTTTTTCAAGACACTAACAGATCAGCTAAGACTCTAAGGATTTCTCATCACTTACACTGTGGTCTAAAAGAACTTCTAAACTGTGTGAAGCTTGTATTTATTTCACTAATCAAACTCAGTATTATTAAGCACTGTTTCCACAGGGTTTGTCCTGACTTTCATATTATTCAGTGCTTTCACCTGGATGATGTAGTAAAGGGTATACAGACAACCTACCAGCCCTTTCAATGAACATTACTACTTATTCCCTGGACTTTTTCCAGTAAATCCAAATCTGACATGTATTGTCCAAATCTGGAGGAAAGGCTCTAAGGGACGTGTTGTAACACTGAGGGGGAGCACAAAGATTTATTACATTTTGTTCTTCTTTCATGATGGAGACTGCCAAATTTTGGAATATGATACTGATTCATTGGACCCTCAGATATAATCTTGACTCTTTAAACGCTTTTTTTTTTTTTAACTATCCTAATAAATTAGGATTGACACTGCAGCATAGATTAGATATTAGAAAAGGTCTTCTAAAGATAAGAGAACCAAAGCACTTCCAAGTGGAAGCTGTAGAGTTTCCATCTCTAGAGGTTTTTTAAGACAAGGCTAGGCGATGTCCATCAGGAATTGGTTTTGTTAAGCTAATCCATTGCTGAACAAGCAAAATGTACTATAATAACCTCTCACACCAGTTTCCTATCTTCATTGGCTTTTCCTGTAAAAGTGTATGTGGAGATACAAATACATAGGACAGAAATGACAAATGAGACTGATTAATAACCTCTCTTTAAATTACCTTTGAAGAAGATACACAAATAGCCTTTCGAGCTAATGATTACAGAAATTATGAGGAACTGTATTCAGTTCCTCAGGACCCAACTTCAACAGCAAGAGATATTTGATGTGTGGGTGGAACATCTACTGGCATTTTCACAAATCTCAGATCTCATTATGGAGGTGAGGCCACAGAAGTAGTGAAGTAGGTGTTAATTTGTGAGAACAGGAACAAAATCTTAGGTACTGGTGTGGATTCTGCTTAGACCTTGTTGTAATGGGTAAAGCATGGTACAGACAAGAACTCTGCGCTGTGAAATTGTCCCCAATATTCTGTTTCATATGATCCACAAAAAACTGGAAGGACTTCTAAAAGACCTTGGATCTCTGTAGGTGGTAAAGAATAGAACTTTTAAATCCAGCTTTTGAAACTTGGCATTAAGGAAAAGAGTATTCTGTTCTCAAAGGGAATAAAAAGAACTCAAACAACTAAGTTTATAAACACTCCAAGCTAAATTTTCAATTTTAGTCTTGGAATTTTTTTCAAGTTAGGACATAAAGCTACTCAGCCTTTAATGAAGACAGTAAATGAAGCATGAGCCATTAAACAGCTGAATCTTATAGAAGTCTGATGAAATTAAAATTATTTTTTTCTAACATAACACCAGTGTCTTCTATTTCAACATGAAGTTTTACTTTTGTTGTTTGCTGCTCCTAATGCCATCAGAAAAGTCATCCACCCACATTCATACTATCAATGCAGGTAATTAAACCATCGCCTTTTCAGATGAGAAATGCCAGGACACTAATAGATGCAAACTTCTAGTTGTCTGGCACAGTTTTATTGGGGGATTTTTCACTGGATTTTTTCAGGGTGGTGCTTCAATTTTTATTAACAATTAAATCCAAAGATTAAGTATGGCAGTCAAGTATTGCACAAAGCATTTCCTTAACTCCTGTACACAGAAAATACCTGCTCTTGATGTACTTAATTCCTATTAGCTTTTTCTTTCACTAGTATCAGTAAAGATGGAAGGTTACAAGCTTTTTCAAGGACATTACTATAGGCACCAAAAATTAAAGCGAGAACTGTCATCTAAGTAATTCATCACTCAAATATAACCTGGAGGGCTCCCACCTGTCCTTAAATTTGATCCAAAAGTTACACTAAATTCTAGAAGAAATAATGATTAACTTCTAGAATATCAGGATCTTAAATTGTGCACCTAAATTAAGATCTTAAACAGGTCTATTCTCAAGTTACATTCATCTCTCACATGGAGAAAACTGTCTGTGTATCAGCTCATAATATGAGCAAAAATGTAAGTCACATCTATTGCATTTATTTATTGATATGTATGTTAAAGGAATCTTTTTGCTGGATTGACTGAGCTGTTCAGTAAACATACCTTAGAAAAGGCCTGGTTCATTTCAGCCTAGTTTCCTCATCTTTAAAGAAACAGACACTTACTTACTTTCCTGAACTAGTACCCACATTATGCTCTTTGTGCTGAACTGGTGAAAAAGAGTACTACACTGTGCTGTCTTTAAATAATCATTGTGTTTACTCCTTAGGTTATTAATAAGGATAATTCAGCTCACATGCATGGAATCCTTCCAAATATTAATTTTTTTTAGTCAAATAACACAGAGGTAGATGTAAAAGTATTTTAGAGGTCACAACTCCCACATAACTATTATTATCTCCCTAAGATGTACAGGTGTCTGGTTCATAGACCAAAATCTACCCGTAAGGTAGATACTCAGGGTCCACGTACAAGAGCAGGACAATTCATGGCATGGGATTCACACCAGTGAGCCTGTTCAGCAGGAAGCTGCCCACCTTAGTTGACCAAAAAAAGGCAGCAGCATGGGTTTATCTCAAATCTCACCTCTCCTCCAGGCTTACAGGCCTTACTCCATTCAACACAAGAACACTTTCTTCCAGCTCATATTTTCTCCATTTCTCAAGAATGTATACAGGGGGGCGAATTGTATAGGCTCCTAATTCCTACTTATGATTTTAAGAGGTGTTTTAAGTGTTTAAAATTTAAGGATTTAATTTGAAGATTAAGACCTGAAATATCTTAAGGGATTTATCCTTTCTCTCTCTCAAGATGACAACCTTCTTACTTTTTTTTTTCTTTTTCCTTTTCCCCACAATGAACAGAGAAGAAAGGAGCAGCTTATTCCCTTTGTGCAAGAGCCCAACCGTGAAATGCGTCCAAGACACACTGAGTATCCAAGTCACTCCTCCATTTCAGAGTATTCACACTGCTGTTTCCCTGGCCACCATCCCAATAATCAGAGCAAACTTGTCTGCAGGTAAAGTTCAAACTTTCTTCTGTTTGTTCATAAAAAGATTCATCAGGAGAGAGTGAAATTTCCCCCATACGGGCAGTGGTCAAGGCACTTACCAAGGCAAGGGAAAAGGACTGACTGAGAATTGTACATTTTCCTTATGCTGCACTCATTTTCATCACATGCTGTAACTGGTACACTATTTGTACACGAGAAAAACTTGACTATTTTCTCCTCCCCATATAGCACATTCTTATTTAACTATACCACAGCATTTCCTGGACACAAAAAGAGGGCTGTGAGCCCTTTCATACCCTGAAGAAACAAAACCAGAGAGTTTGCTTAGCTGAGCATCCTAAAAAAAAAACCCAAAACAACCAACCCACAAACTTTTGTAGACTTTTCTTTAAAATCTGGACCCATGTGTTTCAAAACACTAATGCACTGCTGAGGAGAAATAGAAATATATAATAAAACTGGGAATGACTTAATTCCAACTGCCACATCAGGAAACTATCAGCAGAGTAGTAGGGGAAACCCTACTATGATTTTAATAGTTTCTTACTATATATTGCATTCCCACAAAAAACTCCTATGCTGACCTTAAATGCATGTGACTTTTAAGTTCAATTAAACTAATATTCAATGACCCAAGTTGTCACAAGAGATATGCAGATTACTATAATTTGAAGTGTCATAACAAATCTTAGACACCTTGATTCCCATCTGCCTTACTGAATCAAGAGTCATGCTGGGTTTTATAAATCATGTCAAATAACTCATGAAGTATTCACTTAATCTTTTGTCAGGAAAAAAAACAACACATACAAAAAACACCATCAGTTGCCAATTATACTCTTAAGGGTAGTTTTCTTTTGTGAGTATGCATCATTTATCCTGCCTGCACTGTACTTTTTCATGTGAACCTAACAAAATTGTTTGGGTTTTTTTTTTTAATCTGTTGGTTGCAAGCACTGCTCCTGTCCCTATGGCAATCAGCAAGTTGATGTGTATTACTACTTTGTGAAGTCTACTCCAGGTACCCTGGGAGCCGCGTTCTTGGGATCCAGCATGTAGGGAACCACAGCAACACAACAGTGCTGGGCCCCAGCAATCAGCTGCTGCTTTTGTTAGACCACACCGAGTTCTAGTTCCAGTGAAAGTAGAATTTAATAATAATGGGCTCCATGGAGAGACTAAGAAGCCTTTCCAGTAGCTTTCAAAAATAACACTTTAGAAAAATGTCAATGCACAGATAATGGAAAAATAATAATAAAAGGCTTGGTGAATTATTTGTATTCTGCTTAAACCACTTGTCAATAGCTCTTCAATCCTCACACCACACCTACCTATAGACAGTAAGGCAAGCACAGTTTATTATTATTAAACAGAATATTTAACTATTTGCTTCTAGTTCTAGGGCCAGTAACTAAAATTGCTGACCTAAGCTTCAGAGAAAATACACGCTGATTACAGTGTATACGTATTATGTATATTTATTTACAGGAAAGCTCAGAAATCCCAGCTAAAATCAAGAAGCCTATCAAAAAAATAAAACGTTATGGAGAGTCTGCATAGCCAATCTGTCCAAACAAATAAGAAGAGGCTCTCACACAGTGAGAGCCTGGGGTTTGCATCACGTTTGACGAGACATTTAGGAAAAAAACATGACTGGCACCTTTTGAATGTAAAGATACCATTTGCAGTAAGTGAGAATTTAGCAAAGAATGCAATGAAAGCAGCTGGTAACTAGGCTTTGCTCAAATGTGACATATACAGCCTCTTAGTACAACAAAATACTAAGAAGGAACAAACAAGAAAATCCAAATGTGTCCTGAATCAGTAAGTTCCACCCAGTTCAAATGAGCCTCCTCGACACAGAGTTAGGCTAGTGCATAGTTTTGATAGCATTCCCATTGTATGCTTTTCATGCAAAAATTAATTACTTCTATCGGTATCTCATCATAGGCTCTATTACACTAAAATGAGGTTTTGTTTGTTTGTTTCTCTGATGTTTTAATTATTGTAACATGATTACAAGACACAACAACAGCCTACAGGTACAGATGTAGCTAACATCTAAAATACACTACTGTATAAATATGTATGAGTATACATGCAGATATGGACAGTGGTTCTTCTCATAAATAACCAACTCATATAATCAAAGCTTGGAATATTTTTCTGGTACATTCACATTTAGTTTATTAACATCCTTCAAAATTGCTCCTCACCACAACAAAGTGACTTTCAGTTAATGACTAAACATCACACATTCTTTTACCGGGTTAAAAAAGGCAATGGAAGGAAATGCGTGGAAATTGGTGTGAGATACTTGTAGTCATTAAATGGAAACATGAAACACACAAACTGTGAAGATCATAATGATTTGATCATACACTAACATTTATTCTTATGCTTACATCTCACTATTCACATGTCATTCAAGCCAACCTTGATCGTTAAATATTAAAAGAGTTGGCTTCTAAGTGCAGAGGAACATGAGAACAGAACACTGCATTTAAGATAAAATTCATCTAAACTCTCCAGGCAATGTTCAGTTCAATATTTCACAGCTGCAACCCAAGCGTAATCCCCGCCTCGCTATTTACTGAGGACTCTGTTTTGTGGTTCTCTTGCACCACAGTGCTAGATACTCATAGGAAAAAGCTGATAAAACTTTTAATAAGTCATATTTCATCCATGCATATACTTCATGTCAGCACACACTTATCCCAAGTCATCTCATGAGCAACAAAATTAACCAGCATACAGACTGCTGGGCTAAACACCAGAGCCCCAGATGCTGGAGAAATTAAGAAGCTCTGTGAAGCAGAGAAGACCTTCCAAATTTGGGCATTGCTAACATAAAAGGGAACAGCTTTCAGCTCTAGTTTTTTCCCATGTCCAACAGGGAAGAACAAACACATGGAAAGGATGAATTACACTGCACCTAGCAGCTCTACCCTCACACTTTTTCTTCAGTTTTACCACATGAAACTATAGAAGTCAATGTGCGGGTTCAAGTTTACATGATTCAGATTACTGAAAGATTTACTCATATCTTCTCTATATTTTCCTTGACTGATTTGCCATTTTTTATCATGTTTGTCTTCAGATTCAAGGGCTATCATGGTTCTTCCCATTTTCATGGGAAAATCACTCATTTAGTGCCAAAAGGTTGACTACTAACTAGACTGAAATCATAACAGTCACTTGTGACAACATATTACTTTTAAAAGAAAAAAGCCCAGCCAACAAAAAAAAAAAAAAAAAAACCAAAACCAACCAACCAACCAACAAGCACATTATTCTCTCACATTGCACTGGAGATTAGTTCTGCACAAACAGTATCACCCCAAGCATATAATTTCCTGCAAAACCTCCTTAGAATAATTCTTTTCCATGATGCTTAAAAGCCCTGATGAGTGGGTTGGTTCAGCTAAAGATATACCTCAACCAGTTCCACATTTTTACATTTTTCCAGGTGTCTGTGTTTTCCTGTTGTTATCTCCTGAGGGTGTTTGACATGGGGCTGTATGCCACACTGCAGCTCTCCCTTGGGTGGGGATGAGCTGCTGCTACATTCAAGCAACTACCCATCCTGTAAAGCAGGGACAGACGACACCCTTGCTGAGATCTGATTTTAAGTTGGGCATCACTGACTTCTTCACCTGGGGACAAAGTCTGCTGTAGAGGCTGACAGGGCTCACTGAAGTAAGAACTTACTAAAAATACCTACTTTTCAGAGAGAGATGCCTCTCCCGTACTTTCCTCATCACAACCAATGCATATCAACAGAATTATATGAGGTTTGCAAAAATAAATTCTAAAGCAGAAACTTATTTACTTCAAAAAGCAGGATTTTACTTAAGCAAGAAGGAAGCTTTTCAGGAAGGATTTCAGCTTCAAAGCACATTCCCACGTTTTTTTCCTCCCACCAGAACAGTCTCTCCTCTTATACTTAGGTTATAAAGCCTCCTGGAAAACAAATCCTATTTTATCATACATCTGAATCACAGTTAGAGCCTGTGTCCAAAAACATAAGCCCCAGACACTGTAAAAATACAAGCAGTTATAAGCATATATAACTCCTCTATCTTTAGTTCTTCCTGTGTCATGTGATAAACACACTTACTGGTGTATCTAATCATGAGTTAGAAAAAAGCCCAAGACTATAACAGCATCCTACAGCAACCCTAAAATTGCAATGGCATTTCTTAAGGAAGGCTAACCATAAAACTAGCAAAACCAAAAACACTGGAGCTTTAATGGCACACCGCAAGAACGCTGATTCAGGTTAAGTTAATAATACATATCTATTTATATACATATAAAGGCTATTTCCTGTCTAAATGCCTATCATAACATCACAGTATTCCTGCAATTCAGCTAAGCATTACACAGTAGTTCAGTCCTGCTGTTGGTTAAAACAACCACAACAAAAACATACTCTCAATTTTTTCAAGGGTTAAAGCATTTTTTGCTTGATATAGTCAAGCAACAGTCTAATATGTAAAATGGACCTATGACAAGACATGCAACTGTCACACGTTCAAACAAAATTCACATAGAGTTTCAATGCAACCCTGAGCAGGAATATCAAAGAACAGCACCTGACGCTGCTACAGTTTAAGGCCCTAACTCAGTTTATCCCCTGTAGCTCCCATTTAAGAGATGATATAGTCTTTCTAGCTGCAAGCCAAACTACCTCCTACTGCTACACATATATTTCAAAGAATAACAAAAGCTAGCTCTTATGCTAGTTGTTGGATACTTATTTTTATGTCACAACAGAACAATTTCAGTCTCATCTCTTCAACTTAAGTAATATTATTCTCCAAGACTTAGCAAAGAATTGCACCAACCAATCAAGTAATAGATTCAAAATTTTTTTTTAACCATTCAATTTAAAAGACAATACACAGCTTGTGTCCCCTGTACCCTTAAATCAGAGCAAGGATATAATGTTCACGTCCCAACTCTCCTGTCCCAGAAGAACCATCTCAGTTTCCCTTGGGCATTTATTTGAAGATTAGGGAGTTATCAACTGTAATAAGAACTCAGGCAGGTTAAAATCAAGAAAATACTAAAAATGGATTGCTTTTCCTCAAGATACCTGATTTTGTTGCAGTTTCTAACTTTGACACTCTCTGGCTGTCTCAGTTTATCCCAGCAACACAAATTCTTGAGAATTTAATATGCCCACTGATTTCACAGGAGCCAGATTAGGGCTGTGAAAAAAAAAAACCCACATGAGAATTTCTCTGTTGTAGTAATTCTCATTAAAGGAAAAGTTCTCAAATTGGTCAACTTAGAATTAACTAAAGCACATAAGAAACTACCTGCAAATGATTTATATTCAAAGCAGATTATAGCCAATGCTAAAATGTTTACAAAATCAATGGGAACCCTGGACAAAACACATCTAGCTCAGGGGAATTCATACTGATTAGATTCCAGTGTAGTGCAAGATACAATTCTCTTTTCCATGTTTCCTCATTAGTTCATGTCACGATTTATGCAAATTGCAAAAGAGATATAACTGAGCTCTAGTTATTTATATTGTGAGGAAAAAAAAAATAATTCTGCTCACCTGAAACAGAAATTCATTTGTTTCCAAATCTTTAATGAGAGAGGATAGTTCAGTCCGCCTCCACATTCATCATCTGTTGCACATTAATGAATATCCAATAACGCCAATACTAACCAAGGAACAACTGACAGAATCTGTTAGCACTCAGGCTGAGTTGCCACTTTCCCCATATATCCACAATACAGAGCTAAGTACTCCTGGCAACCAAAACTGTGTATGGTAAACGCTGTACGTCTTTATAATATCCAGTGTTTTGGAGCCTTTAATGTAGAATAGCACTGACAGAAAAAACAGCAAGGTGCTAATTACTAAAAGGTATGTTGGTGCACTGCAGCTGTTGTGTTGTCAAGTATCAGCTGCCCTACCAGCCACAAAGGTGTATCATGTTTTAGCCAAATCTGATATTACTGCTTGTACAGAAAAATTGTTAGACAAAAACCACATACAATGGCAGTGCCAGGCTCTGAATTGACTCTCACAAAAAAGAAAGACTGGAAATTCTGTCTTACATTCTTTCACAAACTGATTGCACTTCAGATTGCTCCTGACCTTTTCACAATAGCACTGATTCAGCTAGAAAGTCACAAAGCAAATAAAAGTCACCTAAGGGGTACCAGGTTAAAGCAAGCTCCACAACAGAGCAGAAGGCCTGACATTCAAAGGCTAATGTCACTTATGCCCAACTAAATGAAGGAAACTTTTTGTTACCAACATTGTGGTTCTTAGACATAATTCCAGTAAAACAGAGTGTTTAACTGTAAAATCGTTCATGTGCATGAACCTCACATCTCTAAAACTAGTGTCTTAAGGGTCTGAATGGGCCTCGTTGGTCACACAGATTCTACAATCTAGCAATTACCTTGATCTTCCCATGTCCTTGCCCAATTTTCCACTTGTTCAGTTAAGTTACGATATGAGTCTATATAAGTACTGCAAAATTCTTCCTGTTTTGCCTAAGAAACTCACAATGGAAAACAATACCCGTAATCTAGTGGTAAAGAGGAGCTTCACAGAGAGAAAACAAATAAGATCATTCCTACTATCGCAAAGGGGAATGCTTTTAGGCTGTCACAGCTTCCCACGTAAACCAACAGCACAGCCATGACATCGTGAAGCACTGAGCCAGCTCTGCACAACATGGACTTGTACTGCCTTGTGGATGGAGGACTGGAAAGCAAGGAAACAAAGACTCAGGTGATCTGCTCCTGAGGAAAACAAGAAAGTCGGAATGGCAATAGCTACATTTTAGACATCCACCACTATGAAAGGACCTCTCCTATAATCTCTCCCCTGGCCAGCAGAAGCAGCACTAAGCCCTGCACCTTGGCTCCAACATGCGGAAAGTAGAGAGGAAGCCCACGGCCAACCTGCCATGATGGAGGGTTGCTGCCCCAGGAAACCGCCTGCTTTGCCGCTGCCTACAGCCAGCCCCGAGGCAACCAGTAATTTCTCAGTGCAAACTCTTTGCAAATTAGATCTTCTCTCTTTTTGCAAAACACAGAGTGTCTCTGAGCTAACACCAACCCACATTCACATCTGAAGATGCTACTGTGTATTCATATAATTATCTCAGCACTAATAGCTACCAATATGTACAGATGCATTCTCTGGTGAAAGCTTGAGGGGAAAATATGAGTCATAAGAATTAGGGATACAAAATAATGAAAATGAAGATGAGGGGTAAACAATTCTAAAGAAGATAAGAGATAAACAGGAGTTTACATTTCACAGGAATGCATTTGTTTTGTTTGGTTTTACTGCACATTAAGCACACCAGTAACATACTTGAAATCAGACCAAGGAGAAAAAAAAAAAAAAAACAGAACTAGAACTGAGAATATTTAAGCCTAAAACATTTAATACAGCCAATTTCATCCTAATCATTTTCAAGCACTTTCTGAAGCCTGTAAATAGAGAGAAAAAAATTTTCTACTATTGAAATACAGCAATACTACAACTGCTATGAGGCAAATACAGCTGCACCAAGAGACTTCAGGAGAAAATATAAACACAGCAACATCTTCAACAGAACCAATACCAAAAAAGTTGGGTTAATAAAATGCAGCTAACCAGAAACTATCAGTAGTGAGAAGGAAAACTGAGAGGTCTAATCTAGGAATAAAAGGCAGAAATTAAGAAAGTAGTAAGAAGAACAGACAGTGAAAACGTTTTTATAATGCCCAAAGGGTATTTTTAAATTTACCCTTTAGATATGAAGAACAGATATATTAACTGGAAAAATGGTAAGGTATCTTCTTGGAAAAAAAAAAAGAATACTAAAAATATTCTAAGAGTCGGCAAATCAAGAGGACATTAACATCAACATGAGTTATCTTTGAAAACGCTGTACATACTTTTGTACTAGTTTTGATTACCTGAATCAAAATTCAACTTTTTTTAACTCTCTCTTCCAGCCTCCAAACAGATTCAGGTACAAAGAAGCAGATTATTAAATAGAAAGAGATGTCCTAGAAAAATGCAGCTTTTGAGAGGTTATTTAGATGCAACTATCTAACTAACTGAAATTGATTTGTCTGTCAAAAATCATATAGACTAAGAGGAATTATCTTTCTAAAAATTAAATATGTACATGAATATTTTATCAAATGTCTTTCCTTGGGTGACAATTATATTTAGTAAATAAGAATGAGGGAAAAAAAAATTATTTCCTGCTATATAAGCAGTTTGCTTACTTTTCTACTTAGTCTATTTTCTGGTGTTATTGTGCTATCCCTTACCAATTACCTTCATCCAGTAAACCTCACCATAACCCAGCAAGACAACTAAGGATTTTGTTAACACTATTATTACAATTTCCAGACAGCAAACCAAAACAAAGACCTGCACAGATAAATACCAGGAATCGGACAGATCCTACATCCATGAAGGTCCAAGTAAAGCTTCCTTTTCTTACTAGGACAGTGCAATTGGACAAAGTAGCCATTTTTAGTTTCAGTTAAAATACAGCTCCTCATACAATGCAGTAAGAAAATATGTTGCTCTTTTACTTCACTACATTTATAAATGTGTTTCCATAAATGAATTACACTGAAAAAAAAACACAAAAAAAAAAACACAAAAAAAAAACCAAAACCACGGTGTATTATTTGAAAATAGTTTGGCTGGTGATGAGTGGCATCACAGAAGGGTCAGTACTGGGACCACTACTATTTAACATCTTTGTCAGAGACATGGACAGTGGGATAGAATGCACTCTCAGCAAGTTTGCTGATGACACCAAGCTTGGTGGCGTGGTGGACACTGGAGGGAAGGGATGCCATCTAGATGGATCTGGACAGGCTTGAGAGGTGGGCTAGTGCAAATGGCATGAAGTTCAGCCAAGCCAAGAGCAGAGTCCCACACCTGGGACGTGGC
>VZRU01021054.1:77202-103465 GCA_013398155.1 Pedionomus torquatus | reverse complement strand
AGGCTGAGAGAGCTGGGGCTGTTCAGCCTGAAGAAGAGAAGGCTCCAGGGAGACCTTATAGCAGCTTTCCAGTATCTGAAGGGAGCCTACAGGAGAGCAGCAGAGGGACTCTGTCAGGAAGCGCAGTGATAGGACAAGGGGTAATGGTTTTAAACTAGAAGAGGGGAGATTTACATGGGATATTAGGAAGAAAGTCTTTCCTGTGAGGTTGGTGATGCCCCATCCCTGGAAGTATTTCAGGCCAGGATGGATGGGGCCTTTGAGCAACCTGGTCTAGTGGGAGGTGTCCCTGCCCATGCAGGGGAGTTGGAACTCGATGATCTTTAAGGTCCCTTCCAACTCTAACCATTCTATGTTTCTATGATTAATACAGATATATAATCAGCATACAACTCAATTCCAAATTAATCTGAACAAAAACCATAAGGAGAAATGCCAGAAAAGGATGCAAAATATGCATGCTGAAATCCTAAAAGAAATTAGAGATAACTATGTAGCAAAGCTGTAGGTTAGCAATAATGCCTTTTCCAATGATTTCTTAACTTATGTGCTTTTTTGTTGTTGTTTTAGATGCACATTAGCTTTGAATACCCAGACCCATATCAGTAAAAGTTGCTTACTAAATCCTGTGGGAGAAAATGTTCAGTATAAACTGACATTTGTCATGGATTTAGAGACTCCTGTACTTTTAGAACCAATTTTTTTCCCATCTACTGGAATCAAAACATACTCACAAAGAAAAAGTCAATAGATAACATTTACTGAACAGTCCCCAGATATGCTATTACCAAAGGAAAACCAATTTTCTATTAAAAATAATTAAATAATTAAAAAGTATTATTATCAGAAACCAGGTTATTTGTCCATTTAGGGTTTTTTTTTACTGAAGTATAAGAACTTCTTTCGCAGTTTCAAAAAAAAAACAAGGAAAAAAAACTGGTTGTGGGGAGAAGGGGTTTGTTGGTTGTTTGATTTGTTGCCCTTTTTGTTTTCCTTTTGACACTAGGTAGGAGCAACATATTTCATTTTAATCATTCAACTGAGCAACACAAAACATCCATCGGGTAGACATCCTTCTCTGGATGCAGCAATGCTGCTATACTCGTGACCTCTTTTACAGACCCTGTAAGTTTCCTGGCTTCTCAGAAGTCACTCTCTCCCCTAGCCTGTCACTTTCCCCTTCTTTGTTGTGACATTCATTGCTTTTACCGTCTCCCAAGATGGGATGCTGTGGCTTTACAGGCAGGTAAAGTGTCACCACAGGGTATCTGCCCGCTTACAGCTCAGCATCTGCTCAAGACACACCAGAGCCTTAGACCTACTTGTACAGAAGCCCGTGAAACTGCTTAAAAGGGTTAAATATACATATATATGAATCCTTGACACTTCACAGCAATGAGAACATCCCTGAGGAGTTTAATGCTATTTTTCCCCCAAGATCCCTAACTTCTATATACAAACCAGAGCAAAATTATTTTCTGCATGTACTTCACTGCATACATTCAGGACTCAACACTTTCTAGGAAGAGATCAGATACCTCTAAGTCCTTCAGAGGAGTCCTCTAATGAATCAAGGTTTTCTTATGTTCCCAAAACTGATGGGGGACACAGGGTGTTCAATTCAGTTTGTAATAGATCTTGCTGTAGGACAAGGGCACATCTTTCCCTCTTCTCATCTGCCCAAGACAGCCTTATAGTTACATTTAACCTCAAAATTGGATCTGTTGTTCTAGCAGTATATTGCCAATACAAACCTAGAAGCAGGTAGATGACATCCTTTATAACATGCATTTTCATCCAGTGACAGTCAAGCCCAATCCAACAGGTTATCTATTAACTGGCTATGACAACTTCCATTTGGACAAGGGACTCTATGCCCTCAAAGGTATTCTGTAAGAGCAATCAGAACTGTGTATCAAGTTTCTTTTAAGTAGCTGAAAACAGTTTACAAGTACCAACATTTTAAAAATTTTATCTTTTTCTCTTTTCAATACTTTCAACTATGCAAAATAGTTGCCCTCTCTACAGTCCCAAACATTGCAAGAAGTAACTAGAGTGCCAACAGCTTCTAATGTCCCTCCAGAACTCTCAATAGTACATATTACAGGACAGTACATAGTACAGGATAAGAGACAGTAGAATCACTACAAAAATTAGGTTGGAAGAGACCTCTGGATGTTTTCTAGTCCAAGCCACTTACGTAAGTGGTGCTAACTTCAGAATTACATTTTTTATATGGGACCCATCTAATTTCAGGTATGCACTTGTTCAAAAACTGCAGCAATTGCCCAGCCATAACCAGAATCCATTGCAGAAATATTCCCCAAATCGTGTTAGACAAGGCTTGTTCAGTCTTTTCATCCAGAAAATATGTACTGGTCCGTTACTGGCATTTGGTTTTCAGTTAATACTTTGTGTTACTGAATTTTCTTGTCAACTTAAATTGTGAACATCCACTAGCTTTTAAAAGAACTGACCTTCCAGAGAGTGAAAAACAATTAGTGATACACTCTAGAGTAATAATGTCCTATACAAAACAGATATCATAATGAAAGAAAGACAGACAAAGTAATCTTATCTTGTGTTGATTGACATTTCCATTTGCTAGAGCTTTAAAATCACGTTCTCCAAATGTACTGTACTGCTGTTCTTGTTCTGCAATATTGAAGCTAGCTGGACTTGGCTGTAGTACTTAATCCCATAGCTTCTCCCAAATATTCACAGAGCATACAGCTCAGTAAAGGAAGCTGTACAAGGTACACTGAAGCTATTATTTTTGAGCCTGCTCTTTTTGCATTTTTTTGGCAAATAACAAAAGGTAAAAACCAAGGTTTATATGTGAGATATCAAACTACATGCAATACAATTAAGAAGAATACAACTATAACATGTAAGAGCATTTGTTTGAAGGGGAGACAGCATCCCAAATCTCTCCACAGGAATAAAAATAAAAAAATAAACAAACAAACAAACAGACAAACAAACAAACAAACAAAACCTGCAAGCAAACAAACAAAAACCCAAACAAAACAAAAATCTCAACAGCCTCAGAGCAGGATTTTCATTGCCATTCTGAAGGGGCAAAGATGTTTGTTTACTCCTTTAATAGCAATGATTGTAAATCTATTCAAATGCAAGTTACTAACATAAGAACTGACAGTTGCAAGGCCAAATTTATTTGGAACTATAATTATTTATGACACTTTATTACTGTAACTCCAAAACACATGGTTACCTTATTAGAAATGAAAATTTATTTTCATATAAATCTGGCTATCACATTACACCTAAAGAACTAAGGTTACTCCAGGGAATGGCAAATACTTTCAATTTCCAGGGCTTGGTATTGGAGCACGAATTGAAATTAATTCACTTGTAAAGATAAAAGTGGTTTTGGTAACACAAATAATCTACCCAGGGCCATATAAGGCATCTTCCAATGAGCTCCAAAATCTTTTTAGTATAAAAAATTCAGCATTTCATTTGAAAACTTTCTGTCCACTCATCTCTGCCTTGGAACATATGCATTTACTTGGCAGGGGGAATGGTCTGTTTTGTTTTTAATTCAGCCTCTTCCACCAGCCATTCACAGCACAAGGAAACTGCAGTCTCACTGTTTAAAGTCCATAAACCCACAAATGCAAAAGACTGACAAGTGCCACCTGATCACATTACAAAAGAGGGATCTGAGTTCATGCAATGGCTAAGATTCTTATTTTAAAGAAACAGTCTTTCTCTATAAAAACACTAGGCAAGACAGATGCATTATTTGCATTATATCACCAAGAGAAGTGACTTTCACTGATAAATAGGATTACATACATCAGTGGATGTTTAAAATTAACACTGTCGGGTTACCAAGGTCTTGAAAAGCAGGTTAACAAAGTTCAAGTGTCTGCTAAAGAAATCGTGAACTTCTTAAAAAAAAAAAAAAAACACCACCAAAACAACAAAAAACCAAAACAACAACCTGGCACAAAGTCACATGTTCATAAAAAGAGGGGTAGGGGTGGTCTTGTTTGTCTGGCATTTTTGGCAGGGAGGTGGGTAGTGTGGGGTTTTTTCTTGTTTTGTTGTGGGGTTTTGGTTTGGGATTTTTTTGTTTTTTAAGCCTCCATATCAGTACTTGGTTCTGATTGAAATGCTGCCACCGAAGGTAGTCTTTGTGGCACAGATGGTGATCTCGACTATAATATTTTAAGAATCTTCCCCTGCCCTCCACTTTGCTACAGTTTCAGGGTAGAGAAAAATTCAGTGCATTTGCAATGAACAAAGTAATTTGCCATAAATATCTATCCCATTTTCTTAACTTTAGGTAATTTCATGAAGTATCTGATAAGCGAGTAATGAATGTAGGAAATAAGACACCTTGTGAAACAGGTTTTCTGACAGTACAACAAACAGAAGAATTATCATTAAAAGCTGATCCAGAAGTCAAATCCATGGACACCTTCCAAAATCACAGTCATACATCACTGCCACACAGAAGGTTTTTGTGATACCACATAATGTCACCTCCCAAGCCACAATGCAGTGAAATTAAAACAGCTGCAATGAAGTCACTACAGAGGAAGGGGTATGTAATTAAACAAAATTCAACTTACTTTATACAGCAAGAAAAAAAAATCAGCTGTGAAAACTCAATGGATTGCTAGCAGACTTTACTCTGAAGGCCATGAGCAGGGCTGGGTTTATTCTTGTTCAGTTTAAAGTGCTCATGAGAAGTTATACACACTAAACAGCTATTTATGTACAGGACATAATGAGTCAAAGAATTAAACATTACAGGTAAGCTCTTTGAAGCTCTCCTCAGAACCATAACAGAATCCACATTATATGATGAAAGATTTTCTTATTCCTGTATATTTTGGAATATAAGTAAATTTTTACTTTGGCTTTTTGTTACAGCATGCATGGTCTTTGCATTTGGAACTAAATCATTTATCTTAAAAGGCTAAATTCTCCTGATTTCTGGGGAAAAAACATACTTTTGTTCCTCTGCATTTTAGAAAAAATAGAAAAAAATATTTTTTTCTATACAAATTTCTGAAAATAAACATTTTCTCACCAAACCTTCATTAATGTGAGTATCTTCAGACTCTATTTTTTCAGCATATTTACACATTTATCTTTCTACAAAGAATTTCTGACTACATCTAACATCGTCAAGTTAAAAGGAGCAGAAACAAAGAGCAGTAAAGACCAACGTATGTCTGTGGAACATACTTGGAAATTAAAAGGAAATTAAATGTGGTTTTATTTTTTAAATAACTAGCAGTAGAATCCTGAGGTTTCAAGCCTTCTCTCTCTCAGGTTGAGAGGTTGATAGCCTTACGTACATAGGTTAAGCAACATTCCTATGTTCAAAGTTATATTTTTCTACAAATGTAACATAAGTAAGAATGGGATCTCTTGCTTTACAAGCTCAAACACTTAGACAACTAACTCTAAATTCAAAATACATAAAACAGCCCCCGCCCAAAAAAAAAAAAAAAAAAAAAAAAAAAAAAGAAGAAGAGGAATTAAAATATTAGTCTTGGCATTTTATTGTCAAGTAAGTGAAATAAACAGCTTATCTAGTCTGTCTACAGAGTGCTGGGCCTGAAAGCAGAGCTTCCAGTACATACTGGAGATGTCTCTAACCCAAACCACACCCCTTGCCCGCAACTCTCCAGGTGCCATGTTAGGCTGTGGCAGAAGGCAGACTGGATGCCTGGCAAGGGTGCAGAAGCTACAGGAGACCACTGAATGGTGATATGGCACATCAGGCAGACAATTTGCCTGGTATGTCCAAGCTACCTGCATGGGTCCCTGCTCAGGAGCAAACGAGCACTCAAGCTGTCTCCTAAGGCTTTCAATTATCTTTATGCCATGCCCAGAAAAATCATCATAACTCTTCCTTATGCTACAGCAGATTTTCTGAGTAAGGCTGGCATTTCATAGCTTATGTGACATTTTTTGAAATGAGCAATAATTAGTTAACAACAAATTAAGATAACACATTTGGAGCACAGAAGGGAAAGAGTGACTTAGTCAAGGTCCTTCTGAATTAAAGTCATGAGAGGTTATAGAGCATTGTATCATGACAAAAAACAGAAAGAGTTTTCACAACTATTAAGGCATTTAATTCATTAACTCATTAAGCTGAGGTAACACCACTTAGGTGACCTTGAGGGTCAGGTCAAATATGGAAACTAACTATACTGCCTGAATTAAATCTCAAAGAAATAATTATTCACCAATCTTCTCCTGACACCATTAACCCAAGCAACTTTACCAGCAAAGGAGGGAAAACCAAGCAAAAACCCAACCCGATACCTGGCATTCTCATCACTGCATTTGACCTCAGAACTTTTGGCCTCTTTAAGGACCATGCACTTGAAATATCCTGTCCTAACCACTGCTTCACAGGCTGCTTCTGCCACAAAAAGCTGTTTGGACTTTTTTTATATTCTTTATCTGTTCCTAAAAGACAACTCAGAATCGCACAGCTTGTTTACACTCTACACCAACAGCTGGAAGACATCCTAGAGAGCGTGTGTCATCCTACTATGCAGGGAAAGTGCACTCTAAAATATAGTAATACAATGAGAATACCAATCTTGTAGGTGCACTTTAGTCATGGGATCCTTTCTTACACTATACCCATTATCACAGGAACATTCTTGGGTGACACTGCTTAAGCAGAACAGGAAAATACACTGCTGTGTAACATGACAAGACATTTTGTTGTATGGTACTGTATCAATTTTACCAGGTGTTTCTTGGCAGCGTAAGTAGTTGTTCATGAAGGACAGAGGTTGATACTAATTTTCTTGTTTCATGCACCCTTGTCCAAAAGAGGCCTGCATTTTTCCTAACTGGGAGATTCATCCCACTTCAGATTTAAACAGCTCTCAGAATGAATGAAAGCTCAACAGCAAATAGATAATAACTTTCGCACCAACATAACAGCTTTACAGGTAGAAAAGGGCTGTTAATGTTTCAAGCTAAGAAGTCAATAAAGAATGCAGTACTGAGATGTGGCAGGAAAAAATTACTCTGCTTTTGCTCTTTGCTGTGAAATACACTGCAGAAAAATATCAAATTCTTTTCAGAAGGGATGGCTATTTACTTGTTAGCATCTAGAAAGTGAGCATAATCCCAGTAGCAACAAGCCTAACTTTCAGCTGATTCGGCTTGATTTTTCTCATCTCATCTCTGAGCTCCAGCCTTTCCATTTGCCAACACTTTCATGTCTCTTTCTCTGCACTGTGAGGACTGTCCTATTAGTATTTGTGAAGTAGTAAAAGATTGTGGAATTTTCTGGCTTTTGTGGGGGTATGCTCTCCCTGTTCTTCCCTCCTTTCCCCCCCCCATGCTTAGGCCTTGGCCATCAGAACATCGGATGCGATAAGTTGTACCCGGACTTTGGGGGATGACTGGTAACACAGCCAAAACACTGTCTGGACTGGGGACCTAGATACTTTGTTCCCATGAGAATATGACTATAGATCAATTATCTTACTGTATAAATAGCGGACAGCCCAAGAGCCCTTTGAGCTCTCTGGTTTGGCAGCGGGCTGCACGCCAGGATCTCCCCTTTTGTGAGGACGCTCGCTTAAGGTTACTCCTCGAGGTTGAGAGATTCCTTGCCTCAACAGATTCTTGGTAAGTGACTAATAGCATGCTAAAACTTTGAAATCTTAGCTAAGTAACAGAAAGGATTGATTGTGCACACATTTATATAATCCTTTAGACATAAACCGCTGACCAAGTCTGGGACTAGGACTGGATCCAGCCGCACCTAGACTCCTCTCTGAGAAGGAGTTTAGAAAGCAAGGGGTTCCTTTCTGAACCTCGTGACTCAACAGGAGGGTCTCCCTGACAGTTTGTCTGACCCTGTCCTCTGTGCAGTAAATACACAAGTGTACCTTGGCATCGACCCTCGTAAAACACTGTCGCATTTACTACTAATTTGTTAAATCTGTTTCATCTTTATAAATAGTTTATTACTTCTCTCTTACGAGTGAAGTCAATCACTCCACCCGCGACAGCTTTGAAGAAGCACAGAGTATTTGCAGGTCTACCACCATCACATATTGTATCTGGAAGAATCGGCATGAGACAGACTCAAATGAATTCCCACTTTTGGTCCTCGTTTTGCCACTGAACCACTGCACCATCCTTAATTAGTTCTCAAGCATGCAACTTTCAGCCCTCAATACAGGTGCTCACATCATGTGTTAGTAAGTCACAGCTGCAAGTGTGCACATGTTGCTACAACCTGTATGCTTGCATCCCACAGACACTGGACTTGCAAGCTACTTGAGCAGTTTGCAGAATTCATCTGTACATATATGACAGAGATAACTGGGCACTAGTTCAACCCTTGTGTCTACATGCCCCCATCAGTAATTAAACTTCAGCCAGCCTAATTAATAGAAATATCCTTTATGTTTTTTCTCAAATTGTCTCATATATGCAACGCAAGTCAGCAAATAGCAAAAAAAACCCCAACTTTTCTGTTTTTAAGTGAAATACATTGCTTTTACAAAACACAGAGAATCTCCACTTGCCTCCTTCATTCATTACAAGTTTCATTTACTTGTTTGTTTACAGAAACTGTCTTCCCTAGACAGATTTATGTTCATTTAAAAATGGAATGTATATCCTACATGTTGTTATCCCACATGTAATTTTGACATTCTTCAAAAATAGTTACTGAGAATGAAAAGCCTCTCAGGTTTTTGTTACTTATTTTACAAATTTGCCAATGCCAATTCTCTGACAAAGGTTAGAATATTTTCAATTTTTTCCATCATACTGCAAATGGGAATATGGAGTATTAAAAATCCCACACACAAATACACATCAAAAAGCAAAGCAGACTCAAACACAATTCTTCAGAGATCTTACAAGATCCAGCAGGATAAAACTGTGCAAATAAGAGTGAACAGAAATAATAGTAAAAACATAGGTAAGGTAAAATAATATCATACATTAGAATTCACATGCACAAGTACTACAAATACACTGGAAGAGATGAGAATTCTGGAAAGTTTGTCCAAGTTAATGATCTGGAGCACTCTGAACTAAGGTGCCACTTAACAGTGCATGTCACGAGTATGAAATCATTTAACATCGCCATCTCAAATGAAACAGTTACTTTACATGTCTTTTAAGTTTAAAGGCTTAGGAAAACAAAGACAAATTCAGAACTACAGCCAAGAACGCTGTCTTCCTTGCTTTTGTTTTGTTTACTACTTGTTCAGGTTTTTTTCATACTTACACAGTACACAGAAATTCAAAATTAGAAATCCATCTCTATACTACACTAACACCCTGCTAAGTTGTACCTTCAGATACATGCCTTAGACCACACTGAAGTCATAGCTTCACTACACATTTGAGAACATTATACAGCCAACTATGATATTATTCTATTTAGCAGGTTAAACACACAGATGACAGAAAAGAGTTTAAAGAGGCATAGAGAGAAACTTGGCAGGAAACTGTTCTGAGGAGGAAGCTTTCTGAAAGGAAACTGTTCATAAGGCTTAAAGGAGTCACCTTTCAGCTAACCAGTTTCTCAGTCTGCAGTCCCCCTTGACTAAAGGGCCTTCTCTACATTATTTCCTACGAGCTATCCTCTATCTAGCAAATTTGAACTTTTACAGCATGCAAAAAGTACCTCTCATCTTTCCCATGGTCTCAGGCAGCAAAAGCAGCTCTGTTTGTTCTGCTGCCTCGCATTTCACCCACAGGTAGAGAAGTCAGAGATTTGATTTGCCCTTGCAAAATCATACCACAACACAGACCAGTTATATGTTGTAATTCCCAGTAATTTCTTCAAAAAACTCTTTCTTTCCCCACCACTACCACTAATGCACTTCCAACAACTCCAGAATTATTTGAGTTACGATGTTGAATTTTTTTCCATAGAGGAAAAAAGGGATGGTCTGCTACTTGGCAAATAAAAACAATAAGCACTGATTTTATTTAAAACAGCAACAAAACCACAAATACTGGATTTTGTATCATAGCTGTTAAGAAGCCTTCTTACTGTCTTCTGATTTCTAGGTAGTCCTTGAAGTATGTATAGAGCAGCTCTGCTCACAGTTTTTTGTACAAAAAACAGTTTCTCTATATACAGTATATGTTGCCTACCTTTAAAAGAAATGTGTGTTTTCCCAGTCACCGAAAGTGCATTTATAGGACAATTCCAATTTTTGTTTTCAGAGGACTAAAAACCTAATATACTAAATACTAAAGATTTATAGTTGCAGTTTACTGAAACTGTTTATAAACTGCTATTTAAAGCAGTCTTGTTCACTTACATACAACATGAAGTCTTTTCATGAAAGCGGGATCATTTCAGCCCAGTCCATGCATGTCTTTTTTATTATTTCGTTCTGTCTTCCAATTCTTACGGTATATTTTAACATCTTGTCAAAAATGCCATCTCCCTTCCATCACCAGTACTATTAGAAAAAGAATCTAGGGAAATATTGTTTTAGGAAGTAGTTCAAAAACTTCCTGTGGTGGCCAAAACATTAAACATTGCAGCCTGACACACAAGGATATTTAAAAAAACCCTCAGAATGCAAAGGTAGGAAGGAATGTGGTACATGTTGTTCCATCAATTTAGTTTTTAATAAGTACATCATAGCTATGAATAACATCAAGCTCTAGAAAACAGAGAAACAAAAAGGAGAAAGGTGCTCCATTGCATTTGTTCCTGTGATGGAATAATACATCAACAGAATTACCTCAGCGACACTACTCTAAGAAATAGGTCTCTTCTGTACCATTAGAAAACCATTTCAGTAAAGTACCTGGCTCACAATAGTACTTCATGAAGGGCTCCAGATCACCATTTTTATATTCAAGCCTCCATACAACTGCACACTAACCTGTCTCACAAATGTCTGCAGAATTCCCACTTCCTACATTAGTCCATCTTATAAAGATGTTGTTCTCTAAAAAACATTTTAGAAGGTGGGTGCTACTATCTGAAAAATGGCATTTTAAAAACTGTCATGACAGCATCACTGTGGTATATCAAGGCACAACTGTAACAACGAAGTATGTCCACGCATAGGCAACCTGAAGGGTCCAGCATCACTTGTAATTTTCAATCCATATTTATGAACACAAAAAGGGCCCTTGTGATACTTACCATCATGGAACTGAACTTTGCAACGAAAGTAACTCACCAACCATTTATTTAATACACTGTTCCTGAGCAGAAGACAGGTCTTTGAATATTTTGTTTACCTTCGCAATATGTGGAGTCTCCTTGGACAGAGAGATAACCATTCTTGCATTCACAAGTAGCCTTTGTGTTCCAGTTTTTGCACTCTGAATTTTCACCACACCTGTGTCCCTCTGCACAGAAATTGTGGCCTGAAAAAGAAAAAACATGCAACCTGGTATTAAAACCTGTTTATTTCAGATATTCAGGTTTTATATAAGTTGACTGTATCACTCGGAAAAACTCTGGCATGTTACACTCTAGAAAGCCTCACTATAAACTCCATTTGCTGCACATAGGCTTTTTTTATTCCTCCATCAAGTCTTTCTCAGTAAAACCATTTTGTTCAAAAACGTATTGACCAGGAGAAAAGATAACTTAAAACCAGCAAGCTGTGACAATATATTTGTCTTCTACTGAACCCATGTAGGATAAAATGTCACCTTATCTACAATTGCCAAGAAGTGTAATACTAACTTACACCAAAAGGATAATAAAGTGTAATATGAAAACAAAATCCTTCACAATTTTCTTATTATGCATAATCACACATGCTTTTAGAGGAGCAAAAATGAGACTTTCTGTTAGAACATAAAACTGCATTAGTAGTCAAAACAACCTCATACACTACCTTGTAATTCTGTCATCAAAAGCTAGATTCATTGTTTCTACAGCTTATAATTAATCCATGCATCATCTTCTGTAGGGGACAATTTTTATTATTCTCTCCTTTTTCCTTGACAAATTCTCAGTAGTTCCTTTGTGAAGTTTCTTTTATTGCCTACGAAGTCACTGCTAAAAACATGATGAACCTTCTCACTTGTACACAGGGACAAATGGCTGAAGTTCTTAGTTCCTGATTTTCAGTATTTCTCGAAGACGTGTCAAAATACCTTTCTACTGAAGTCTAAAGTGAAAGTAATTGCAACTTTATCTCTTTAAAGGCACTCCACTGGAAGTACGGTAAGAGATAACTAAAAACCTTATAGAATTTGACAACAGGATTTCCCCCTCTACCTCAATTGATGGGTTTTTGATGGATTTTTCTCTATTAGTATCCAACTTTATATATGACATAAAGTCATATATCTTTATGACTGAGATATAAACAGTTATCTTCATAATTCTTGTATTTTCTTTATATTTGTATTCCAGCTTCTGCTTATGTGAATACAAGAACAGCTTCTGCAATTCCGCCTGGTCATAAAGAAGCAAACTAAACGTTCTAGTTCACGGATCCTAAACTTTCCTAACAGCCCGTAAAGACAACTAAGAAAAAGACAACCTGGACTTCTAAAATCTAAATGCCAGATTCACATCTTTGTTCATGTTCCTTCTTTTGATATTCTGTTAAGAACTTCAGGAGATTTTAGCTTATACTAAATATACTTTTCATCTACAGTAAGCAAATTTTCATAGGGCTATCTGGAAGCTGTTGTTCATTGATGGTTCTTTTATTTGCTTTTAAACATGCAGTTCAGTCATCTACTAATTTAAAGCTCAGGTTTTGTCACTTTAGTGCACTCCAACTTTCATCTGGAATGCACTGAGTCTGATCATGCAACACTGGGTTGCAAGATCATTTTTTTTAAAACGCTTGTCAGCAAGGAGGACACTATCTCGGTGCCAATGTCCAACTCTACACTAAACTTCAGATTAATTTTATTAACAACCAAGTTACCTTCCCTGTGCTCAGTTAGCATTTTCTTTCATTGTAATCCAACTCGCGAAACACAACCAAGTCTATTCATGAAAACTGCAGATATCCTGTCTAGTCTTCATTCATTTCACAGTCTGGTAAAAACCATTCAAGTATTCCAGATACAGCCTTGTCAAGCTTGGGCACATTTTATACCCACACTGTAAAAAAAGGTGCGGTTACACTGCCTTTAGCCATTTATGCACTCAAAGTATTAGACTTTATAATTATAATGGAAACTGAACACTGGAACCCATCTCCCCATTCAGCATCTAATTCATACTCCCCAAGTAGGATTACTATTCTGTTGGCATTCTAGATAGTATCCAAGGGGCAACATATTTTATAACATTTTCTTTGTCACTGTTTCCCCTTAGACTATGACATCCTAGTCTATTTCTCGCTTCTTTAGAATACTAATTCTCCTCTGAACTCATACACAGTATCAGTTTTATATTTTATTATAATTGGTAGACAGTGCTACTCAGAACCAACATAACATATCAGTGTGTTAAGGTAGGCGGTATAAAAATACCCCATTTTAGTATGGATTGTTGCTACTGTATTAGCATAATTTATTAATACTTATTTATATTTCCCTCTCATCCAAACCGGTAAAAACTGTTTCATCTTTCTCAGCATCTTTTAGTTATGACTTCACGCACCAAAAAACCCTTTGTTTCTAAGCTCTTATTATCACAGTGGGTCAACATTTTACCTTGTGATCAGTTCATGGCAAATTTAACAATTAACATTAGCCAAGGAATGACTTCTCAGGGTTAACTTTCCTCGTAAGTCCTGAGTCCCAGATGAACCATCCTTCTCTAACAGCACTTTCTCCCAAGCACACACAAGCTGCTGATTAGTTTTCACTGTCACATCATAGCCCTATGAATTCTTCACTGTTTATTTGCCACCTCTGAAATTCATCAGTAGATATGATGACTATCCTAATTATCCATTTTCTACCACTACAGCTGTCACCATTTTTTAAAAAATCTCTGGAAAATAGCCTATTGCTTCTGTTCCTTTCTTATCTACTCAAATATAAACTTCCTCCATTCAGAATCAGACTTTCTTATGTTTTCAAGCTTGAAGGCTCCTTTTAAGAGCATAGAAGAAATGAGTAATGCTCCAGTTCTGCAACTTGGGTAATTAGAGTCACTAAAGAGCTTTTTATTGTTCTCCTTACTAGGAATACACAATAGGAGAACACCTACTATATCCCTAGATATTCTTGGCATTTATTATTATAAAGGACATGTGAAACACTGTTTACCTTTAAAAATGCTGACTAAATATGACTCAACTTCAGTTCCCCATAGCATTTCAGAAAACTTGTACAATACCACTGTAAGTGGAAACTGAAAGCCATTCTGTTTAAGGGCAAGCAAGGTGCCACAACACTGTATGTAACCAAACTTTCCCAAAACAAATTAATTTAAGGTTAATTAGTAGAAATAATTAAAAAAATGCTTAATGATATAAAAGAATAAGGGTTCACTGTGCTTCTGTAAGAGTAGGCATACCATTGATTGGACCAGAAGCTTTTCCAAGTAACTTTTCTTTTGCAGTGAAGATGCCCTTCGGCACTGGTCTATGTTCTCCCCAACTGGGGTTTTGGAGGCAAGAAAGGAATAAAATGCTATCTCTTTATCTTAGTTCAATATTGGGCCTGAGTGCTTTTCCTGCTCTTCCAGAAAATAAAGGCTACCTCATGTTTGGACTGTAACACAAAGAAATAAACTAGCTGCATTGTTCCCACCATAAGCAATCCCAATTCATTGTCTAATTTAGCTAAACATTGTGATTCCTTCTTACTCAGCAAAACAGTCAGTCATGTACACAGGGCCACTGACTGCAATGATCATGCTCAGATTTCCAACTGAACAGGGAGGGACCTAAGCACTGACTTAAACATCAATCTGTTCACAGCCAATCTACTGATGGGAGCAATGACTTATCCCCAAGCAAGCGGAATGGAAGAGAGTGCAAATGCCTTATTTTATTTTTTTTTTCATTAATTGTTTGGCGTGAAATGGATTTATAGGGTTCTTTTAAAATATCTACACAGATGGCAAAAATACCCATTGATACTGCAGTAGGATGTCTGAATCTCAGTCGTGGGTGGCAGCTAGCAGAGGGCATGCATTCCAATTGCCCAGGTGAAAATAACTGAATTACTGAGACTTCAGAATATCCAGCAAAGTCTTATCTGTGGCAGTCAGCTCCACTCTAAATATAATAAATGGCTTGAAATAGAATCATCACATCTGAGCAAGCAAGCAATTGGAGAGGATTTGATAGAAGCACACAAAAATCTGAAATAGTTCTGATAATCTAAACTAATTTCAGGCCAACAGAGATGACAAGGCAAGTGAGCATGAATTAAAATTACAGATAAACACATTCAGAACAGACGTCAGAAACCATTTTCCCCACATACAGACATACAAAGTCATAAATGTGCACAACAGCCCTTCAAAGTCATTCAAGATACAATTAGATACTACCAACAGGGGAATTAAATATTGAAGTGTGTTAAGATTTTTGATGGGCCTGATGACCTCTGTTCCTTCCCCAAACATTTCTGATAGCATTGCTTTCTTCCTTATCAAGGCTGTTAAAATGTTCGCTCCAATTCTTCTTAAAGAACATATTTGTACTTTTCTACTTCTTTCTTTTAACTGCAGAATAACCATTAATAAATGTATTAAGACAAATATGGAAAAGATCAAATTACATGCTAGCAGACATAAAGCTAACTTCTGCAACTCTGGGAACGGCACAACTAGCTAGGGCGTAGTGATCCCAAGTGAGATTATCTAAAATTAAACATTTATACCATTTTGAGACATTTGAACATTTATTTTATTTTTCCAAGCTTCCCAACATCTTCCGGTTCCAGTTCCTAGAATCCATATTTCCAGAGCAGCATATTAAGCAGTTTTGTGCAGTCATCCATTTTTTTAAGTACCTAACATATTTGGTAATTTGGTTTAATTACTGATTGCAGAATGCAATAACTCATTCAAGACTCCAGCTGGAATCAATACATCCTTATCCATGTTTTTTCCTACTTTTTTTATGGGCAAGGTGCCACCTCCTATTTTTTGAGGGTTTCCATCTAAGACTTGTAATGCTTTCTGTACTTCTTACAGTATCCCTAGCTGCTCACTTCAAAAACTGTAAAAGCCCTGTTCTCTTGCTGTTCAAGAAGTTACCCTTCAGCAATCCACATTTCTCTGTTTCACATGTAAGAGACTCCTAAAAAGAACACTGACGATGTTGCCATTAATAGCATTAGCAACGTTCAAAAGGTCCAAAGTAATTTCAACCTCAAAATCTTTACTATTGTTATGATTTAACCCCACAGTTACTACATAAATGTGCAAAGTAAATCTGGGGAACAACTCATAGGAAGAATCATAAAATTTGCACTAGCAAATATGCCCTTTCATGATCTGAATCAGTTTTTAATGACTCATGAGCAACAAAGCACTTCAAAGAGCAGTTTTCATGCCTTCAGAGACTGTCGTCCCAGAACTCAGTGATCTGACATAAAACAGTAACTCCATAAATTCTTTAAAGCTGCTCTGTCAATGCAGATATTATTTCATACTGCTTATTTGTGTGCATTAAAACAATGCTACAGCACAGCCTAACAGGCTTACAAAGGTACCTTTTTTTTCCCAGATATAAAGCTCTTCTAAATCCTAACTAATGCTATAAATATGTTTAGAAATGAAGTAATTCATATTTATCAACCTCTATTAAATCTTGATGAAACTAAAAGCTTTAAATAACTCATACCTCACAGCAACGAATGAGAAACATTCAATTTCTAGAAAAAGTAAAACTCAGTTTCACCACTAGACAGGGAGAGATGAGAAACATGCTAACTGAACAACCTCTAATTGAAAAAATAAAAGCATCCTTAAAACAAAACAAAACAACACAAGCAAGGGTGGCATAAGCCACACTTTTAGATTTAAATGCTGTTCCTTGCCATAAAATGCACACTTCCACTTGCCAGCAGGACTCTCCACCTCTTTTTGACCAGCATCAGCAGTCAACCTAAAACCATCTGTCAAATCATATTACAGGGCAGCAAATAAAAGTTATTTTCACCAGAAATCAAACAGCTCTCACTACTTCATTATTTCCTCACACTTTCCCTTTTAAGGAGAGCACAACTGAAGCTGCTAGGGCTGTTAATGCTATTCTTACATACTGAAATTGTGAGCATAACAACATAAAAATTCTGTCATGAAACTTTATTTGAATCACTCATTCAAAAGAGGAAAAATCCACTCTTTCAAAATTATACACTCTTTGGCAAGGAGAAAAAAAGCTAAAGGGAACAATAAAACACTTTTATGACACTATTTTTTTTATTAGATTTGTCCCTGGGCTATTAAAAAAAACATAGCCAAAATGACTGATTCTCAAAAAAGTAATAAAAAATATATTTTATGACACGATGATTCTTTGTAAAATTTTAAAATTAGTTAGAATTTCTGTAAGCCTAATTAGAGAGCTTTATAATACCACATTGTCTTGCTGAAAAGTATAAAGTAGCCACATAGTTTAAGCAGACATTTGTATTAAAGCACACAGATGAAGGGCAAAACTAGATATACTCTATATAACATTCAAGGATAGATTCTTTATACAGATCTGATGAGGCGTTCATGTACATCAAATCACAAAAATACGCTGTTGTTGTATAGCAGAGTTCTTCCATACCACACCTGCCTCGCTGTACACCTTATACAATAACCTTACCGAAATCTAGAAAACAGCTTTAAAAATAGAATAGCTTTTGCTATACTATAAACTCACATAGCAAACCTGAGGTAGAAAAGGTGTTATTTGCCACCTTTACCTTTCTTAGTATTTACTGACAATAATTGCTATCTAGGAAGCCCACCAGTGGTGTGCATTACAGTATTCAACTCAGTCCTTTGCTGACTCACAATTTCCATCACCATAAACACTGCAGATGTATTCGTTCCCTTGCATACCCTATTCTATTTTGGGCACTTATCTATTATTGAAGTAGATATTACAGAGATCCCTGAAGAGGCTACAGCCTCATATCACAGCATCATGCAATTTCCGCATTTCTCTGTGTTTTCTTCCTTCAGTTGATCCCCCACATTTATCCTTTCATTAAATGGAAATTCCTTTGCTGCAGCTAGAAAAGCACAAGCTGCAAACCTCCCACCCTTGGCCAATTCAGCAAAGGTATACTATAATTCTTCAAAACATGGAATTCATGTCTTCTCTTTCAACAACTAGATACTGAAGCAATACAAGCTGATACAAAAACAGAACCTACTAGTTACTAGTATGCACTGATAAACTCTACATAGGATTATTGTTCCCATTTAACATTACTAGTAAATACTTACTAACCATCCTGTTACCTAGCTAAGGGCTAATGCAAAGAAATCTCTGTATCCTCACAATAAAACGTGCAATTTGCACATGATGTGCAAACAATCCATGTGGACTTCCAATAAACACTCTGATAACTCAGGACTATATTTACTACCATATTTCTTCCTCACTGCTTTCGCTTCAACAATAAAAACCAAATATAGTCTCTGAAAGAGGTCATTAGAACAAAATAGAGAAGCACTCTATCCTTTCCCACTAAAGAATATACTGGCACAGGACAGGACCAGAAACTATGGCCTGCTTGTAAAATCAGAGTGCACCTGTTCACGTGCACCAAATACAGAATGCTTGATAGATACCCATTTTTAACACTGTCACTCTACACGTGATAAAATTATATACTACCACTTTGGGTTGCATGCAACTGAAGTAAAAGTGTCAAGCAGCATACATTCTACTTCAAGATATAAAAAGTCATTTAGGAGTGCTAACTTTGATTTATGCCTTTGTAAAGATGACAAAATTAATCACATCTTTAAGCATAATTTTCAAAAGAATTTTAAAAAGGAAAGATGAAATACAAAAGTAGGCGGTACTATTTTAGCAGTCAGCTAATGCTGAACTGAAATGGAAGTTTAACGTAGCAAATTGAAAGCACCATGTATCAGAGTTCATAGGAAGTGAAAGTACAATTCCTTCCTCTGCTTCTAGAGACCATCACATAAGTATACATATTCATGCTACTTATGAATAATAAAAATAGTTTGGGTATGAGTATCTAAAAAGAGTATCATTAACAATAATATAGAACTGAATAATTACAGAAGTTGTCTCTCATCAACTTTGAAGCTTTCAGATTTCTAATGCTTTTAAGTAATGAAGATAGGTTTTTCAGTACTGCACTACATCAAACTGAACCATCTGTTAAGAAGTATCATTAAGACACCAAGTCCTCTGAGGGACAAAGAAGCAACATTTACTGCTTGCTTAAATAGTTACAGATGTTTCTAGAAACTGCTTAAAAAATTAATGGCTATATTCTTTGACCATCACACAGCAAGCAGTCTCAAACATGCTGGCCCCTGCAACCACTTGCCTACGATTGCAAGTTCAAGGCCTTAGGAAATATTTAACTACGTGTATCTATTAATGAATATTTCCTGGATAAGGGAGAGATTCAGAGCCCTTTCATCGGCATCTACAATGACACCACAGGATTTTTACACACAGGCAAGAGAAGTAGTCCAGCAGGCCCTGATAATCATCTAAGCCTGGAAAAGTCTAACACTCATTTGGCATACCTCTTGCTAAAAATTTCTGAGAGGCTCCCCTAAAGGCTGACAGACAAGCCCTGCTCGGAGAGATCAGGCTCCCCTTAAGCTCAGCTGAGACCCCACACCAAGGGACAGATACGAAACAGAGGTACAATACAGACATACGCAGGGAATGATTATTCTAACACTTTTCACCCAACAGCTCACTATTACAACACACTTTAAGAAGAAAGCTTGTTCAAGATCTCTAGCTTTGTGATAATTGCATCTTCCTCATTTAAGGGGATTTCCTCACCTAAGAATTTAGCTATTGCATGTTCAGCAGGCAACCAAGATTTACTAGGGTTGAAGGGGAACAAGTATGACGAATCTGTACCTCAGCACTAGGAAGGAAAAAAGTGTCCATCGAACTGGAATCTTAACTATTCTTAACTTAATCTTAATTTAACTGATCTTAAACTATTTTAAAATAGCTTAAAAATCCATTCCCAAAATCATGTACATTCAGTGCAGTTACAAGTTTAAACAACATAAAAATATCTCTTGTTCAAACATAACTTCTTCCTAATGGGAATTCTTAAGAGATACTGGGCCCTTTCTCTCCTAACTCTTCCTTTTCTCTCTCCCCACTCTAATTCAGAGCAATTACAGCTTTGTATCTGGTAAGTCTTCTACCCAAAGGAATATCAAAAACTGATTTTATGTGAAGGCTAATTATAGACTCAGGTTGATAGAGGTACCTAGTATCTCATCAAAAAAGGAATTGTTCCTTCCGGTGTATCCCTCTGTTGAATCAGCAACTTGTATTCCTTCCAAGCATGCATAGTCTCTGACTTACCTCTACAAACACTGCAACACTGGTTCTCTGGAAGAACGTGATCTTTTTCTGAGCAGTTCAACGGTGGACAAGTCTCTGTTACTATTACTAAAACTCCACTCTGAAAAGAAACAACATTTTTTAAAAATGACATTGATGAAAATGTGCAATGGCAAGGATCGCAATTTTCAATCTATAACTCTACTAACATCTAGTTACAACACTGATAAACTAGAAGACTGCAAGTTAAATTTATTTTTTACACCACAACATCAAATATGAAGTAATCTACAAGGACATTTTATGCCCAGAATTGAAAGGGCAAAAAAAAAAAAAATTAAAAATTCTGTAATAGATTTTTCAAAGGTACTGTCTCCAAATGCAGTTATTTTCCTTCCAAGTATCTAAGTAATTAGAAGATTTCACTCCAGGTTTCTGTTAAAGATAGTCTTCCTGCCTTATGCAAGTTTGAGTTTTACTACTCTTGCATATTCTACATAACTACGTAAATTCAACTGAAACACACACAGATAGAGGCCCAACATTTTCAATGTGTTGTTCTGCTGTGTCAAATTAACACGATTTGTTCTGTAGAATTACTCATCCCCTGCTTTCCAAAAATCAGGTCCTTCAAAGGTATGGCAAAGCAGAAATCCCATCTTGAGGTGTCCATACAAAAATTGTTGTATGAAATGTAAATCAAGGTCAAGGTATTCCTATGATTTTGATTTCTGCTAGTCTCAGAGTAAGACTATGTGTAGGAGGTCTATTTGCTGGTAGAAATTTTCTAAAATAAGAGAGACAGAGCCTTTCTGGGGAGATTTACAACAAATTTTTACTCTGTCTTCTTCCTATTCAGAAAATCAGCTTCCCCATGTCTCCAGACCAAACAGCTGTCCTGCTCTTCAGTTAGTTTCTTCTTAAAAATCTTGTCCCGAAATAGCCTTTTTCCCTAATCCCCCTTCCCCATATCACAATTTACCTCTTCAGCACCCCTTCTGCAGCTACACCAACACTATGAACTGGCAAGAGGAGAAGAGATAAACAACCAGGTTTTTTGCTCAGTAGGAGCTACCACAACTATTCCACCATGACTGTCCACACTTGAGTAATCCCATTTTCCTAAGGGCTGTGAAACCAATATGAATCTAGTCCTCACTCCTCCCAAACTATTTTTCATGATGCCTGGTGGCAGATGGTGGAATGAAAAGATAGAACAAGAATTTCTGCTTTCTTCAAAGAAATAAATTACATTTTCTAGCTACCATAATTGCAGAGAAAAGTTTAAAAATATGATTCAAACACATACAGGGCTAAGAAAACTAATACCAAAAAGAAGAAAAAACCATGTTTTTAAAGCCTCCATTCTCATAATCTGAGGGATCAGACAAATTATTTGAATAGGCAATATTAGAGGATATAAGAAACAACCCTATATAGAGACAGAAGACTGATTTCACATCTGCAAGACACTGTGTCACACCATGCCAAAGGACTAAGCTCAGGTGCTAGAAACAGTACAGGTAAAGCTCTTTGCTGGTAATTAGTCTCACCAGCCACGCCACACTGATTCAGCTATGTTGTTTGAGGCTCCAGAATTAGCTCTCATCGCATCAAGCTGCCCTACACAGTTATGTACGGAGAAGTGCCTGCAGAGCCAGCAAGATGCAAATGATGGAAAAGGTATCCGGCAGCTCACAGGACTCACAGCTGAGAAGCACAGCAGACCCAGGGAGTGCAAACAAACTGTCCTACAATCACTCCTAGTCACATACAGACTGCAATCTTAAGGCTAAGCAGGGCCAAGTAATTTTTCTTACTTCCCAACTGTCTTTACTGGCAAGTTACATCAGATGCCATCACAAAATATAAACAAAAAACCCCTTCTGGCATCGATTTTCTTTTTGTTTGTTTGTGGGTTTGCGGTTTTTTGGGGTGGGAGGGTAAGGAAAAAAAAAAGAAAAAAAAAAGAAAGCAGGTCCCTACAGCGTCCCATACAGCATGCATCATTGAAACAAGCGCCCACAGAAGAACAGTGAAGTTAATGGAGGTATTAGGTCTCCTTCTCATCTCACTGCTATAAATGAAAGGGAGGAATCCCCCACGGTTGCCTGTGCAACTGCAGCAGCAAAGGTGATAAAAGAACCAGACACACTGAGCCGTCATTTACTATCACGTTATCAAACTACCAGCTGGAAAAGCTCTGGCTATAACTCATCGTTTATTCAAGCTCAGACAAGGCAACTGCAGCAGAAAGGGCACAATATGTCAACATATGGACAAAAAAGCATTGGCTGACAATAAATCTGGTAAAAAAGATGGCAAGAAATCAAGAAATTGTATGAAAGTCATATTAGTGATCAGGATGAGTCAAAAAGCTAAAGACAAATTCAACTCAAGTTCTTTAGTGAATCAGAGGGAGCTAAAAAAACACAAATTGAGAATTCCATTCATTTAATTGCAGTAAGATTTTATTTCCCTAAAGTTTTCCATTTCCTGCAAAATTTCTATCTTGGGAAAACAAATTGAACATATTTCTAATTAAGCTTTAAAACAATTAAAATGTTTTCATGTTGAGTATTCTTTGGATTAAAATCAATTTGTTATAAACTAGTACAGATTCAATTACAAGAATTTTCATCATTAGACTTCAGATTTTATCCACTGAGATAAGTAAGAACAGTTCACACTTCAGAATTATTGCTTCAGGCAGCCTTAAAAAAATTACTGACTTTTTAATACTCAATTCACATATGTAGCCATAGAATCTGGACAGAAAATAGATGTTAAAAAGACATTCTTCTGGAATAAATAGGTCAAGCACCAACTGTGACATACAATTCACAAAGAATGAGATCCGGAGTCAAACATTTACAACAAGATAATTAAATTTCTTGAAATTACAAAGGTAAGTACATAAAAAAGAATTGGCTACAAGCCTAATCAGTGTCATGCAGTGAAAATCTGAACCACAAGCAGTTCCTCTCAGATGATCCGCTTCGGAAAATAATAGCAAGATTTAAAATAATGCTACTTTGGGTTTTTTTTGTTGCTCTCTGGGCCTTTTTTTCCCTCCTATTTGTTTTAGCTTTCAGGAGAAAGTTCTAAATAGTGTCCTTAGCTGTCACTCTAGGAACCACATCGATCCTTATCTTTACAGAAAACTTATTAGTCAAGCTTTCTGAAAGTCGGTGGAGCTCTGTCTATCTTTCTAGTATTCATATGGCACACTCTGACTGTCCACTCTCAGCATTAATGAAAAGGAATTTATTCTTGTACCCTTTGCTGTCAAGTTGTCCAGTTATGAATAGTCATCATAGGCATAATTCACAGGCATTAACCCAGAAGTCAACCGATAAGCAGTAAACTCTTGATCCAACAAAAGTTACAGAATTCTTTCCTTTGACTTGAAATAAGCCATGTCACCATACTGGTAAAGTCCATAAGCCAAAATAACCACTTACTGAATGCAGAAAAGGTGCAGTTTTCTGAAGCAAAAACACTTGCATTTTTTAAAGGACCTTAACAGGCTAGAGAAATGGGCAGATAGAAACCTCAAGAAGTTTTAGAAGAAGTGCAAAATCCTGCACCTAGGAAAGAACAACCACTCCATCAGCATGTTCTGGGGTCGCCCTGCTAAAGAGCAGCACTGCAGAAAAGGATCGGGGAGTCCTGACAAACAGCAAGTTGAACATGAGCTAGTCATGTGCCCTCATGGCCAAAAAGACAAACAGTAACTTCGGCTGCATGAGGCAAGGTATTGCCAGAAGATCAAGGGAGATCCTTCCCCTCTGCTCAGTGCTGGTGAGGCCACACCTGGAGTGCTGGGCAGAGCCAGCCAAGGGCCATGAGAATAAGTAAGCGACTGGAGCATCTCCCACAGGAGGAAAGGTAGAGAGAGCTGGGACTGTTTCTCCTAAGCAGTAGTACACGTTGCACTAGTTGCACACCAAGCACTAGTACACGTTGCCCAGAGAGACTGTGGAGCTTCCATCCTCGGATATACTCAAAAGCCGTCTCAGCAACTGGCTCTAGGTGGCCCTGCTCAAGCAGGGGAATTGGACAAGATGTCTTCCAGAGGTCCCTTCCAACCTAAACCATTCTGTGATTCTCAGAAACATGTGTACTAATTTTGTCACTTTGCCATCGTAGATTTATCTAGAGAGTGCTTGTTGACAGGAATGGCTGTCCACCAGTAACATCTGTGCTTATGGTTAAGAGAATGTGCATCATAATACATTTTTAGTCTGGATTAGTTTTCAGAAATACATAAAAACCTGCTCATAGCCTAATAAAATCTGTGATATATCTGGATCCATCAGTATTACTAGTTTTGTTAGACAGAAAAAAAATGTAAAAATTAAAGCCTCTTAAGCTTGGATCAGTACCTATGCATGAATAAAACAACTATCTTGAAATAAAATGTGAAATTTTATCTTTTTGACATTATCCCACCTACAAATGCATCCTCTTTTACAGACACAAGAGCCACTCCCCAACACTTAAGTCATCTTTTACCAACCCTAGTAAATTGAGTTGGTGTGTATTCTCTATTATATTCCTTCATGGATCAACAGCTTTTCAAACTCAATGTCTGTTTTTCAAGCTTGGGAAATTAAACCATACTGTATTTTTATGGTCCTTTCCCTAGCACAAAGCCCTTCCTTTACTCAGACAATACCTCATCCGCCAGTAGGTTTGCATCAAGTATAAAAAGATGACAACCACCACAGTCTGACTCGTCACCTTTCAACCTTCATCTAGTAAGCTGTACTGTTAACATCCAGCAGCAGATGTCTTGCTTACAGCTTTTAAGAAGTCACACTGAAGACACATTGAATGAAATTCCAGTCTAGAAACACAGAAAATCATAGAAGCAGATGTAAGCATCCACTTCAAAACTCCAAATCAGAATGACAAGCTTTGCCAGTGAGGTCCATTGTCTTCTAGAAACACAGCTGTGGAAATACCTTTTTTCTTTAGTTTATAACATGGACTCATTTTTTTTTTCTTGATATTAAATTTATATATTCTGTTTCAAGTACTTATCAATACTCTCCATTAAGATGGAACTAACAAATTGCAGCATTACATAGAATCATATAATTGTCTAGGTTGGAAGGGACCTTTAAGATTATCTAGTCTAACCATCAACCTAAATCTGATAAAACCTACAACTCATCACTAAACCATGTCACTAAGCACTATGTCAACTTGTCTTTGAATACCTCCAGGGATGGTGTCTCAACCACTTCTCTGGGCAGCCCATATCAAGGCTTAATAACCCTTTCAGTGTAAAAAATTTTCCTAATATCCAACCTGAACCTCCCCTGGACCAACCTGAGGCCATTTCCTCCTGTCCTATCGCCCATGACTTGAGCGAAGAGACTGATTGCCATCTCGCTAGAACCTCCTTTCAGGTAGTTGCAGAGAATGATGAGGGCTCTCCTCAGCCTCCTTTCCTCCAGCCTGAGAAACCCCAGCTCCATAAGCCTCTCCTCATAAGGCTTTTTCTCCAGAACCTTCACAGGCTTTGATGTCCTTCTCTGCACCTGCTCCAGCACCTCAATGTCTTTTTTTGTGGTAGGGGCCCCAAAACTGGATACAGCACTCAATGTGGGGCCTCACCAGTGCTGAGTACAGGAGGACAACACTTCCTAAGTCCTACTCACCATGCTGCTCCTGATACAGGCCAGGATGCTGTTGGCCTTCTTGGCTACCTGGGCACACTGCTGCCTCATGTTCAGCCCACAGTGGACCAACGCACCCAGGTCCTCTTCTGCCAGGCAGTTCTCCAGTCACTCTTCCCCAAGCCTATAGCACTGCATGGG
>VZRU01021054.1:63548-77197 GCA_013398155.1 Pedionomus torquatus | reverse complement strand
GGTAAAGTCCATAAGCCAAAATAACCACTTACTGAATGCAGAAAAGGTGCAGTTTTCTGAAGCAAAAACACTTGCATTTTTTAAAGGACCTTAACAGGCTAGAGAAATGGGCAGATAGAAACCTCAAGAAGTTTTAGAAGAAGTGCAAAATCCTGCACCTAGGAAAGAACAACCACTCCATCAGCATGTTCTGGGGTCGCCCTGCTAAAGAGCAGCACTGCAGAAAAGGATCGGGGAGTCCTGACAAACAGCAAGTTGAACATGAGCTAGTCATGTGCCCTCATGGCCAAAAAGACAAACAGTAACTTCGGCTGCATGAGGCAAGGTATTGCCAGAAGATCAAGGGAGATCCTTCCCCTCTGCTCAGTGCTGGTGAGGCCACACCTGGAGTGCTGGGCAGAGCCAGCCAAGGGCCATGAGAATAAGTAAGCGACTGGAGCATCTCCCACAGGAGGAAAGGTAGAGAGAGCTGGGACTGTTTCTCCTAAGCAGTAGTACACGTTGCACTAGTTGCACACCAAGCACTAGTACACGTTGCCCAGAGAGACTGTGGAGCTTCCATCCTCGGATATACTCAAAAGCCGTCTCAGCAACTGGCTCTAGGTGGCCCTGCTCAAGCAGGGGAATTGGACAAGATGTCTTCCAGAGGTCCCTTCCAACCTAAACCATTCTGTGATTCTCAGAAACATGTGTACTAATTTTGTCACTTTGCCATCGTAGATTTATCTAGAGAGTGCTTGTTGACAGGAATGGCTGTCCACCAGTAACATCTGTGCTTATGGTTAAGAGAATGTGCATCATAATACATTTTTAGTCTGGATTAGTTTTCAGAAATACATAAAAACCTGCTCATAGCCTAATAAAATCTTTGATATATCTGGATCCATCAGTATTACTAGTTTTGTTAGACAGAAAAAAAATGTAAAAATTAAAGCCTCTTAAGCTTGGATCAGTACCTATGCATGAATAAAACAACTATCTTGAAATAAAATGTGAAATTTTATCTTTTTGACATTATCCCACCTACAAATGCATCCTCTTTTACAGACACAAGAGCCACTCCCCAACACTTAAGTCATCTTTTACCAACCCTAGTAAATTGAGTTGGTGTGTATTCTCTATTATATTCCTTCATGGATCAACAGCTTTTCAAACTCAATGTCTGTTTTTCAAGCTTGGGAAATTAAACCATACTGTATTTTTTATGGTCCTTTCCCTAGCACAAAGCCCTTCCTTTACTCAGACAATACCTCATCCACCAGTAGGTTTGCATCAAGTATAAAAAGATGACAACCACCACAGTCTGACTCGTCACCTTTCAACCTTCATCTAGTAAGCTGTACTGTTAACATCCAGCAGCAGATGTCTTGCTTACAGCTTTTAAGAAGTCACATTGAAGACACATTGAATTAAATTCCAGTCTAGAAACACAGAAAATCATAGAAGCAGATGTAAGCATCCACTTCAAAACTCCAAATCAGAATGACAAGCTTTGCCAGTGAGGTCCATTGTCTTCTAGAAACACAGCTGTGGAAATACCTTTTTTCTTTAGTTTATAACATGGACTCATTTTTTTTTTCTTGATATTAAATTTATATATTCTGTTTCAAGTACTTATCAATACTCTCCATTAAGATGGAACTAACAAATTGCAGCATTACATAGAATCATATAATTGTCTAGGTTGGAAGGGACCTTTAAGATTATCTAGTCTAACCATCAACCTAAATCTGATAAAACCTACAACTCATCACTAAACCATGTCACTAAGCACTATGTCAACTTGTCTTTGAATACCTCCAGGGATGGTGTCTCAACCACTTCTCTGGGCAGCCCATATCAAGGCTTAATAACCCTTTCAGTGTAAAAAATTTTCCTAATATCCAACCTGAACCTCCCCTGGACCAACCTGAGGCCATTTCCTCCTGTCCTATCGCCCATGACTTGAGCGAAGAGACTGATTGCCATCTCGCTAGAACCTCCTTTCAGGTAGTTGCAGAGAATGATGAGGGCTCTCCTCAGCCTCCTTTCCTCCAGCCTGAGAAACCCCAGCTCCATAAGCCTCTCCTCATAAGGCTTTTTCTCCAGAACCTTCACAGGCTTTGATGTCCTTCTCTGCACCTGCTCCAGCACCTCAATGTCTTTTTTTGTGGTAGGGGCCCCAAAACTGGATACAGCACTCAATGTGGGGCCTCACCAGTGCTGAGTACAGGAGGACAACACTTCCTAAGTCCTACTCACCATGCTGCTCCTGATACAGGCCAGGATGCTGTTGGCCTTCTTGGCTACCTGGGCACACTGCTGCCTCATGTTCAGCCCACAGTGGACCAACGCACCCAGGTCCTCTTCTGCCAGGCAGTTCTCCAGTCACTCTCCCCCAAGCCTATAGCACTGCATGGGGTTGTTGTGACCCAAGCACAGGACACAGCACTTGGCCTTGTTGAACCTCATCCTATTGGCCTCGGCCCATCCAGCCTGCCTGTCCAGATCCCTCTGCAAAGCTTTTCTGCCCTCAAGCAGGTTGACACTTCCACTCCCCTCGTCTGCAAACAGACTGAGGGTGCACTCAATCCCCTCATACAGATCAGTGATAAAGATGTTAAAGAGAACCAACCCCAAT
The DNA here is from genome assembly GCA_013398155.1 of Pedionomus torquatus. Lineage (NCBI taxonomy): Eukaryota > Metazoa > Chordata > Aves > Charadriiformes > Pedionomidae > Pedionomus > Pedionomus torquatus. The sequence goes on along the minus strand of VZRU01021054.1, from coordinate 74,577 downwards.
ACCAAGCCCTGGGGGACACCACTCAAGAACTCCATTCAGCACCACTCTCCGGACCAAGCCTCCATCCAGTTTTTAACCCAGTGGAGAATACTCCCATCCAAGCCATAGGCAGCCAATTTCTCTAGGAGGATATTGTGGGAGACTGTATCAAAGGTCTTACTAAAGTCCAGTTAAATAACAGCCTTTCCTTCATCCACCAAGCGGGTCATTTTGTCATAGGAGATCAGGTTTGTCAAGCACAACCTGCCCCTCAAGAACCCGTGACGGCTGGGCCTGATAGCCCAGATGTTGCATTCCATGACCTTCCCAAGCACCAAGATCAGACTGACAGGCCTGCAGTTCCCCAGATCATCCTTCTGACTCTTCTTGTGGATGGGTGTCATATTTGCTAGATGCCATTACTGCAATTGGCATTGCCATATCTATTTCCTTTAACAATAAGTAAAATGCAAAAGCTCTTTTTGTTATTATTTTAGTCATTTCTAATATGACAGATACTTGATGGTCAGTATTTGCTTTTAAACTTTAGGAATATATTATCATATTCATAGTGATGAATACAATACTCTTATTTATAGCACAGAGAAGTTCTACTGACATAATTCAGATAACTCTCTCTGGTTTTACTTTAATGTGAAAATCCTCCAGTTCTCGTCTTATTTCATAAAGGCACTTTCCCTCCCAAATAAATATTCTATGTAATAGCAGGCACCTTAGCAGCTGGTCTTCAAGGAAACAACCTTGCCCATGCATTTGCATATACAATGCTAAGCAATCCTATACAGCTAAACACTAAGAACACCAAAGTAATTCTGTTTAACAAGCTGCTTTCACAACATCTGCAACCAGTTATTGTACATTTCCATTAGTGAACATAAAATTGCTACTCTGTACACTCAGCTACAAGCACAATAACCAGATCATTGTAATCTTTTCCAAATGTTTTTCATAATTGTTCTAGCATACTGATCTGTCAATAACATTTGTAAGCCTCCCATTTATCATCCTCCCCCCTCTATAAATTTAACAAGTTGTAAAACCAAAAATACTTGAAAATTTCATTTGAGAGCAAATGTGTTTAAAATAGCTGTGCCTTTCTGAAGTGATTAATCATATTTAAAGAACACACACACCCACAACCAATACACATCTCAGGAAACCAACACACCTTTTATAATAATCTAGTACTACTTTCTTCTTCTAGAACTGGTTCCAACAACTGGTTTCTGCCACACTTACACACCATGTAGCACTCCCATATTCACTAACACACCCTGAATGTTTCTATCTAATGCAGTCTCCATTTACCTGCATTCTTCAGCACTGACTATAGTTGACTAAGTGTTATGAACTTGCCAAGAGAGATCCCAGTCCAGTCTAAAACGTAGGATTTTATCTCAATATTAAAATATCTAGATTATTATCCAGGCTACATACAGTTTAAATAATACTGAGGTAAACCTAGGGTAACTCAAATGATATAACCCAAATTCCTCCAAATTTTAGCAATTTGGCTTAGTATGCTTTTTCTCAAGCTCATGAAAGCAGAGATAAATGAGAAAACATCCCTCCAAGTCCTTTTGCCCTATTTTTTTATTACCCTGCAAGGGTCATATTCCTGTCTTGTTTTCATATTTGTGGCTTTGACTGGCTTCAAGGTCTCCATTTAAGACAACAGATGTCACATTTGCATGAAGAAAGCCCAAAAAAATGCACTAACTTACCACTGTCACTTTTGACCACCACACGTACATTTAAATCTGAAGCAACTGAAACTTACTCGACATTCCCTGCAGCTCTTGGTTAATACTCGTTGACCTTCTGCTAGCACTTTGCCTCCATAGATACATTTTGCTGCAATTTGAGAAGGCAGGAGATTAAAAATAAATACATTAAATCAGTATTTAATTAGTAAGCAAATGCAAGGTGTAACACAAAAGTAAAACCAGTATTCACATACACTGAAAAAGTATCAATACATTGAAAACATGACTCATTTTGCTTTCATCAGAAGTCACTATTATATATAATCACAAACAAAGTAGCTAAGAACAAATTAATTTTAAGAGCAAGTAGCACTTATACCCAAACCAAAGAGGAGGAACAAGAGCAGAAAACAATACGTAATGAAAATATTTTGATTACTGGCATTCTGTAGATTAGCTACAGCATTTGTGTTACTAGAGGTCTGCATGACTCACTTCAAGAACTGGAGACATTTATTAGTGTACTGTTCATCAAGAGAGTAGTTATAAGACAGATTTCAATTAAACCTTCAGATATATTTTTTTTGTGGGCACAAAGGTGAACTCTTCAGCTTGCTGGAGCAAAAATGGATTAGATGCAGCGAATTACTCTGAGTCAACAAACTGTAAAAATCTATTTCAGAAAAATATTATTTAAAGATACATGAAATAGGAAGATTCCCCAGGAAACTGAAAACTCCTACTAAAAACCTCCTGTGTGAAGTTTTGCCCCTTCTGCTAAAGACAAGTGACTCTACAACCAAACCAAGAGACTAGAAAACGTGACCACTCCTCAGTCATTTCAAGACAGAGACAACTAGCTTACCTTATGAAGAAGGTAACCTCCAGCAAGGCCGCAGTAGCATACGGCTCAGTCAAGTATTACCATAACTAACCCAAAACTCTCAGAATTAGTTGTCTAAATTTAAATTCCAGAGGAAGATAGTAAATCCATTAATTAAAAGAGAACAGTTAGACTTTTATGATCTTACACAAATCAAGTACCCATCATAAATGTACTCTATGTTACGAACAAGACCAATGCTAAAAACTGATAAAATAACTTTTTGATAGAGTGTTTCAGATCTCTTTGCACTTGACCAATAACAGTCTGACCTATGACACCAAAAGGAGAGCTAAAAGCTACGAATCTTGGTTGCAATCTGAACAGACTTAAAAGTTCCCTGAGTCAAGGCACATGCACAGTGAAAGTGTTCAAAGTACTTGGCTCTTAAAAGAAGAAGAAAATAAAAAAAAATAAAAAAAAAAAAAAATTAAAAATAGGAGCCACAGACTGCCTAGTAACTGCTTTACCTCAATTTTTCTCCTGAATGCCAAGGTAAGGGAATGAAGCACTTACAGGTGCATGTGTGTATCCCTCACAGGTGATACCAATAGGAGTATTCCACAGCAGCAACTGTCATAGCCAGTATGACTCCAAAATTTTAAACATAAAGCACTGCTAGATCAATCTTCATAAACTTACAGACATACATTCAAAAAAAAAAAAAAGGATAAGATTTTCAGAACAACTGTTTCCACCATCAACAGTGCATTAAAAAACCAGACTTCTTCCTTGCGGCATCCCAGTTTCCTTAATTTTTCTAAAGCTGCCCTAGTTTTTATTCCTGAGTTGTTGTGACCTCACTTATGAAGAAAACTTCAGATGAGGAAGCTTTGTTTAAAACTAGGAATCCCAGTAACTATTTACAGGAGAAGATGAGTTAGAGAAATTTCCTTTTTTTTTAATGTCTATTCTCCTGACATATCTGCATTTAACAAAAAAATGGACATGCCAGAAAGCACGTTAATGCACAACTCAGAAAAATGATGAGATTTTAAACAAAATTATAGCCTTCTGTCAAATATTAGTTGGAAGCCTAACACAAGATGGCAGGGATCAAAACAGAATTGCCTCATTTTTAAAACCCTTAACATATGAGACATCAGAGCTACTTTGTTCGTTAACCCTCAGTTAAAACAGGACATTGCTCAATAATCCAGTCATTCAATAATCTCTAGAGACAGCAAATTAAAACTGATGATTCTATCCTAGCTAAATAGGAAAAGCACAGGGAAATTAACACCTGCAGTGCAGCTCTTCAGAAAGCCTCAGCAATTACTGCTATCTACCAAAAAACGACTGACTGTGGCCCTAGCACATCATTCTGTCAAGGAGCTGGCATTTACAATCAATTTCAATCAACTTCCATACATCTCTTCCCATTGACTGACATGCTGAGTTCTTGTCAGAATAATAGTCAAGTTTGTGCCAATCACTGACTAAAGGCAAGTTTGACTGTTCTTCTTTCCATTACAAATAACAGGAACATAGTTTACTTATGGGGATTTACGTTGAATCCCCAGTTTTGTGCCCTACAATTCCTTTGTGTCAGCTTTTGATGTGCACACATGCATGTCAGCAAAGGTGTGTTAAGAGGAGCATCCAGTTTCATGAAAGAACTTTCTAGACTCTCAATGCTACAAAGAAAAAAATATTCTGAGACAAAAAATACAGCCCGCATAGCTACTTTGCTACTTCAGTTCTCTGCTCACAAACATCATTCAGCAAGTAGAATACTTAGAACAGTTGAATGCCAACACATAGCTGAGAGAAATGAGATGACGTGAGTAAAGAAGAGTGAGTGCAAGATCACAGCTAAAGGACGTTTGTGCATGGGACTAATGAATTCAGTGACTGAAGAAAGGTGACAGAATGCTAAAAAAGTGTTATTATTTTCCTAATAAATCTTAAAATATTTCAACATCCTTGTCTTAATGAATTATTAAAAAACTCATGATGAAGTTTACTCATCTCTAAGAACAGAGGGGGCAGAAGATAATTTGTGCTTCTTAAGGTAAGACTGGCATTGGTATTCAGCTAAAATTTCCATGTATCAATTGTCTCTGTCCCTTGCACTAGTACTAAGGCAACAAATATTGAATATTCTTTCCAGGAATGTTACAGCTGCCATTTCCAGTAGAAGGAACTGAAAACTGACAATAACACTGATGACAAAATTAACTTTTCTTTTTTTTCATTAATTTTGTTTGAAATTCATTACAGCAAACTATCAGTCCCCACAGTGACAGTAACCCAGGGTCTGATATTCCACCATGCTTATTGTAAAGAACAAGCTTCCAACCTGAAATGAAAGATCGGCAAAAAGATAACAGCTCATTTTGTTACTCATCACTACAGAACGTTCAGACCACAGGACTGATGCTCATCAATGTCAACAGGAGATACAGTCTGAAGCCAAATAATGCTTCCCAACCCCAAACAAGTACATTAATTATTTCATGCTGACAATACACAATAAGAGAATCTTAGAAATTCATAATGTTTGATCATTTCTCAACACTTATTTATTTTTGTCTTAAATTTGCCACTGTGACTCATGTTACCTGAATTACCAGGATCTATGGAAATCATTATAAAATGAGTCTGCTTTCAGAACAAGTTTAACTCTGCTCAGAGGGAGCAACTAAGAGGTCTGTGGGATGTACTTACCCTTGCATATTTTGCAGCACTGGCTTTCCACATGCACTGGGAGAGCATCAGGAGGACAATCAAGAGGCGGGCAGGACACCCTCCGGCACTCCACAACTCCACTCTAAGCAAAGGTTTTAAAGACAAAATTCAACTATGACTGTTGCAATTAGCGAGTATTTAATATGACATACAGAAGACAGAAAAATATTTCATTCAATGCAAATAGCACTGTGGGTTACAGACCCCATCCTTCAGTAACAATTTTAACCTTAATCAACTACAATACTTGATTCAAAATGCATCAGAAGGTGAGCTACCCCATTTTGATATGTATTACTGGTTTTATCTCATGTTCCCTGAGCAAAGCACATTAAGTGGAAAACACAGGCCCATCTTTACAAGAACATAAGCACCACTTTCTATGGGCTATGCCAATCATCGCTGAGATTTTTAACAATCGTTTTTTCTATTTTCTTGAGCAAACAAAGACTGTCTTCAGATATTTATCAAATAATTTCAACAAGACAAGATTTACATACTAATTATTTTCTGTTCCTCAGTTCTTCAGGGTGATAAACTGAAACCAGAATCTGCATGTTGTTACCATGAAAGATGCAACTATGAATACTATTAAGATAATGCTTCCTTTTTGAAAAAACTGTTGCAGTAAAAACAGCTCCAAACCAAACACAGACACTGCCACACTTTCACCCCAAAACCATAAAGTCCTCACAGATATAACTGGAATAAAGACAAAAGTGTTGTCAAGGGAAAGCAGATTTTATGAAGCTTGCACATAAGCAATACTATTTTTTTATTTATTTTACCATTTCCCTCTCTATTGCTCATACTGCCACTACATGCATACTAAAAACAATTCTCAGAGTTAACGTTATCTATTCAAGGACCATTTTCACATTTTAATCAGGTCCTACTCCTTAAATTCTTTAGAAATTCTTACTTTGCATGTACAGTTTCTGCAGTGATCATCTTCAACCCATGAGTCTTTGTCTCTATAGATCAATCCATTTACTTGACAAGTCTTCTCACAATGACAGTCTTCCAATTGACTCAGTCTTGTTTCTGCATAATTTAACTACAAATGAAAGTAACTTGATGAGATTTCTGCAATTCAAACACATGATTTAAAAAAGCAAATATGAGAAAGCAGTATATTTATTTTTGACCTAACCAAGTTTGACTTCGAAACAATGAACAAGGACGACAGCAGGTATAAACTAACGCTACTCCTTGGACTTTGACGGAGATATCCATGCCAAGTGACAAGTTTGTGACTCATGCAACTGTCTCTTGTACTCTAACAAACCCCACAAGATCACTGTAGGATAGTCCAGGCACTACCAAAAGTATACAAACTAGAATTGGATTGGTTTTGGTTTTTTTAAATTTACTTGCTCATCAACCTGATTACCAGTCAAAAAGCATGAATACTGGCAGACTGATTTTTCCTAACCATCCCCATCTCAACATTGTTAAGCAACAGACTGACACTTTCTAACTTTCAGAAAAATCTTAACCTTATAAGTGAGATTTAGCACATGAGATTTAGAGGGGGAAGAATGCATTTTAATCCAGTGTAATACAAAATATTCCCAGATTGTCATTAACAGACAGTTAATGCTCCTGGAGGAAACCCTGGGCTGGTGGCTAGCTCTTAACACTTCTTGCTGTTCCTATTACCTCCTCAATTCCAACTACCAAAGCATCTTATCCAAGTATTACATCTGCATGCTAGCGATTGCTACATTCACTGACAAGATACTATGCAATAGTAAGTGGGGACAATACTCATTCAAGTAGCAGCAGCACAAGAACCACCAAGCTTTTTGAACCACCTTCTCCTAAGCCATATCATAGAACCCTCCTTCATACAAGGTACCGTTTTACCATCCTCCAGAGGGGAACCACCTCATTGTACCCACTACCATAACTTCTAATCCCTAAGAGTACGCAAAATTTACTATTTACTACTAATAAAAGTTAATAAATACAGACTTAATATTTATAAGTAAATATGTGCACTTTCAGACCCCAGAACTGCCACTGCTCTAAAAATTACCATGGTACCAGTTGGATAAGAGTTTCTCAAGGTCTTGACTTTTCTACATTCACATTTGTCTTATGCATATAAGCCCTCACGCTGAAGCCACTACAAATAGCAAGGCTCCCTAAGTCTGGCACACAACAAAATGATTGCATGCTCTTACTCTGTTATAAATATGATGCTATTATCTGGCATATACGTTGCTATATGTTAATAGTAGCCAATTTTATTTAAAAAAAAAAAGAATTCAGAGTGCTATATTATTTTTTGCATAACGGGATATACCTGTACTTCATATATTTCCATCCTCTAAAATTCCCTCCACTTTAAATGAAAGTATTCTAATATATCATTTTGCATTCCTACCAGAAAAAGAGCAATATATTTAGGGGGAAGAAAAATAAAAGAAATACAAGGCATTTTTTATTTTTTTAATGAGAAAGCCCTGAATAAAGACTTTATTTCTTAAATTGTTATTCTGGAATAATAGGGGATTGATACCCATCTCTGGTGACTTCAAAAGTGCTTTTCATATTTTAGAGGCAAAACTATCCTCTTACTGAGCTGCTTCTTTTCAGCAGAAACCCTTTTCAGGTTATTATATTTACAGTATATAAGATGTATTCAGTTTGGTTAAAAAGCTATTTGACTTGTCTTACACTTCCACTTTAGTTACATATTTTTTAATTATTTTTTTGTCAAATGAGCTTTCCAAATAAATGGACTATGGAAACTTTAGGGAGAAAGGACTTCAGAAATACTCAGATTTGATAGTGGCATTTGATACTGTCCTTTGTCCTAGAAATTATTCCCTAGAAAAAGAACTTGAAAGAATAAATATTTTCAATTTATTAATTGTTTCTGTCATTTGCAGTATCTTGATACATTTTAATTGCTTAAATATCATTTATCTCCTGCTCTAAGACATATCTTTAAAAACACCAGATCAATCAAGTAGATCACCCGAAGGCAGGAAAAAACAACAATCCTCTAATATAGAGGTCAACAAATTTATCTCAGCCCACAGAATCTGTTCAGAAACAACATTTAACTGTTATCTGCTGTACCAGAGTGACCAGAAACATTCTGTTTGCTTCTAAACTTCAAGCCTTAACAGAAAATTTTCTACTGAGCTCAATAAAACAATTCCTTAATATTAGCTGAAATATCCTTCCAAATGCTGCTAAATGCACACAGCTGGATTTGCTGAACATTTAAAATATCAGTAGAAAAAAAAATTTCTCAAGCTTCAACCATTTTTAGGGTACACAAAAAAATAAAGTAACGAGGGAGAAGCAGCCTACACCATACCAAACATTTTTCATATCGTAACCAAATCCTAGGTTCTTAATATTCAGGAATATTCAGCCACCTACTAGTCACAAAACTTTTTTAACACTTTCCTTGCTTCTCCTTAGCTCAAAAAAAAACCCTGAAAGATAACAGACTTCTGTTAAAAATATGTTGTTTCTGGAAAAAATAACAACAAAAATATAGAAAAAACCCAAACCTACCAAAATTTACATGGAAAATTTTGTTAATCACATACTCACGGTCATATAAATCCATGATGGAAGCATACCAATTAATCCATCAATGAACTCAAGTGCTTGATTTTTCTTGGTTTTAATCAAACTCAACCTTTAACCTTTCTGATCTCAACAAAAAATATATTCAGTAGGAAGTTTTGTGCTGGAACTCTTCATGTAACAAGCCCATCTGAATAAAAAGTACACCCTAGTGTGGCCCCATGATATACTAAAAGAAATTATATTCCACTTAATTGTGTTCCACTCAGTCCAGGAAATGTCCAGACTGATATTAGTAAACTATTAAAGTCATATAAATTATTTCAGGCATTATATTTAAAAAGGAACTAACAGCATTCCAGCAGGGCAGTTGGGAATGCTGAAACATAACATGATCCTTTTCTCCTGCAACAAAGGAATATTCTTAACCAGATTTCTAACACTCTGATCTATGGTGTCCCTTTATCTAAGAACAAAAGATTAAATCAATTAAACACATACACTGGAAAGATTCAGAAATCAATTCAAATTATGACAAAAATCATTAAAGTTCATCTTTAAAAGTTATGTCTTTACGAGACATAGGTAGGAAGAGGACATAACAGCGGTTAGCTTGTTACAGGTCACGATCAAATGCTCCCGTAGATAGCACTCCATGACAATCTGCTACAGAGAATGCTTTGCTGGGTCCCTTATATCGGTCCCATGCCCCATCCTGAGCCAGCACTAGCTACATGCAACCCTGAGGTAAAGCCCAACAAGACAGTATTCTCTCACCCTGCCTGCATACGGCATAATTTGCACTGCTCCTAAAATTACTGGAGTCTGAAGCCACTGGTCTGATGTTTTCTTCCCAGACAAACCCTGGTCTGAGTCTTCATAGTTTTATGTTATGTAATCTGCACACGCGCAGTCATTGCAAACATTCACTGGTCTACGCAATGATATAATGCAGCTCTTACCAGAGACTGGGGGAGAAACTGAAATCCTAGATATAGCAGAGCCTAAACACAGTAACTGGACATCACACCACAGAGTCCCTTTTTCCAAAATGTCACGTTCATGCTCAGCATCTCTTGGGGCAGGACCAGTTGCTGGGGTTCATTGTTCATGTACATTAGCAAGCCACTCTCTGACCACCTGCCCTGCTAAACAGGATCTCTGCAGGCAGGTGCGCAGCCCTTTAAGCCTTGCTCTTTGCCTTGCCATACATCATCCCCATATCAGATACCTCTACCTACATTAGTACCGCTTGTGGCTATCATGGCTAGGACTGAAAAGGCAGATACAAACCTAATGCTTCCCTCAAGTCCCTCCATTTTTAAGCTGTATTTGCTACCAAATTAACTTCTTTTCCTGCTGTATGCATTTTTCCTGGACAACAATATTTCTGTAACAACTATAACAGAACAGTCAGTGCACTGCTATAACATAAAAGGAACTCACAATGAAGGATTATCCCAGCACCACTTTATGGAAGCACAGAGCCTTTGCAGTTCAAATACTGTGTTAATTTGCTTCCCCTTGTAAAGCACTAGCAAGCAAAAATATAATTAACAGCAGAGAAAGCAAGTTACTTGGTATAGTGCATAATTGGAATTTGCTTATACCACTAGCAGGGCTTAAAATAATTACCTTTCTTTCACAGTAAAAGCAGAAAACTGAACTTAAAGCTTCATATTTTGCATTTGGAGTCAGCCTGTCCAAAGCCTCTGGGCTGAGTAACTGGATTGTCCCTCTAACACACACACTCACTAAAAACAAAGTTTCCCTTTTCCTATTAGGAAGGAAAATAACACTTAAAAGGCAACACAGTAAAAAGTGTAATGCTTTTATGGTAGTAGGAAGACTCTGCAAGTCCTATTCTCGAAATTCCAGTAACAACACTGAGATTAAAGGCATCTACAGGTTGGCTGTAGTTGCACTTAAATTTATATGTAATTAATGCATAAGTGCATTTTCAGATGAGGTAATTAATTGCCCTTTACACCCCAGACCAGATGGTTCAGCAACATTAACGTCAAATAGTATTCACAGATTGCCCTTTAACATACATCAGGGGTTCAGTCACCTCCAAAACACAGCTGCCTACTCCAAAACTTCACCACAGCCTTAGCTTTAAAGGCCTTAGCTAACACAGCGGCTGAGTGTACATTGTGGAAGCAGAGCCTAAAGAAAAACTCCAAAATCTTAA
>VZRU01021054.1:33848-63506 GCA_013398155.1 Pedionomus torquatus | reverse complement strand
AAAAAAAAAAAAAAAAACCACAAAAAAAAAAACCAATCCAAACTAGGGGGTTAAAAATGAAAAACAAAACAAAACAAAACCACCAAGCACACACCACACCACCCATAGCTGGGGCAAAACCCATTGATCAAAGATGTCAAGTTCAGCAAAGCCAGCAGTTTCACAGGCATTTTCATTTTGGAGCCTCATTTCAATTCCCAGGAAGGAGACCACGCTAGTCCTGAAGACTTCACAGGACTTCCCACAGGCAAACACACACCCTCTGACAGCATCACACAGTGAGGAAATTGTTAAGGGATGTCACTCCTTTGTTTCTGCATTTATCCCTCAGCATGAAAAGGGAAATCATGCTAAGGCTTCCTACAAAAAAAAAAAAAAAATCAGACCCTGGGCATTTTGTCACTATGTTAGAAATAATAAGGCAGACAACAGAAACTGTATAAGGCTTAAGTGACATTCATGAAGTGGTATCCGTAAGTCCACTGCAGACAGGGCTACTGGCTGAGGGAGAAAAAAAAAGAAAAAAAAATAAATGGTTCTACCATGAAAGCTAGAATAACTGCGACTGGAATAAACACTTTCATGTTGGTCTTAGTACAGAAGAAAAAGGGTAATTGACAGAGAAGCTTAGGTACCTACTTTTGCAGTCATTTTTGCCAGGAGTTCTTGCAAATCCATGATTCCTTGCACCAGACTTAAGAAATCACTGCAGGTTGGGCAAGCTCAATAAAGGAAGAGTAAGAAGAAAGGAAGAGAAGGAAAGACACAATAACATGTAAATAAATTAAGTCTGATATGCTGCTTCCTATCTGAACATAAAATTCAATCTGCTTACACAAAATTTTTGCCTTCTGGAGGTCAGCACATGCAAAAATGGCAAGCCCGAAAATACTATTTTTAAAACAAAGAAGTAATTTGTATGAAAAAAGAGACAATAACATTGCTACTTACTGCGATTCAGATTAGGACACTGTGTTATATATCCATTAGGTATAAAGATGACTTTCACATCTTGAATAACACCCTTTGTAAAAAAAAGAGAAAACTGGTAATACAGATTACAAACATTCACTTACATGTGAACAAGCTGTTTCAACAAGTCATTTCTTAAGCGGGTACAAAGAAAATTGACCAGCTCACTCTTCTCATGAGGAAAATAACTGAAAATGGACAAAATATAACTCCTCCTGTCTTCCTGTGTGCTCATATATTAATTTTCACAAAACACAGAAATAATACTGCTCTGTCTTTTGCAATCACCAAATATAAGCTGCTTAAATGTCTTAAAATGGGATGGGACTGATGAAAAAGCAGTGAAATTATATCCATTATTCAAGCCTATGACACACTTTTCCAAAAGACATAAAGAACACACAGCAACACTCCTTAGTGATTCAGCCAAATAAAACTGTGAAATAAAATACTACGAAAAGAGAAGTATGCCGTGCAAGAGTTATGTAAGAGTCTATCTTCATTTGCTTGGTTTAATTTAACCTTCTAGCTTTCTGTCTCAAAAAGCAGTTCATGTAATCATGCCACCAGTTAGAATTAAATCCCCTCTCTAACACAAACAGATGGAAAAATGCACTATGTAGAACTGGCAGAAATGAGGACTCCAAGGTCAGAGCCAGTTAGTGCAAGTTGTATGAGGTCTGGAAACCAATCAGGCGGATCAGGAGAGAGCAAGGACCAAAAGTCCAGTGCTGGCTGCATCCTCTGTTGTCCCTGACTTGCAAGGATACCCCTGACAGAGGCAGCAGACACGAAGGGTTGCCCAGCATCCCTGAATACCTGGGTCCTGAGGAATCTAGAGCCTTCAAATAGCCTAGAAAATGCTGAAGCTTGTGTTTGTTCTTTTAAGCTCAGTACAAAGGTCTTGCTCCATCTTTGACTGCGTAACATACTTAACCACACAAGATCCACGAGCTTTAATGTCATGGTCACTAAGGGAGAAGAGCAAGGGAAAACTTCTAATTCTCATAGGGACTTCTAGTGCTGGTATTTCACTTTCCTTGACTGTTAATCCAGATGTTATGACATGACTCTATCTCATCCCAGACACAAAATTATTTTTTTTTAATTTGAAAGAAAATTTATCATGGCAGTTATCTAATTGAACTAGTGATTTGTAACACTATGTTTTAATTTTCAGTTAAATTGCAATAGAGTGAATTTTGCAGACTAAGGATACAGTCACTTGCCCAAAATGCTGAATTTCACCCATAAATAAAATATAGGCCTCAGACAGTCCTTGAAACCTGGCAAGTACAGTAAGCAACATTTAACATTTACATGTTCATTTCCTAAAACAGCAGAGGTAATCAGCAAGCAGCAATTCCTGCTTACTGTTTCATGATCAAATATTAACTGAAAATATTAATAGACATAATCAGATCACACTGTCTTTCTTGCAGGAGTACATACATTTATTAACCTTTTCATCTATGAGAATAATGAAACCATCATAATAATGAGAAGTAATACTGTCACTGGAAATGGAATATCCTGAAAGCCACTTTACATACTGTCTGCTAGCAGTCATCAGTAAGAAATTAGAAGGTGAGGAATAAAAATATATTTCGATGCTTAAGCCTCTCCAGTGAAAAACTCAAGAGTAAATGAGATTACAAATTTTCACCAGACCATATTGTACAGCTAACAAGACATCATTCAGAGAGAAGTGATGTTTGCCTCAGCCTCTCTTCTAAAAGTGCATACCCAACTTCAAATGTTTGCTGTGCCAGAGCCCCACCATTCAATTGTCTTTTGGATAGGGTTGCAGTTAAATTCAACCTTGTCATGGTCCACACAGTTGTTCACTTACCCACCCCTACACCCCCCAGAGGCAGGATAGAGGGAGAATTGTAAGAAAAGGGCAAAACTCATGGGTTTAGATGAAGGCAGTTTAACAGAACAGCAAAGGAAAGGGGAAAACCAGGACAAACCTAAAGAGGAAACACAACTATTTCTTTTGTCTTAGTTTCTGCCTACGTGAAAGTGTGTTACCATGGAAAAACGTATAAACTTCAATTCACCAATGCCTTCTAAGTCTGTAAATCCTCTGAAACAGAATCAATATGATCAAATATAGAAGGGAACCTTCAAAGAGCAGAAATTTTGCTGATGTATTTTTTTAATAGAAAGAGTTTGTTATAGACAAACGCTTATTACAGCTATAATTATTGAAACACATATGAACAGACTTGGCCTATTCCTCCTTCAGTGTTATGTCCAGGTTGCCGAGAGGGTTCTACGACCACAGCCAGAAGAATTAGGTATGCACAGCTCCCCAGAGGAAGCCCAGGGCCCTGATTCACTGTAGCACAGGGGGGAGTTTTTCAGTCCAGTCTGGGAAGGGGAATCAGGATTTGGTCTTGGCAGGGAGATGTTACTGGTCAAAATTTTCATGGTTTTTACCTTCCCAAGCAGGTACCACATTTACGTAATCATTAAAGCACTTGGCTAACTACAATCACAGCTTCAGTTCAGCATCAGGACTCAGTAGCTTGAAGAGCCTTCATTTGTGCAGGCAGATTATCAGCTACAAGATTAAATTCAGGCCTGCAGCACTAAATTTCAAGGCCATCCCATGAGGATGTAAAAGCCCTGTTTATTGCAATTCTCAAGTCTCTATTTAATAGAGGATTCCTCCCACATTTTGTGAAAAGGCTCATCTATTCCACAAGCGTTCATTTCCTCCATTGCTTTTCACCTTCTTTAAAACCCACTTCTCCCAAAGGGACAATGTGTGGCACACAGCTGTGCAAGCGCCATTGGTCAGAGCTGGTAAAAGGCTCTGCACAGAAATACCAGCAGATATACCCGACTCCCAGTGCCTAGGTACTGCTAGATCTCCAGGAGATCGACATCACGGTCCTCTACACAGGGCAGGCATGTCCTATGCCAGGCGCCTGAACAGCTGCCCTGGGCACTGTATTTACCTGTACAACTCGAGACCAAAACGACTACAGAGGCCCAAGCACATATATGATCTGCGCAGTCAAAACATCAACATAGTTCGCAAGCACCTACTCTAAAAAAATCCCCAGACACACCAGCAGGATCAATAGAGCCTGCTATAGCAGATATGAAAATTACCATATTTTGACATAAATCACCTAGTCAGCAATGCATTAATAAGCTCATTTCTGCAGCAGGTAGTTGGAGGGAGCCTTAGGGGGAAGGGTTTTCTCCAGCAATAAAGTGAATTTTGCAGATAATTCTGATCCTGAGTGCAATCAGGTCCATCCTAGACTAACAGTTCCCTGGATGTCTGGTATCATTCTCTTCCTCCTTTAAGTTGTATTTAATTTGGCTTCCTAATCTCATTATAATGCTATTCTCTAGCCCGAAAACAAATCTTGGATTTGGGCCACACAAAGAAACCTGTAGGGTCAGCATGTATTTTTTCCACAGTAATTCATGAGACTCCCTACAAAGCAAACCGACAAAGCTATCTTAAGTCTGCTCTGCATTTGCTCCCATCACTGCCATGCCAAAACCATTCCATCTTGTCTGAACCCCAAATGCTTGGTCATTAGCAGGTAAGTTATAACTAGCTAAGAGATACTAGTTGTAAGGGGTGAGACTTCAATTCCCTTAAATATGGCATAGCACATTCCATTCCCCACCAAGTCTACAAACAGGGCTATTTGTGGAACAATCACTGTAAGAAAAGATGCGGAACAAAAGTATAAATAAGAAAAATGGCAGCAACTGGCCACAGTGACCTGTGGATATCATACATCTAAAATAGATGTGAGACTGTGGCCCAAAATGGGCTTTAATGCTATTCATTCATGTAGAGGCACAACAATTAATTAACAATTATTATTAAAGTAAGAAAATTTTTGGAATGGCAAAGACGATACTCAGAACAGTATCCAGTGCTTTTTCTTACATATATTATCATGGCTCCAACACACATACAAAAATGTTAATTCTTTTTTAACACTCTTATTTCCCTGCAGATCTCTGTTTACATTAAGGAAAATAGATCTATTTCTTAATATGCTAAAACAGTGAAACAAACTGCTCCAAAAAAGAAAGGGAGGTCCTGCTGAGCATGTAAATATATGGAAAGAGATGTGTACTCTTTACAAACTGGCAAAATCCCAAGTTTTTGCAATGAGTAACATTAAAAAAAAGTAAGATTTCTGAAACTCTCAAGCAGGATTTAAAAAATACAACCAATTATACTTCTGCCCTGAAGAAATTTAGTAAAATATTCAAGCATGCATAAAGCAAAGTAAGGCACTTGTCGACTTTCATTATGATCAATAAAAACTGTCAGCTCATTAACATATCATTAGCTACCCTGCTGTTTCCAAAGTGTTAACGCGTAGAAATATTAATTTACAAACATATAATATCCCAGAGTTCTGAGGCTCTGACTGCCTGCATAAAATAAGAATTTAAGATGGGTGAATCCAATATAACTTCTTTTTTTCCTATGTAGCTATAAGCATATGTTTACCATCTGTGGAATTATGGGAAGCAGCTGAGGTAAAAAAAACAACAGCTGTAGAATAAAATAATACTATCAATTTCACTTCACAGCGACAGCTCAGCTGCTAGAGAATGAAATGTACTCTAGGTTCAGAACAACTCTCGGACAGCCATTCAAGTTAAAAGGTAGCTTTTACCTCTGTAACTAACAATTAAAATTGTTAGTTGCTACAACAATCCTACCATAAATAAATTTAGCATAAAATAATTGTCCTAACTTGTTGAAATCTGCAGACTTCGAGGAGAAAACCTCTGAAAAACAGCAACTTGTAGAATTGTCTTATGAACTGAGAGCTTCAATGGGAAACTGAGCAGGAGGTAAATCACCTTGGCAACTAATCTATGCCAATATTGAGGACAGGTAGATTGGCCGATCGCTGTGCTATAGACTCTTTCACTGATACACACTTGCACCATGGCTCATTATCCAAAACTAGAAGAAATATCAGGAACTTTTCCTGTAGCTCGCTTACAAAGTAAAAGAATTAATTTTCAGGTGGAGGGGTGGTTTCCGTTTGTTAGTACATTTTGTTTCGGTTGATTCAGCAATTCAGCCTCAAACAAAATCATATAGTCCTACCAGGAGCCAAAGAAAAAATCAAAAGAAAACACACAGGAGAGGGCTTTTCGCGTTGTAGGTCAACTTTCCATCCTTTGCAATTTTAGAAACATACTGCCATTAACTGAATGTGGAATATGTTGATATTATTTGTATCTTCTTTTTCCCTAAAAAGTTCCACATGCCCATACTGGCCTACTCAATGATGTTGTCTTGGGGAACCTCGTGAACAGAAAAAGAGAGGCCTTCCAGCTACAAAGCAGGAGCAGTCTGAATATTGCCAGCTAGCCAGCTTCCCAGTCTGGACTGTTTGGAAGCAACAGAAGCTCCAAAGGACACAGAAACTCATAGACAAAACTCAGTGACCTACTAGTGAACATTGAGAAACACAGCAACACACTTATTTGAGAAAAAGAGAAAGGAAGGAAGGTAGTCCAGGAAAGCAAAAATCTACTGTTTTGCAGCAAGGCAAAAACACTGCATGCAATAGCTAGTATCTGCCAAACCCACAAGGATCACAGGCCAGAAGACCTTCTCTGCTCTAGAGGGTAATGCCAATAGGGGCAACAAGGAAGATCTACCAGTCAAACAGCAGAAGAGTGAGGGTATTCTGTGAGAATCAAGGAGAAAATGGCCTCAGAGGGATTAAGACCACCACTGTCTGGCCAGAAGACTACAACAAAGCTGTTTTTTGGGGAGGTTAAAAGATGAAGGCCAAGAACAGACTCTGATGCAACCTACATAGTTTTAGTTCTGTCCCCAAGAGCAGCAAGGCAGAGCACAGCAGACACATGAAAACCAAAGTAAGGAAACCAAACAAAACCTTCAAATACTGGGCTCTGCAGTCAGTGACTATGATACTCTACCTTGCAGGAAGAGACCCTTTTCTGAGTGCTGGACCTGCCTCAAATCCCAAGTCCACAGTTTCTACTGAAATTCATACAAATCAGATCTCAGGAGTGCAAGACAACTAATCAGAAATTTCTTGATGACTATTTATTAATTTCTTTCTTCACGTGCCATTTCATATCTGCTTACCTTAAAGAAACCATGTTTCCTGTTTCTCTGTCCAAGCCATAAACTGCTTTCAGGTGTCAAATTCATTTCTGGAGGATCAATGATGCGTTCATAAATCCTGTAGAGGGAATACATTACCATTACTTACATCCTTTTTTTTTTCCTCTGAGAAGTTCTTAGTCAAAAGCAGCTAACAATAAAAGATGGAAAGTAGAACACACACACAAAAAAAATCTTTTTATTAAACACAGAATTTATCATTTCTGGTAGTGAAGGTATATTACAACTTTAAATGCAAAAAAAAACTAACAGGAAAATTACATTAAAATCATTAAAATATGAAGACTGCATAAAACTGAAACTCCCCCTATATAACTGTGCAGCACTAAGCTAAAGAAACACAATGCCAGAGCCCACTGTAGTAGGCAAAACAATAAAATGGAACCATCCTAGCCTAAGGGTGTTCTACAAACTCAGCTACTCGTTCTAGAGGGAAAGCTCAGTCCCACACAAGATCCAACCAGAAAAACAACCTTTAGGGATTTTCAGACTGTTCAGAATTTTGAACAGACTTCACAAAGAAACTTTACTCCACCTCTACTCCCATGGCCTCTACATTTGGATAACTCAACCTTACACCTCGACCCTTCATTTTATCCACTTTCCCCGTTTGTTGCTGTTATTGAATTCACTGGGCCCAGGTACTCCCCCGTGCTGCCAACACTGCACATCCAGCTTCCCCATGTCACTAGCACAGATCTGGTACAGAATGGGACCTCTTTGTATACCTTTGGTACCTAGCACTACAGGGACATTTTCTTGGTTATTCTTCAAGGAACTAGAAATAATAGCTATAAGAAAAACAATGACAAGAACTAACATGAGGTCTATAAGCAAACTTTCTATACTGCATAAACTTGCACATGAATGCAGTAATCCCCATACCAAATTCTGAAATTAATTCATGAAAAATTGCTGTAACACAGCATTTTTAAAGTCACAAGAATCAGGAGTTTTGAAAAGGTTTTGCTTTGGATTTTTATTTGTTTGTTTCTAGGAAAAGCTGTAATGAAGTTTTCATAACACCTGTTTCAGGAACTCAGAACACTACAACAATATCATCATTTTAGAACATGAAAAATTCAAGAGCAAAGTTATTGACCCTGGATTCTCATATTGCCATATTACATTGGTGGGAGCCATGAACTTACTGCTTCATAACAAAACCACTATGCTTAATACAGATTATTGAGATGATGGTGAAACATACTTCCATTACTACGCAGCTAACGGAGTACATATTGCTGTGTAATCACACCAGTGTGACAGCCAATAGGAATTACTCTGAATGCGTCAAGACCTGTCGCTCCAAACAGTGAAATTATCTGCATGTTTAAAACGGATTAAATTATCTTTCTTCTTTTTTTTAAAGCTATGGATTTAAAACAAACATGAAAAACAAATACCAGAAAAAAATACAAGTCAAACAACACAACTCATTGCACAGTTATCTTCCCATTTACACTCCAAATGTTTCTAGCACAGGCTCACCAAGTGTGATCATTGATTTTAGTGCTGTAAATCACCATATATATTGGGTTCACATAGCAAGGTGTTGGTAGCAGGGAAGGCTACAGGGGTGGCTTCCATGAGAAGCTGCCCTTACTTTCGACAGATCCAATGCCAGCCAGCTCCAAGATGGCCAAAGTTGAGCCAGTCAGCAATGGTGGTAATGCATCTGTGATAATGCATTTAAGAAAGGGGGAAAAAATCTGCTGTGAAACAACAACCAGAACAAAGGATTGAGAATATGTGAGTCAAACAAGTCTGCAGACATCAAGTTCACTGAAGAAGAAAAGGAAGGAGGTACTCCAGGTGCTGCAGCCCATGGTGAAGACCATAGCGAAGCAGGTTGTCCTCCTGCAGTCCATGGAGGTCAACAGTGGAACAGATACCCATCTGCAGCCCACAGAGGACCCCACACTGGAGCAGGTGGATGTGCACAAAGTAGGCAGTGACCCTGTGGAAAGACCACATTGCAGCAGGGTCCTGGCAGGACCTGACAACCCATGGAGAGAGAAGCCCACGTTGGAGCAGGTTTGCTGCCAGGACTTGTGACCCCATGATGGACTCAGGCTTGAGCATTCAATTCCTGAAGGACTGCACCCCATGGGAAGAACCCATGCTGGAGCAGATTGTGAAGAATTGCAGCCTGTGGGAAGGACTCAGGTTGCAGAAGTTAATGCAGGGGCATCTTCCATGGGAGGGACTCCATGCTTGGGGAAGGAGGTAGAGAAAACCAGGAGTGAAGCTGAGTCCAGGAAGAATGGAGGGGGTGGGGAGGGTGTTGTAAAATTTAGTTTTAGTTCTCATTACCCTACTCTGATGAGATTGGTAATAAACTAAATTCTCAAAGTCAAGCCTGTTTTGCCCACGATGGTAACTGCTCAACCCACAAGCCTTTCATCATATTTTTCCTTCCCTTGTTCAGTTGGGAAGCAGGAGCGATAAAGCTTTTCGGTGGTCACCTGGCATCCAGACAAGGTCAAACCCACCATACTATGTTATTGGAAAACTCATACATTAGCAGTGGCCTAGAATAACCTCCCAGTACTTAAGCACTTTAAGAAAACACTATAAAGCTTTTTATGTCAATGTAGAAAAAGTCATATATTCCACCCACTTTTGCTTATTCAGAAAAGGAGGAAAGGATTTGTCAAAATCAAATGGAAGCAATGTAAAAAACTAAAGGCAAACTTACTATTTCTTTAAAAAGAAAAATCAAAAATCTTAAACCTAGGAATGAAATAGTTACATGAAAATTCCAGCTTAAGAATGCAAGTGTAAGTCAGAAGACTTCTAATACTCGTGATTTTATTGCTCAAGTTTATTATAATTATCATCAGCCCTAATTCATTACATTTCATCAACATGATACATTCAAAGGTCTAGGAAATTTCTGCCTCTGCTAGTTAATTACTTCTCGCTATCTAAAAAATTACCATGCTGAGCTGTTTTACCTATTCAAACAGCAAAACAAGATGATATTCTTTTAAACTGTTTTGAGAATTATAGGAATTTTGTATGCACCATTTCTATCAATATTTTAAAGTGTAAGTAGACATCTTCTGCCATATCTCATGCAAAATTGAAGATTACTCAAATGCAAAACTGCTGCAAAATGCTGAACGAAGAATCACAGAATCTTCATGGTTGGAAGGGACCTCTGAGGTCATCTAGTCCAACCATACACGCAACAAACTAACAAACAAATTAAAAAAAAAACACAAACAAACAAAAAAAAAAACTCCAAACAAACCAAAAAACTCCACACCCAACCTCACAAAGCAAATCACCCAAGCCAACAATCAGGGCCACAGGCCCTGAAGCGCCACATCTACTCATTTCTTAAATGCCTCCAGGGATGGTGACTCCACCACCCTCCTGAGCAAGCTGTTCCAGGGCCTGCACAACCTCCCAGTGAAGTAACTCTTCCTAATATCTAATCTAAACCCCACCTGCTGCAACTTCATACCATTTCCTCTAGTCCTGTCATTATTCACTTGGGAGAAGAGGCCAACACCCACCTCTCATCTGAGGTAGTTATAGAGGGCTATAAGGTCTCCCTTCAACAAAGAATTGACATTCTCCTTGAAAAGACCAATCACTGAATTGTACTACCATAGAAGTAATTTCTCTTTGGACACATAACACCTCTTTATTCATGGTTAAGTTATTAATGTCCTCACTGGGAATTCTCTAATCTAGTGAAAAGGCAAGTCAATATTCCATAAATACCTTGATTTGTGTTAACAGATAAAATCCCAATGCTGACTTGGTTCAACGACACTACTCATTGAAGAATGTTTGATTTTCAGTCACCTGGTCTAGTTAAAGTTTATAAAAGAACTCCACAATATCTGTCTGCAATTATATGACAGTTCAATAACACCAAGTAAGGAAAATAAATCAGATACAAGCTGAAGTAATTTATCTTGCCTTTTCTGATCATTTAACAAAGATTTTCAACCTACACAGAAAAGGCTGTAGTGGCCTTCCTTCCAAAATCTCTTCAGAAAGTGTCATTAAATAGGTGCTTGGGATTTTCCATATTTCTTTACTGTTCTACTCTAATTCCAATTCTGAAGCAAGTATTTACTTTAAACTAAGGGATTAATTAAAGGTTGGTTTGTGCCTTATTCCAGATATGTTGGTTTTCTTCTCCGTGGATCTGCCCGTGGAGTAACAGTCTTAGGATTCAAGAGAAGGCAAATGATGTAGATCAGTCCTTGCTTATGTTCCTACATAGAAAGATGTTTTGTTTGACACTATTTGGTTTGTGAACAATGTGAGCTTACTTTATACTGTTAAACATCAGCAAAAAAGCCCCGGCAAGCACACATGGTTTATCACTACCTCTACAACCCCCTCTATAGTATTAGGAAATGAAAAAGTCAGAAAGCACATCTAAATTCACAGAACATGATTCACCATATATTAATTCTCTAATGGAGAAGAACCAAAACTAAAAAAAAAAAAAAAAAAACAAAAAAACACAACCAAAAAACCTCACCATCAAACAAGAGTCCTGCAATTCCTGACAAAAGGAGAGAGTGATTAAAAAAAAAACACCACATCAGACTTTTCCAGGAAAACAAGAAGCTGGTACAGAAAAGTAAAAAAGTAAAACAGCTGCAAAAAGATAAAACTAGAACTACATGGAGGAAGTTTTAATATATTTTAATAATAAGTATTAATATACTCAAAGAAACATAACAGCATTACTAGCTCTCAATCAGCAGATTTAATAAAGATGAAAACAAATGTTTTCAAACATCAGGGAACAGTTTCACCAGCTACAGGCACTGGCAGCTGAAAGCCACCAGAGCTGACTGATATGCCACGAGAGTAATACCAGAAGCTGGGCACGTCCCCTGGCTGCCACGTTCATATTTTAAATCACAAGAACACTGTAAGCAATGCAGCACTCCTAGAGCAGGTTTGTGAGAAGAGACTTCACGGGCATTGAAGACACCCTGGCCATACAAAAGTTTTATGGTGGCACTTGAGTAAGTAGTTAGAACAGGCTTTCCCCAAACACTAGGATTACCCATGCACGTACACCACTTGCAAAATCTATCAAATATGATTATTCAAGTGATTTTTTTACAGGGGTTTTCTACACTTCAACAAACCCACAAAGCACAAACATTTTGTACCATACTTCAAAGTGTAATGAGAAAAGTCACTACTTAAAGGCATCATTCTCTTACAATTATTGCTTGTGAATGGGAAAAACCCACATTCTTCTCCCCTTTCTGTATTGGCTTTCGTTGGAAAGAAAATAGGTGGCTTTCATGCTGAAAAGCTACTCTTGCTGAACAGACATAAAAGGAAGGTTCCTTCTTTTTTTGAAGCTACATTATACTTCCACATCATGCTCATTCCCTCGTTTGATTTTCTGGGCTGAGATGCATCACCTTCTACGGCTTTATGCTTGACCAATACTTTGTATTTGGCATATGAATAGCTAAATTATGTGCTACACTTCCCGTTTATGAAGTGCTGGTCTAGAGCTCCTTCAAGATCAGTTTCCAATACACTTGCCTTTGATACCCACACAGAGAAATGCACAATATACTTCACAAGAACAGGAATGCTTAGAAAGAGGACTCCAGGGAACTGTGGTCTCTAAAAATACTGCAGACTGAATATCCCCTCCAGCGTGAGGAGACCCAGGTCTCTAGGTTAATGGAAGCTCTACACCATAGTTCAGGCTTTCAGATTTATTATTACTGCATTCACTTTCCAAGAGAAAGCTTGATTTGCCCTTACTTTATGCTGACATATTTCAAAGGAGCTAAACCATAAACCTGGAGTAATACAACTGTGAACCAATCCTTCTTTCTTGAAACATTCATGCTCAGAATACATTCTCTAGCCACTAATCTATTTAACTAAATAAGAAAAACACCTGTTAATTAACAAACACCAATGATAGCCTTGTGTTTTGTGTCTCTATCTGCACTCTTCAGTTTATGATGCATTCTTACACAACCCGCAAGAACATCTTTTTCAAGGGTGCATTCCATGCAGGCATCTGTGACATAATGAATACAATACCCAGAGAACAGAAAAGTCCACAGAATAATCAGTGGATTCCTGAAAGGAAGCACATATAAAATATTTGCATGCAAATACACAAAGACCCTCACTAGAAATCAAGCTCTCCTGGACAAGGAAACAATTCCCTTCCATGTACTCAATCTAAAATTGGTTTTACCATATTTAAAACATTCCAGTAAAATAGAGAAAGATTGTCATTTTATGTGTGTGCAAACTGAAACACAGAAAGACTGTTTAACCAAGATCATAAAGACTGAATTGGGGAGGGACACAGCCCAAGATCTAAGCCATTAGACTGGGCGTAACTGCTTCACGCACTAGGCCACATTCCCTCTGGAAAAAAAGTGACATGGAATTGTCTCTTGCAGTAAAGATTTCTTAGATATAGCTTTAACAAGCTAAAGTAAACACTTGGAGAGCATTTCCACTTTTATGGAGACACAGTTCTACTTCATACATATAGCATTTGCCACACCAGAAACATTTTGGAAATAACCAAAACATTTAGTATAACATTAGAATGAACTTGGTGTCTATTTGCATTAGAATACATCAGCCAACATGGACTGACCAGGAGATGCAACTGCCTAAAATCTGAACAATAAAACAGATTACAATTCCAACACCTACTACAAGTATCACAGCAAATCATGACATTTCCAAATTATTTCAGTTCTAAATTACAAGTAGGTTACTAAAACAGGAACATGCCTTCTCATGTTTGTGGGTTAGATACGAACCAGAGAGATTTATTTTATTAGGAGTACAATTAAGAAACAAATAGCTGCAGTCTAAATATTCTAGTGGTTGAGGCACAGCAGAAACCTCATCTTTTACATCCTGGTCATTATTAACCCAAAAATGGGCTTTTTCATTCCTAATGCGGCTGCCACATTTACTCTCTTGAAGCTATACATTTCCATGTAGCAACCAGGTGTTGAATTAATTGCTCCCAATTGTCAATGTTTCAAAAGTTTACACCTACAGTGGAGTTAGTCCTCCAGATTTACTTTTTTAATGAAGAGACAGAAGCGTTCCTAGGGTGTGATTCATCTTACATTAAATGAATCACTTTCTGAATGGCCCTCCAATGACTGTACAGGAGCCCTTGGTAACATCAGGGTGAATCATTAAAACAGATTTTTGCAACTTTAAACCTGCTCCTCAAAACTGACATCCTGTTGCAACTATTCGTTATCCTGTATGCCTCCATCTGGATCCTCAGATCCTTTAAATACACTGAAGGGTATGGAGAAGCCACACAAAATAACAAAATGCTCATGGCAGGGTCTTTGAAATAGCACTCCCAGTTTATGTAATGAAGTCAGAGAAGATAGGAAGGTTCCCCCACATTTTGCATCAGTTTTTCTCCTAATCTAATCTGCAGAGGTGTTAGCCACCTTGACAATTTTTACCATCTTCAGCTGAGGCTGCAAAAATTCAGTATTATCTAATAAAAGCAAACATCAGGCCTCCTAATACCACCCATTGCACACAAAAAAACCCCAGCCATTTCAAAAAGTTTGTCCAACATTTTAGGAATCCCAATTGTATGAAGAAAACAATTATTACATCGGTCTCTAGCTGTAAGATACAATATTGGCATTTTTCTTTATGCCTATTCTTCTGAATGGATTAAGAACTGATTTTGAACAGAAATACTAGGATATCTTTACATATTTCTCTTTCAACCTGCTTTCTATATGCTTCCCCATGACGTGTCAATACCAATGTGATTGTATTTTCTTGATAGTGTTTATAGATAGGATGCATTATTTGACATGCATTCAGTTCAGGAGTTACTTTAAGTAAAGTATTCATTCAGTTTCCAGTGTTCTGTTTCAGAAAAATAATCTTCCTGAGGGAGATTTTGATTTTTTGTGCTATCTTCTCCTAGTGTAGGAGTTCACAATCACTTAACTGAGGAAAGCAATTTAGATTAAAATCTCTGGTTTTGAGGGAAGTCTTTTGTTATTAAATTTTGAATATACAATAGTGACTGCCAACTCTTCAAAAGTTATTGTTCAGCTCTGGGAGAAAAAAAATAGGAGATGTCCAGTAATAGTATATAAAATCATAGAATGGTTTGGGTTGGAAGGGACCTTGAAGATCATCAAGATCTAACCCCCCTGCCATGGATGGGGACACTAGAACAGGTTGCTCAAAGCCCTTTCAGCCAGGTCTTGAATACCTCCAGGGATGGGGCATACAGAGTTTCTCCTGGAAACCTGGGCCAGTGCCTTGCCATCCTCACAGTAAAGGATTTCATCCTAGTATCTAACCTAAATCTTTCTAATCTGCCCTCTATTAGTTTAAAACCATTACTCCTCATCCTATCCCTCCATTCAATGATAGAGTCCCGCCCCATCTCTCATGTAGGCCCACTTTAAGTACTGTTAAGTAACAGACTTAAGAGTTCATGCTCGGGTTTTTTGTTCTCTTCAGACTCTATCACCCAAACTATTTCACTGATTTTCCTGTATAATCACAGAGATAAGTGAATGTACTCTACTTTTCAGTTTAAATATTCCAACTATGAATGTAAATTTAAAAATAAAAACGTATCAATATAATAGTCTATGAACAATCTCTTTTTTTCATTCAAGAGAAGTGCAAATTAACTTTCAAGACCCTCTAACAAACAGGAGGCAATTAAACAAATGTAAGTAAAGATAGTCAGAAGAGCACATTTCACTGTCAAGTTCAGAGGTTTATTCTCCACACGTAAATTGAATAAGGGTAAATTCATAGAGAAAGCCCACATGGGGCTTTCTTTACAAACTGATCAATGAATTTTAACAGTATTTCTTGGGTGTTAAACCAATCATGGTTATTGATTCAAAGTAGAGGACTGGACCCACTAAATGATAGGTCATTGGCAATACGAAGGGCAGAAGTCTATATTTCACAGAATACTACACCTGTGTGGTACCTTTTATCTAGAAATCCTAAAATGAATTCAAACGCTGTTACAAACAAGGCCCGATTAACTTTACTTTGCAAGCGACAAAACTGACATAGTTGGTTCCTGACAATAACAGTCTTAAGAGTGTCAAATCCTGAGGCCAACAACCCATCTACAACAGGGCAGTGTTACTCATCTTCATACAACAAAGACAGCACTCCTGAAAGTGCAAGAAACCTAGAAAATAGCTTGAGTCAGACTCTAGGCAGAAATAGAAATTTGGCCATTTGCTTAGGATTTTCAAAAGTTGTGGACAAAAGATTACAACAAATTATAAGGTCAACCGTATCTTATATGTGATATATCCACAGCACTTTGCACTTTACTGCATGTGCACTGTCCATAATTTTCCAGTCAGAAACACAGGATTTTCAGTACCAAGCCAGCTAGTAGTGCTATGTTTTCGATTTGTAACCAAAATAGTGTTGATAACACAACCATGTTTGCACAGCATCAAAGCCTTTTCTGTTCCTGAAACTGCCACACCAGCAAGTACACTGGGGTACACAAGAAGCTGGGAAGGGACACAGCCAGGACAGCTAACGCCAAAGACCGTGGGGAAATCCCCTGTCATATGACCTCAGGGCTCAGCAATACGAGCTGGGAGAAAGGACAAAATAAGGAGACATCTGGAGTTACAGCATTTGTCTTCTTAAGTACCCATTGTATGAGATAAAGCCCTGGAAAATTCTTAACACCTGCCAGCAGATGAGAGGCAGTGAATGAATTCCTTATTTCACTCTGCTTGTGCACACAGCTTTTGCTTTACCTATTAAACTATCTTTACCTTAACTCACTTTCCACCACCTCCTCTTCCTCCTTTCAGTTCTCTTCCCCATCCCACTGTGCAGACAGTGGTTGTACAGTGCTTCGCTACCTACCAGCATTAACCCACAACAGCAACCTTTTTCTTTTACTAGTATTCTTATATCAGTAAAACAGGACTGAGCAATTCAAAACAGATCCTAGAAATAAAAACAAGAATTTAATTCAATGTGAAAGATATAAAAGGAAGAAAAGCTCTTCTCCCACAAATTAAACAAGAAGTCCTTAGAGTGAGATGGATGTGAGATTTTAACAAAACAAAACAAAACAAAAAAAAAACAAACAAACAAAAAATACCCCACAAACAAAAAACCCCACACCTATATTAAAGTATCTATGCAACAAGAAGTAAACAATAAAGCCTATCTTACATCAGAAAGCAACAGGGTAAAAAATGTGCATCAAAATAACAAAACAAAGCAGCATTGACACTTCAGGTCTTGCAGCAAAATTAACCCCAAAATAAAATTCTGGCAGGGCAAAGAGGTAAAACCATGGTTACATGGTTTATGTCACCTCCATTTTGTCATGAAAAAAAAAAAAAAAAACTAAAAAAAAAATATATCTGAGATTACTGTTGGTGTTTGCCACAAGACATTCATTGAATGAGAACTGGCAGTGCTAAATCTTTGCTTGTGTTACACCTACCTGCATTATACAGGCAGACATGACAGTCCCTGGCCCAAGATTTGCAGCACATGGATCTTTGTAACTAGCAAGTACAGCACAACATGAAGGAAAGTAAGCTCACAGATGAGAAACAGCCCTTCTTCACAAAGCATATGCAGCCTTCCTCTTTTCTGTCTCATGCTACTTTCAACCCCAAAGTCACTTTACCTAGTACAGTAAGACACATGCAAGAAGAATCAGGCTTCTGACTCCAACTCCTTTTTGCACTGCTACAAAAATATATTTAAAAGGAAGCCAGCCACAGGCAACCTTTCTACTAAACAGCTTCTTTCCCCCCCTCCAAAAAATCATCTGCTAAGAAATTATTACACTGTAATTGCCTTACTGTCTATCTTGTCACATGATCGTCTCATCAAGGGGTTCATGTCATCACTAAATGATTTGTGTATAATCATAAAATAATCTCATCCATATTCCAGAGTCAATTTCCTTTCATGACTGAAGGTAACTGCAGGCTGAGGACCACAGACTTTGCCTGTTACCATCCTGTCTTCACTGCCACATTCCCACCAGAGCCTTCCCATTAGTGTTGTCTCAGCTCCGTGTGAAGGGTCTGGGCTCTCACTGGAGCTGCTGCTCCTCCCCATTAGCCACTGTTTCCATAACCCCACAAAGGAATGATTTGTTCCATGTTCCTCAGTTCTTACCACAGGTTCAGATAACCCACATTTCCATTTTCCCACGGTATTTTTCAACTCATCGCAACTTGACATTTTAGCCTTGGTGATTTGAAAGCTAGCATTGCACTTTCTCCATAATAACTAACTGGCCATGACTGAGGAAGTATATGAAACATACAGTAAACATAGAACAAGCCATTATATTGGTTCTAAAATTAAGTTTTGATGGAAGCTGTCAGGCAGACTGACAGAAAAGCACTCTCCAGGGACAGCACTCAGGTTCAGAGCTCATTTCTCACAACATCTGACACACTTGGGAGGGGAAAGCCTGTCTCAGCTGAAGTCAATGAGAGTTTTCACTGCAAACTTCACAGGGGCCAGGGTTTCACCTCAGGGATAGTGTATGGCACATCTTTCAGTCGAATTTAAGGTAAGCGGCTAGCATGACACAGAAAGATGCAGCAAGGGCTGAGAAAGTTCTAGTTGCATTAGTTTACACAGGGCTCGTTATCTGCTCTCACCTTTGACATGCTGAAGAGAATGCCAGTAAAATTGCAGCTCGATTAAGTAATGCAGCTTCCACTGATTCTTTTATTAGTGACTGGTCTCAGATGTGAAAATAACTTACAGGACTGGAAATTGCATGTTGTCTTACTCCTATGCTGAAGATCAAACCATCATCTTTCACTTCTGCTCCTTCATTACACCGGTAATACAAATCACAACAATGGTCCTTCACATCATTAATATATTTAAAGGAAAACCATGAACCACCTATGTAGACATGGCATACATCTTCAACTCGTATCTCAAAGTCTGCAGTCTGTGACTGGATTGCCTTTCCCATTCTCTTATTACATTTGCAAAGCAGCTCTTGCACTACAGCACAGAACCAGAAATTCAGTTGCGTCCACACTTAGTACTGAGCCTACTTGACCCCCTTACATGCTGCAGGACCATCCAGAGGCCTGGATAAAGCTCTCCCACACACAGGTAAGGCTGCAAATGTGTTAAGTGGCTCTGCATGACACATGAAGTGACAGAGGATGCTACACCGCTGCTGGAGTGGCAAGATCTGTGCTACCACCTGACATCCCAGAGCCACAACAGCCACTCACAGCTTTTCCAAGCCTTGACACCTTCCACCTCCAAGGACCGCACATGCCCCCAGTTCCCCATACCCAAGGAACAAACCTGACTGCTCCTGCAGCACTGTTTGCCATTACAGTATTGTCAGTTTGTTCTGTCACCAAGTGGAGCAATGATGGGGACTGTCAGCTTTTGGGTAGTAATAATGCTGTTAAGCAGTCTCCACTTCCCTGCAGTCAACTTGAGGATTTTGACAAGGCTGAATTCCAAAAAGAATTACCTTTTGGGAATTATTGCTGATCTAGATTGTGAAAGAACGAAACCCCAAGTACGAAAGCACTTCAGAAAACTCTGGGCTGCCTTCACAGCCTTTAGCAATCTCAGTCCTGTTTGCTCATTTGCTCTCTCCCACCCTGCAGCATTCAGGTTTCAGATCATTTGGAAAGACTCTGTAATATTTGTATATGGAGATGCAGATCTCCAGTCAGCTTCTGAATAGTTCAGGGGGGTTCTCAACTGCTCTTTGGCAAAGGTCCAATGCCTTCATAGAAGTATTTAACTAAAATTATACTTCCAATTTTCAATTCAGCTCCAGTATTACCCTATGTGACTTCCCGTTCTAAACTCCAGAGTTTAGCTAACCACTTCAAACCAAAGAGTTCATTTATGTTTTGGATCTCGGTTAATCTGCCTGGCTGGAGTAAAATAATTTTTATAATCTGAAAGGAAAAAAACCCAAAATATTCACTATCTGGTTGATTCTCAAATTATTGTGATGGCCTCTCCATCTGTATGACCCTGATCAGCACTCCACAAATTAAAAGAGAATAGAACTAAGTAACTGGAGATCTCCCCTGAAAAAATCCACAGAAACAAATACCCAGATATTTCAAACTATGCAGGCTAAATTTTCAGTGACACCTCTAGTAAGTAAATCACCTCAATTTAAGGGTTTATTGCTTTGACATAGAAAAAAAAAATCATAACAATAAATGTACATTGGACCAATGCAAAAAATATTTGAGAGTGAGATAATACACCTATTCACATGCTTTAGGAAACGACTAAATCATTTGCGGCTTGCCAGACTTGATTTAAGATTATTTTCTCTACCATTATCCATTCTCTCTCTGGCACACCCATAGCATACAAATAAAATGAATTCAACATGTCAATGGTAAAGCGTAACACATTGTTCCTGCCCTGCTGAAGTCATCAACCTGTCTATCAACATTTTCAATTCACCAGAAATCACTGCAAGTCCCCAATTCTAAATTAGAGGGAAAAAGAAAAAACACTGTTACAACTATATTCAGCAGTAATTGGGCTTTGCAACTACCAAACTCTGACTCCACAGGTCCCTAAAACTCAGGTGAGTGCCACAAGCTCTAATTCAAGACTCACGGAAACTTAATTCTAATCCAGTAACTGACATCAGCAGGACTTGGATAAACTGGAAGAAACTAAAGCAGATGCCTGCTCCACTCTGAGCAGAACTACGAGGGGCCTCTCTGCTGCAGCAGAGTACCCCGGGTACTTGGACTGACTCTAAGGGGTTGCTGCCTGAGAAGGGTAGTCAAAGGATCTAAACGAGGCACAGATTGTTATAATTTGTTTTCTAAAGTACTTTTTCAGCACTTCCCCATTTCCCAATTCCATCGATGTAGTATATCAAAAAAAAAAAAAAAAGCTCAACTGATTAATCTAAGGTGAAAAAAAATAAATTCATCATGATTAAGGACTGGGTTAAGACATATCATCATTCAGTCTTTGGCCACACCCATACTGTCATTCTGCTAATGTGCTAGCTATTCAATGAAAAACTCTGGCTATTTAAAAACTTTTCTAAAAAAAAAAAAAAATCATCTTTTTTTTCAAGTAATGCTGACTACATCCTGAACATTTCCTTGCAGCTTAACTGTAATGATACAGGCCTGACAGCAGCTGACATGTTACACCAGCTGGAGATCTCTCTTATGCTAAAAAGTTTATTGGCTTTCTGTCAAACAAAAGGGACAATGGGTAGGTGAAAATTAACTTCCAATCCACAGTACCACAGCTCTGAAGTAGGATGCACCTGTAATGCACAATTATAGCACTCAACCCAAGTAACCATTTCTCTGGCAGTTTCTGCTACAGCTTAAAGAGGAGAGAAGCAATCTGGGTCATCATATTTGAATGTTGAGAGTAAATTACCTAGCTGTGTAACACTGCCACCATGCCATCTTCTCGCTCAGTAGAAAGTGTTTTACAATAAGCAAAGCAGTGCATCTCTCTATTAAATACATCCCTTAACCTTCTTTAAATTTATTACATTTTAATCAGAGTCATAGGACTTAGTTTAGAGAAGTTGAAAACCTCACATAGGCAGACAGAATATCTTAAAAATTTATAAGAACTCTGAGGTATTGGATTCCCATATTTGGATTATGTTGCTTTAATTTATTTATTTTTCCAATTAAAAAGTTCTCACTGCTTATGCATTTTTTATTCCTTAATGCTCTGTTCTATCAGGAGAAATATAAAAGAAGCAGACAACATGTTTTTTCAGTTGGAGACTACTTCCTAGCATGCTCCAGTTTTATAATCTATTCTCTTATGCTCTTACTAAACCCCTCCCATAAAACAGCTAGGAGTATCCATCAAAACCACAGGCTGTATTCATAGTAGGAGGCACATGTTTTCACTGGAAAACAATCTTTTCCAGCAGAGTGCCTTTTTCCCTTTTTATGCCTGCAGACAGAGTTCAAGTAAAGGAATACTGGTACTGCCTGAACAGGTGAGTACCTTTGTAGAAAAATGGCTAATGAGAATTAAGACAAAAATGTCAAGCAAGCAGCCTTCAGGCTTACCTCCCCAGATAAATTAGACACACCGAGTACAATTTGGAATTTATATTAATTATAAATAAACACCAATAAATAAATTTTGATACAGTGCCTGCTGCCTCTTAAATTGAAGGCTCCATGCTATTCCCTCACTCTTAACACTATCAAATGTAAAATTTTTCTGTGTTGTTTCTGTTGTAGGCACAAGCACTGCAGTGGACAGCCAACATCACAGACTCTACAGCTGAAACTAATTCACAGTGAAGACAAACATCAGCTCTTGGACTACAACAGTCTCCTGGGGTTGCAAATCTCCTGACAAGACAGGTGCATACAGCAGGATCCCTTACCTCTGCTCCCCAGAGAGGCCTAATTTGGGAAGACGCGTGGCAGAGTTCATTTCAGTCTATGTTAACACTTTAGTGGAATAGGTTATTTAAGGACCCTCTGACAATGATAGAGTTGCTTTAGCTTAACTTAAAACATTCACCAGAAAGCCCCTGCAACCCCCTCTTCCCTATAGTAGGGGAGCACAGATACTACACATAACCAATACTTTGAAACAAGATTTGTTTCCTACTAGTGGACTCAGCGTTGGAGATACAAGGAAATTAACAGCAGTGTACTTAATTTCCATGTACTTCCAGTACACATTTCACTTGTGCATCAGATGTACATTCATAATGAATATAGCCTTTTTATTTTTCTAACCTTCTGAACCTTACTAGAAAGCATGTTAGGAAGTACAGCCAATGCTCATTACGTCGGTTGACTGAGATGTATCCCTGGCTAGAGGTTACTGCCAAGGCTCAGCACAAAGGCTCTGCAAATCAGCAAGAGAATCCACTGACATTCAACAGGTTTTAAGCCTGGACTCTCATGTATCTTCCTGTAGCAGCATCTCCCAGCTCTAGCATTAAACTCAGGTACAATTCTTACTCCTTGTTCTCAAAAGAGCATCAAAATGAACAAAAGAGATGCAGCAGGAGCTGATTTCAAAAGGACACGTACTTGGGCAAATATACTTCCTTTGATACGTACGCCTCCCCCACCGTATTACATCTCATTAGAACAGAGGCAATTATACTTTTTTAAAGATGACTCTTAAAAGCACTAACTGCTTTTAGCAGTTCTCAAGTACTTTTCCCTAACCTATCCAGGTCTGAAAAACAAAGTCAACTTTGATTTGAATCCAAAAGACAATCAAGTACCAAATGTCAAAGCAATTTTACAAATCACAGTAATGTGGGTGATAAAGCTGGGAAGAATAAAAAGTAGATTTGACTATCTGTTTACAAATTAAAGGTTTCGTCTCCAGTGCTTTCTGATCCACTGCAGTTCTTGGAGGCCAGAAACTAGCTTTGGGTAGCAACACAAAGCCTGTCAATGCACTCTCAGATACAGATTAATCACACTGCATTCACAAATCACTCACTCAGAATAGCCTTCCAAATGTATAACGTATGAGCATAGTCCTAGACAAAAGGAGTAATACATTTATACAAATTCAAGCATATCTGTAAGCAATGTTGCAGCCCCTTTCAAGAAATCCAGTAGGAGTCCACAGGATTGATTTTGTTGGTCAATTTTTTACTTTCTGCTTTGTTTTCATGGCTTTTTACAGGGGAAAGAACAATAAGTAGAAAAGCATAGACCTTCTTTAACTAGGTACATACAATCCTTGTTCTGGTGGCACCAACCCTCTGCAAAAGGTAGGACAGGTGACTCTATTGACTGCAGTTGCATTCTTTTTCCTGGTGACTGACCTGTTCAATTAAGACTGCAGAATCACCACTTCTCATTAGGCATCCTAAACTCTGCTGAAAGCCAGTGACACCATACTAGCCCAAAATGGTGATGTTTACATGTAAAGTCCGCAGCTCTTAACACTGGATTCTGTGCATACTTTCAGCTAGAGCTTTCCTAACCCTAGCATGAAGGCAGCTTACAATTTTCAGTAGTGCTCAGAACTACCCCTCATTGGCTTACTCTTCATTTTCACTTCTTTTGACTTTTAGTGTCATCAAGAAATGCTAGTGCAAAGATGAACAAGTGCTGACTCCTCTTCTGAGTGCAAAGATGTAAGGCATTAAGATACAATAAAGGAAACTAACACCAATGTTCACAAAATGCTCCAATTAACTGAGCTGAGAGAGTTACTACAGCTGAGTCAGGAAATTAAAGACCTCCCCCATTTAAGCTTCTACTATGATCTGCCCTCAAGTCATGATTTCATAACTACTCCTGTTGCTATTCCATAGGAGTTGTCAAACTACCACAAATACACAGCCAAATAGAGGCATTTAGTGTAGATTTATGCTGGAAGCAGCCTTGAGGTGTACCTCCTTAAGGGGAGCTCTGAGGTGGATCAGCTCTGTTTAGGCCTACCTGATAGAGACAGTTACACACATTTATCACCTCATACAAATACAATAACAGAATGAGCTGTGCTGTTATCTATTGTTGCCTGTTGCTGTAAAGAAAATCAGGTCACAACCATGACTGTGCAGCCTTCATGTCCCTAGACAGACTGCTACACTAGTCAGGCTTTTTGTCTTGTCTTCCTTTCACATTGCATGTGCAAGAATGCAGCCAGCAAAACAATCTGCTAAAAACAATGTTTCTAAAGCACATTTACTGTTCATTTTTATAAAAAACACACACATGAGAGAGAATGAAGAACCTTTCCCAAAACCCAGTGTGTCAATAGACAAACAAAAACTGTTACAGGCAATGAAATAATGTAACAGAAACAAGTAATAGAAAGATAAATAAATCAGATGGCTGAAACGAAGATGATCTTCACAAACTGTAGATTTCATGCCTCAATAAAATTAAAATTGCTTTAAGCATTTAATTGCTTCTAGAGTCAAAAAAAAAAAAAAAAAGGATTAAATAACCAATCTCCCTTTAGACTTTTACCAGCAATAGTTAACGCAGTTGCAGAAAATGTTTGTAACCTTCTCTAAACAGTATTTCATAATTATTTTTGTTAAAACTTGAACTTTCTCAAATGTTTCAATAACTGCACACTCCTGTAATACTCAACTTTATTCTGCCTGCCTGAACTAAATGAAGACTTTAGAAAAAAATATCTGCTGCCATCACCCTATCCATTTAAGTACCATAAAACCAAAATCATATGCTGTTCCTCTCACTGAAGGCAAAGGATATTTTTGTATTAATTTTGGTGCAAGAAGACATGAAAGTAATGGTTCGTTTTCCTCATTCCTAAAGACTATTTTGAAGGTTCCAATTTCAAGGTCTTTCAGTTTCCTCATCAGTCACTAAGTTAACAAAAGCTGAAGTCTTCAACGTATCTCACAGATCAAGTCCCAAGGGAAGAGATTCTAGGGAAAAGAGATTCTAGGTTTGCTGCTATTTATTCCTTGAAATCCTGACAATCTGCCACCTTGCAGTCTTCACAACTCTTAAAGGAAAGAAAGTGCAATGACAGACAGAATGGTCTTCAGAAAATAAAAAGCACCAGTTCTAGACATGTAAAAGGAAGCTTCCAGGTTTCTCAGAAGTTTCCAAGTGGTACAGCAGGTGGAAAAATCAGTAAAAAAAGTGCATGGCTTGATTATGTAAAATAAAATTAAAATGCCTCTGACACATCTATCCCTCAAGTTTTCAGGTATGCTGAGCAAAGCAGTTCACAACCAAACAGACTACACACTAATCTATCACACTTAAATGCAATCACAGTCAAGCATAACATCAGCTAGTGCCTAAACTACAGAAAGGCATTTAATACTCCCCAGTCAGCAATCAACCTTTTCCACATTTGTTCATAATCACAATGAATTGTTTCATTTTAATGTTTTGTTTTCCTTTTCTTATTCCATGACAGTTTACCACATTTTTAAATTTGACATTAAAAAAAAAAAAAAGCAACAAAACAAACCTTTTCCGATCTTATTCATTTGTGTAAGCAGAGAGCATTTTTAAAAAAACTATAAATTACTGAACATATTTTCTTACCTGTTGCAGTCCACGTGGAGCAGAAGGTGGGATGCACTAAGCGACACAGCAATCTTATGCCACTGTCCATCTGCCAGACGGTATGGGAACACCTCTGTTCTTGACTTCCCATTAAACCTGTAGTGGTACCTAATCTCATCCCGTAGGCCACTGCTCTCCAGTTCAAAATAGCTGTATTTAAAATACGAAGAAGAATCAGTTCCATTTTTTGGTTTATTCATTGTTTCTGTCACTTTCCTACTAATTCACAGACTTCTTTACGCAAACACCACATGGAAGGACACAATCAGGTTACTCAGCATGAATTAGCTCCTACTTTATTTTTTAAAAGAAACAAAACTATACATCTAGTACATTACAAAAACAGCAATACCATTTTATGCGAAAACACCTCACATTCAAACCACTGTTTGATAGCCCTGAAAAATGAGGTCCTCTTTTACCCATAGAACCCGTTAAACTACACAAAAGTTATCCTTCTTCTACCAAAATGTTTTTATGAACACAGGTTTTGTAGGAAACGCAAAAACAAGGATCTGTACACATCATTACCAAGGTACAAATGAAAAGCCATTAAGGTAAGAAAGCACCAGGTAATCATTAAATTTATATTATTATTTCCAAATCTACTTTTTTAAAAAACTGCTTACTTTTAGAAGTCCCCTACATGCAATTGTGCCCAACTTGTTTTCTGACTTTTATTCTTACAGTAGTAATTGTTCAGCTTTACAAGGGAACAAAACCTCCTGGCTGGATTAGGTATCTCAACATCTGGCATACACAATAAAAACCTTCCGTCAGTTGTCACAAGAGAACAGTCACAGAAGAGCTAACAAGGTATGGCTATTAATTGGCTTCACGCCAACGGGAGGAACCAATTCCTCTAGGGTGAATTTAACCCTTAACAGGTGGTTAAATTAGCCGTGTAAACAGCAAAACCTTCTCTTGGACCTCAGATCACAGAGTATTTACAGCATATCAAATCTGGGTGCTCTTTTTCCTGTTAAAATGAAGTGCTGGATATAGAAAAATGGGGGTGCAGACCTCCTTTTATAGTAGAAATACTCTACAACTAAGTGCAGATTAGGTTAGGTTGTCCAGCTAGTCCCTATCCCCATCTACCTCCACAGTCTTGTGGCATTTAACACGTCAGTTGAAAGATGGGTGCTAGTTGTGGGGTAGGGAAGAAAAATTACGGGAATGAAATCCACTTCCAAAATATAACAAATAGCCAGTTGTTGATTTTCCTTTTCGCACAAGCCTTTTACGCTGCTTGGCTATACAGTATGCTTAACTGTTACATGCCTGTGAACTTCACCAAAAATAGCTCTTACCAGTGAAGTGGAGGCTTTTTAGATCGTAAAAACTGACAGACAAAGTTCTTTGATAAGAACTTAATGATGAGAGAAAACACTAGCTGGGAACATGTGGAAAAGATCACAACAGACTGGGAAGGGGAAGACCAAGACAGTAAATCTTGACCAAAATTCTCCTCCATCCTGCCAATGCCTTGCCATTACAATTTTCATGCAACCCATGAACATTATCAGGTCACCCAAACCAAAGACTCAAGTGGCAAAGTGAAAACAGTCACAGGTAGATAAAGGCAAAAGCAAAATTGCATGAAAACCCAGCAGGCGTACATACAAATAAAATGCACGCAACACAGAGTGGAATAAATAAGCAGGTTGATGGTATTCAGGAACTGGCCTGCTTTATGCACTTAAAGGCATGAGGAGGGCAGAGAAACAGGTGTTTTCTGAACAAGA
Source organism: Pedionomus torquatus (assembly GCA_013398155.1). Lineage (NCBI taxonomy): Eukaryota > Metazoa > Chordata > Aves > Charadriiformes > Pedionomidae > Pedionomus > Pedionomus torquatus. Next base: position 35,526 of record VZRU01021054.1, on the reverse strand, counting down.
GACTGGAATGTTGATTAACAACTACCACCACCACCACCCATTAAAGTATCTAAGTTACATTAATAGAAAATTTGAAGATGATTTTTTTAATTATTTTATTTTGATGCTCAGTAAGAGCACAGTCAATATAGAGAACATACTGGCATTTTCAAGCCAGGAAAGCACTAGGACAAGTACTGTCAGTGTGTCAGTACAAGTCATACTTGCAAAGTTAAACACTTCGTAATTGCCATCTGCTGTCAAAGCACAAAAGGAAGTCATTAAAGAAACTTGCTTTCTCTTGTGTTCAGATAAACAGCAGTGAGGCAGAAAACTTTAAAAAAAAGTGAGAAAGCTACAAAGTCTAGTAGCTCTCTCACACATAAAGTATTTGTGTAAATATACATACATATATATGTATATTTACACAGTTGATCATAAAAGCTTAAGAGCCTGAAAGCAAGACAAGCTCCTGTTACAGGAAACACATCACTTTCTGCAGTCATTCTTCATAATCTCTTACAGCCACAGAGCTAATCGCTTACTACACATTGTTTCATTTGTTAATAAAAAGTCAACAGTCCAGCCCTGGAAAGGTCAGTCAGATACTGTAGTTAATCACACCTCCTCTCTATTATTTTAACAGCACAGGGAATTGCAAAGCAACATCATTTCTCATCTGACAAGCTTTAGTGTCAGTAGTTACTTCGGGACTAAAACCAGTTTGTTGTTTATGCACTGTTTGACTAATTTATATAATACAGAAGTGACTAGTTAAAATTTACTGCAAAATCCAGCATTAGCATTTTTATATATGTATTCCTAACACACTGCTAAGTGCCACAAGACTTTATAAAACACCACATTTTACCTCTTCAGTAACTGGAAAGGAGAACAACAGCAGACATATTTTTCATCACCCTTCAACAAGTGCAAATCAGAAGCAGCTACACTCAGACAAACATCAGCAAACAACAGTAAACAAAATCCCAAGAGCAGAGACCGGCTGAATTGGCTCAATATATAGCTATCTCAAGTGTTTAAAAAGAGCAAGGCATGTAAACAAACACTCTTGCACCGATTTGGTTTTTTTTGGAAGATGCACAAATTCACATCCAGATCTTGACTACACACATACTTCACCATGCTCACAGTTCAGAAGATGTAGCTGTCTTTTCTCTACCAGAATATAATTCATGTGCAAATAGCTTTCTCAATAGCAAACATCATCTTTTCTTTCCTCCTCCCACCAGACTCTGGAGGAAAGCATCTTCAACAGTAAAAGGCCATTCACTCCTGGAAATAAATGCACCTGCTGTGCTGTTCAAGATCAGATCTGCAAATTGTGGAATGAAAGACAAAAGAGCAGAAAAACATAAGCTTCGGCAAGAAATTATCAACCAGTGAGAAAAGCAGCAAGGGTCTAGGAGCCGCAACCATGGGCAGGCTGAAGACAAAAGAGTAAAAGAAAGGGCAGGTGAAAGTGTAATAGAAAAGAGTAAGTACAAGCGGGTTTGTGGTCAGGGCAGCAGACAACAGACAACCTCCCATCTTACCCATTTCATCCTATAAAGTACCTCTTAGTAACAGATATGAGGCTCTGATTGAGGATGACCAGTCTGGAGAAGAAGTAGATAAGGAGCACCCTGTCACACAGGTGCCTCCTCAGTCAAAAAAGCATACACTTTGGATCAATACT